>QEOT01001541.1:311418-411673 GCA_003123785.1 Pterocarya stenoptera
AAATCACAATGAATCAAGAGAAATATATAGATAATCAAAGTTTCTAATAATAATACCAATCAATTAATCAACTCACAATATAACTCTATTATTGATATAAAACAATATTTAAATTATTAGACTTCACCTCTTCACCTTAGTATGAAAAATTAGCCAACCATGTTTATCACAATAACCATGGAATCTAATGATCTATTCTCCATTAAAAAAAACTAAAATAAAACACAACACCAAATATTACAAAACAAGCTTAATAAATTAACTCTCAAATGAAATAAATTTAACTAAACAAAGAAATAAAAGCTGAACTAAAATAAACACTGCAAATGAAAATATATGCTGAACTAAAATAAAACACTGAAAGCAATACACTGCTGAAAGGAAAATGAGGAGCTCTCCGAGAACTCCAGATGTCCTTCTTCGTTCATCTCAAGCCTTTTTATAGGCAAAAAAAAAAAAAAACCTTCAGCTGCAAAGGCCAGCTGCTGCCCACGATGTCCCATGTGCGTGTCCTGTTTCCAACATGCACTGCCAGCGTTCCTCTCCATTTTTTTTCTTTTCTTTTCCCGCATGCCTCTCCTTCTCTCTGCTCCTTTCTTTTCTTTTATTTTCTTCTTCTTCTCCTTTCTTTTTCTTTTCTTTCTTTTTCTTTTCTCCCATATCCGCAGTGCTGCATGCGTCCGTTCGTCCATCGCGTGCATCTGTCTCTGCATGAACCTGCTGCTGCTTTTCTCCTTGAGGTCAGTTGCTGCCCATGTGAAAGCCAACCGAAGGAATCTGCTGCTCTGCTTCCAGCTCGGCCCCGTCTCTCTTTCTCTTCTTCCTCTTTCTTTTTTTTTCTTCTGTTTTTCTGCTTCCCATGCTTCCAGCGTCCTCTTCCTCTTTCTTTTCTCTTTTCTTTCTTTTCTTTTTCTTTTCTTTCTTTTTTTCATTTCTTCCTCTGCTTCTCCTTTGTTTCTTTTTCTTCTGCTTCTGGTTCGGTTCTGCTGTCGCATGCAGCGTTGTTGGAGGAAGAGTTGCCGAAGGTGGAGCTGAGCAGAGGGTGGCTGGGCAGTGGAGGTTGATCTCTGGCATTTTCTGTTGATTGCTGGCGGCCAGTGAAGATGCATGGTGGCGTGGAGATGCACGGCTGGAGATGCTCAGCGCTGTGCATGGAGGTGCAATCGTGAGGTTGAAGACGACTGAAAACGACATGTCGTTTTCGTCTATTGACAAAACGACATGTCGTTTAGCAGAGGACGAAATTCAATTACAGAGTAAAACGACAAGTCGTTTAGCATACGACAGTTTTGGCTTTTAAAGGTAAACAACATGTCGTTTTTCCGTTTAAGAAAAACTACATGTCGTTTAGACGGATCTGTAAAACAGAAAATAAAATAAAATTAAATAAAAATTAAATTAAATTAAAAGAAAATAAAAATAAAATAAAACTAGACAAATAAAATAAAATAAAATAAAATAAAGTAAGATAAAGAAACTAAAATAAATAAAATTAAACAAGAGATGAAAAAATCAAATATTAAAAGTATGTTGTGCATGTGAAGAACTTATTGCCCAAATAAATCACAAGTTATAAAATCAAGCATAAACTATGCTTTTAATCAATTTAATTCACAACTTGGATTTATGCCTCTTAATCAATTTTTCCATCTAAAACCAATGATAAAATAATAAAACAATTAAAAATATATTGGTTTTAAATGTGTAAAATATGCAATAATGCAGCTCAATCAAATAGCTTCCATGCCTCCATTCAGATGGTTCCGTATGAAGCGTTGTATAGGAGGAAGTGCAGATCTCCCTTGTGTTGGGATGAAGTCGATGAGAGGAAATTAATTGGACCTGAATTAATCCAAGAAATGCAAGAACATGTCCGAATTATAAGAGCTAAAATGGCAGCAGCGCAAAGCCGACAGAAAAGGTATGCAGATTCAAGGAGAAGAGACTTGTCTTTTAAGGAAGGTGATTGGGTTTATCTCAAAGTCTCTCCTATGAAAGGCGTTAAGTGCTTTGGTAAGAGAAGAACGCTTAGCCCAAGGTATGTTGGACCTTTTCAGATTTTGGAGAAGGTTGGGGTTGTTGCTTACAGAATTGCCTTGCCAGAGTATTTTGGAGAAGTTCATGATGTGTTCCATGTGTCCTCGTTGAAGAAAAGTTTTGGTTAGCAAGAGCCCCGTTTTGTCGACCCAGGACGCATTCAACTTCAGCCTGACCTGACTTATGAGGTTGCCCCGACGTAGATTGTAGATTGGAAGAAGCAAAAGTTGAGATCTAAGTCGCTACCTTTGGTAAAGGTAGCTTGAGGTGATCCATTGGCTCAAGATTTCTCTTGGGAAAGAGAAGCGGACATGATGGAGCAATACCCGTATTTGTTTGGATGAATGGGGTATGTCACTTAAGCCTACTTTTAGTCGCATCTTATGCCTATCTTTAGCATTGATGTTTGACCCTACAATTTCGAGGATGAAATTTATTTTAAGGAGGGGAGGTTGTGACACCCCGATTTTTACGTGCTTTTTATTGAAGGGCTTTTTAATTAAATATCTGATTTTGAGCCTTTTAATTTAATTTAACGTGTTTTCGCGAGATTATTTTATGATTTTTAAATCGAAAATTATTTTAATGTGCTTTCATAATTTTAATTAGTGTTCTGCAATTAAATTACTTTTTATTTTAAACAATGTTATTGTTGGAGTTTAATATTTTACTTTAATTAGTTTTGAGTTTATATTGATGTATTTAATTTACTGTTTTAAAAATAGTTATTTTGAGGATCAATTGTGACCCAAAAGTTGTGAGGATTGGACCTCATTTCTTTTCCTTCCTTTTTCTTTTTTCCTTTCTTTTATTTTTCTTCTTTCTTCCACTGCATTCCCTCTCTCCCGCGCGACCTCCTTCTCGACTCTCCCCCACGCCGTTTGGCCCTCACTTCCAGCCCACCGCCGCCGGCCTTCCGTGGCCCTCACCGCCAGCACCATTCTCTTCCCCTTCGGCTGGCGATCACCCACCATCAATTTTAGGCCATCTCGTGCCACCGTAAGCCCACTCGTACGACTTCAAGCCATGGCCTTTCTCCTCCCTTTTCGCTGCCGTCTGGCCACCTTTGCCCGCCATCTTTTCACCACTTCTTCACCGGTCTCTTGCCGTCCTAACCCACCCAACCCCTGCTCCGATCCGTGGTGAAGCCCCATTGTCTACATCTCCGATTTCACCCTTTTTGGCCTTCCACCGCCATTTCAGCCGCCATCCACGGCCAACCGTCACTTCCACTAGCTTCACCACCTTCCATAAGCCCTACCCTACAGTTCCCTAGCTTTCGTTTGGCCTCGTTTGAATTTGAATTTTTTGTGTATTTCGGCCACAGTGTTTTTACACTTTTACGTTGCTTTCCAGCCGCCTTTTGCACCTTCGTGATCCTCCTAAAAGTTACTTTATAGCGCTGTAAGTATTTCTCCAAAAGACTTTTAAGACTTAAATATATTTTTGCACTAACTTATTTTATAAACTGTGATTTGGTTATCTGGTTTAACTGTGTTGGTTGTTGGTAATTCGTCAATTTCATGGCATTGTACGCATGCGTGGGTGTGTGTTTTGGAAATTGTGTTTAATGTGAAAAAGGCTTTTCGGGTGCGTGTGTATCACCCCCAAGCCAAGATGGGGTATTATCTCAGTGGAGCTCCTCTAGGCACTGAGATAATATACTGAGTGTCGTTCCTTGGGGCTGTTGCCCAGGACTTGGACGGGATGGTAGCCCTCTCGATCCGACTCCGTGGTCCCTTGTCCTGGCGGGGGTTAGAGGATGCTTGGCCATCTACACGGAGGGTGCGAAACTGGGCATCACTCGTTGTGCATCACTCGCACGGTCGTTACCCATGGGGTGACGAAGGGAGCCAGAGTATGTGGATGGTCCCTAGGGGAGGCCATGGTGCATACGGTTAAAATTGGAATTAATTGATTTATTCCTGGATTTTAGTTTTGTGCCAAATGGTGATTTTTGGCGTGCGTGGAAAAATTGTGATTTTCGAGAAATGGTATTTTTTCTCGGGTTTTGCGCTTTGATCATCATGTGCATGCATAGCGTTAATTGTTTTAATATATTTATGTCTTGGAGCATTTTGGGTTTTATTTATCTGCGGTACTATTTTTTGGTACCGTAGATTTTGATGTTGATGATGCAAATGCTAAGTCTGAGGATTTGGCTCCGCGGGAGGAGTGATTTGGGATCACTCGGGTTTATGTTTATTTTCAGCTCTTGTATTATTTTGGGACATTGGTTTTGTTTTAAATGCTTGTATTTGGATATTTGTATTAAACTAAAATTCTGGTACTAGTTGACTTATTATATTATCCGGTGCTTATTTTATTGTACATTGTTGCCGGTACACACACTTGGCACTTGTCGTTGGGATGTGTGACCCGTGTTGTCACCATCCTGACGTCACGATTCCCTGAGATTTTTTGTACGTGGGAGTCGTGACGTCACAACAGTGGATAGTGGTGAAGGACATGCAACATGTACATGCCACATGTGAGAGTTTATGGGGATTCTTTGTAGGCATATCTTGTCTGTTTTTGGCAAGAAATCGAAATTAGATAGATTGCCACAACATTATATTCTAGAAAGATTGACTATTAATGCTAAGAGTCAACCCATTCCTGACATACCGTGTTCTGAAGGGCAAGTTCGGCAAGGACAAGATAATCCTACGATGAGAAAAAGCAACTTGATGATACAATTTTATGATATTATCGAACTTGGGTCGCAATCAATAGAAAAACACAATCACCTATGTCTTGCATTGGAGAAGGTTCACAAAGAGTTACTTGCAATGGAAGATCATGTAGAATGTTCACAAAGAGGGGAGTCAACCAATGACCTTCACATGATAAGAAGTCAAGTTGTATCGAACTTGCCAACAAAAGGACGACCAAAATCTTTGATAGCGAAGAACCCAAAAGAAACACAAACAACAAAGAAAAGACGTTGTAGCATTTGCAAGAATGAGGGACATACTAAAAATAATTGTCCTTAAGTGAGGTATAGTAGTGTTTTAGTTATTCGTATTTTTTCAGTTCTTAATTGAAGAAGTTAATAAAGTTTGTGTTTTTTTGTTGTTTATGTAGGGATTTTGGGCCAACAACTTACAACATATCGATACATTTGGAATCATAGTGGAAATTTTCTTATATCTTGTATGTGGTGATTTATTTATCTTTTGTTATGTTTAATTTAACTTGACATTATCGGTTAATGTAATCCGTCTTCATTTTAATGTGACAGGGAGTAATGTGGCAGTTTGGCTTTCTTCACATGGTCCTTTCTTTAAGTCTGATCAGATTGTCCTTCAATTTCTATACCAATTTTTCTGTACCAATGTGGCAGTTTAACTACAAGACATACTTAGATTTGATCTGGTTGTATTTTCTTTTGGTTTATCTATGACATGTATCCATGAATTTGATCTTGGTTTATCTATGACATGTATCCATAAAGAATTTCCAATCTGAAAATTTCCAATCTGAATCTTGGTTTATCTATTGTGCTTGGATTCGATCTTAATCTTGGTTTATCTATCACATAGAGAATTTCCAATTTGAAAATAAATAAACTAAGCAGTGTTTGATCTCAAAATAAACTAATTCAATTTCAAATACATTCAAAACATGAAGGATGTTCTCATTACATTAACCACATTTAGTACATTCAACTTATCAAAGTGTTAAAAAAAGTACAACGGGTTACATGAGTCATAGCACTGACCGAGATACACTGTAATTTTTTGGATACATAAAAATTACACCACAAACTATTATAAAAAATAACCATGACAAGATTAACATTTTCAAGACTCCCTTATACTTCTTCTCCATTGCTTTAAATCTGGATTCTTCGATGCATAGCTGCTCATGAAGTACCCTGTTGTTCCTCCGTTCAGCTAACTCCAACATCATTTTACAACAGTTGTTTTGCTCACTTTGAAGATCAATCCACTCAAAAAAGTCACATCGCTTATTCATCTTATAATTTGGACAATTATAAAATCTTTTACCAAAACTATTTGCTTTTCTAGAAACCCCTAGCTTCGCTTGGTAGCCACAATAGCAAAGTGGTCTCTCCAAACTAGCTTTGTCTTCCTCTCTTATGGTCCAAGAACTTGACCCAAAATGAGAACCCAAACTCTTCATTTGTTATCATAATATTGAAGAAAGTAAGCAGTAACTGAAAATCATTAATTATCATTTGGCATTAATCTGAATCGTGCTAGCTAAAAAGAGCCCCCAGATCAGTAAAGACATGCATGATGCTATCTAGGAAAAACAATGTCGTGATGTGCTTGAACTCTCTTTGGCCTAATGGTGGGATCCTTGGCTAGTGGAAAAGAAATGGATTTCATGCATGCATGGGAGAAGAAGTCCAAGGAAATGCTAGTTGGCATGAAGTCAGTGATCATGATATGGTATATATGATGGTGCACCAGATCCTCTGCCCATAACTTTATCAACTCTACTATTTTAGGGCAAAATGCATTACAGTTGGATTTACAGTAAAATGCATTACATTTATAAGCTCTGCCCATAATACTTAATAATCAAACTAGGGGAAATTTTTTCCCTTTAAATGAATATAGGAAAAACGTAAACATCGAATGTCTTATGGCCCAAAACCTTCATAATTCAGAATATGTTTCATATAAGGCTCACTGGCTCAAATTTAATACTCTCTTATTTCAGTAACCATATGCAAGACTAACATGTAAGAAGCTATGCTGACATCATTTCTCTAGATGTTAAAGTGGTAGAGGTGGAGTAAAAGGTAGATAACCAATGAATACAACTCTGCAAATCTACAAAAATACAACAACAAAACCATCCTTAACACAAGAAAGAGATGTTATATATCTTTAAACCCTCCTTAATACAAAACCATCATGTAAGGGTGCTTGTGTTTGAGATTCAACACAATACAGTGGTGCTTTTTCTTCTTAGAACTTTTGTCAAACACGTAAAATGCAAAAACAGTATTTCTGTGGCTTCCATTGTGTGATTTCTTTCTTCTTCACCAGTTTACACTCCAAGCAGACATTTACATTCCAACCAGTTCACATTCAAAGCAAAAACAGAAAGGTCTCTAACGAATTTCTAACCAGTTTACATTCCAAACAAAATCGAATTTAGGGTTGGTCAAAGAGCATACCAGAAATGGTTACGTCTTCGAGGGGCTGCTCTTTATCACCGGTACGAAGGGGGCTGAGCTTTAAGGGGGGTGCGAGGGGGCTGAGACGTGACGCCGACGTGACGTAAGGGCTTTGATAAGGAGATGCAATGACGAAGGGGGGGTGGTTCTGAAGGGTGTCGACGCGACGTTGTTCGATGGGTTAAGCGACGAAGGGATTACATCTGATGAGTTCCTAAGGGTTGAGCTTCGAGGGGGTGCGATGCGTGGGCATCAGCTTCAAGGGGGTGCGATTTGTGGGGCTGAAATCAGCTTCGAGGGGGTGCGAGGGGTAAGGGACTAAAATTGCGAAGAATAGCTTCTCATTTTCTGATGTAGTTCTAATTCAAGATAAGTGTGGTGGAAGTCTTAGGTGTTAGGTTAGGTTTGAAAGTTTTTTTAAATACAAAATTTTCATCTTATCTCATCTCATCATTACAATTTTTTTAAATTTTCACATAAAATATAATAAACAATTCAACTTTTTCAAATCTCAAAACAATAATAATATTAAAAAATAATATTTTATTCAATTTTTAACTTTCATCTCAAACTAAAAATTCTCATCTCAACATCCAAACCTAACCACACCTGTGATTGGCAGGCTATTATTTGGCTAATAGCAGTCTGACCGGTCCTAAGGAATTCTCATATCTTAATAGGATTGGCAAGTCAACTCTGACCTAGATTGGGCCGATAAACTGATTGCTAACTTTCTAAATATTAAAGGTGGAAAAAGTTGACACATTCTCTTAATATGCCTGAATGGCCGTGAGATTTTAATACGTATGAATAGTCGATATTCATGTAATATAGAAATTTGTGAAAAAAATGTAAAGGAACACTACTAAGGTTGGTCGATTTTAACCCAAGGAAAATTTTATTTGAATTAAATCTGGAATTGCTTAGCTGATCTCTTTTGTACAACCTGAACATTGAAGAGTTCTATCTCATAACTAATGTACAGCTAGTATAGAGCATTGCAAATCTCACACTTCTACATTCTCAAACATCTTGTCCAATCGCTGGCATTAAGAATTGATGAAGCCTCAATATATACATGAATTGCCTCCATTTAAACAACTTGGCTTGGAGTACAGAGTAGTAACGTGCAGTACCTCACATTTTTAATTCCTAACTATACCTTAGAAATGAATAGGTGCAACATTATGACTACCCATTTGCAAATAACCACAAAGATCACGCCTATAATCTACTTTTAAACCATCAGGAATAAAGGTATTATATAAGTTATAACGAGGACGTTGAGATTGAAAGAGGAATGCCCCGCACTCTTTTACCTTCACGTTCGAGCTACTTGTTTTAACTGATGCTCCAATGTAGCTCCATCCATCCAAATTATCTGATTGCTCCAAAAACCACTTGGCTGGTAGATACAACCCAAACCCAAATGGCCCTACAGAAGGGTGATCTTTGGGGACACGAAGGACTAATGTTTCTTTTAGAGGACCTTCATTAGTCTCAAAATGATAAATAAACTCAACAAACTGGCCTTCATCAGGATGACTGCCCTTGAAAATCCTTGGATCTGAATTCTCTACCTCCTCATCAACTTCATAAATAGTAAAATGATAATATACCTCCCACTTGCTATTATTATCTAAGTTTGGATGGATTTGAAGTGTTACATGAGAACCAAAACTTCTCACGTTGAACCAATCTCGAACTTTAGCTCCAAAGGAAGATCCACAAATTACCTTGGGATTAAAACTATTAGTTTCCTGCATGTGAAGTAAGAACAAAGCACATAAATATGTTAATTGGAGTATATTAAATAACCACTCCCACAAAACATCTTATGAAGAGATCAAAGAGACTCACAACGACATAGCCTTTTGTTTGCAAATTACTTTCTTCTTGATTCAAGCTTGTAATGTAGTAGATTTTGTTATCAAAACCAAAATAGAAGGCCCCCATAATGTCATCATTGGTCATAAACATTTCTGGCATAGAGCAAGCATCATTTGAACCCAACTTTGGCACTGTGAAAAAATTAGTGAATTTGATAGCAGTTCCACCTTTATACAATTGTTCCAGATACCCCTTACCATTCATGTCTTGAATTCCACCAAATGCTGGGTAATCAGATACAACCAGAATTTTAAGAGATGACAAACTACAAATAACGCTCGGAAAAATTGAGAGCTTTTTGCAGTTATGTAAAGACAACATGTAAAGGCCGCATAAACTCTTAAATGATAGAGGTAGTTCCTTTATGGCAGTACCATTCAAATAAAGTGACTGCAATGAAGTCATGTTTCCCACAATGTCTGGGAACTTCTCAAATCTTGAACAATCAGAAAGATAAAAATGTTCAAGAGACTCCAAGCTAATCTCATTTGGAAAGCTTTTAAGGCGTTTGCAAGCATGTAGATTCAATCGTCTAAGCCGTTTGAGAATACCAATAGATTTGTGGACCTTAGATAAACTTGTGCAACCTTCAAGGTCTAGTATCTCAAGACTTGGGACTCCGGTGAAGTCTGGTGTCTCCAACAAGTTTTGAGAGCCGCTAAGATCAAAGCGTTTCAAACTCCCAAAACTCTGTTATAAAACAATAAATTTTGAACAAAAAAGGAAGCATTAATGAGGCTAGTTTAGTACCATTAGTAGAAAGAAGAACAAGAAGAAAACACCTTACACTAATTCCCTTCCACAATTGCTTGATGTGACTGCATGGAAATCTAAGTTCAATAAGATTGTCTGCTTGAAAGTTGTTTGACAAGCATTTTGAAGGATATTCAGACCATTCTAGCACCCGTAACCCATGTGTTGGCATGAATCTTAAAGGGTCACCTTTGTGCCAATGCAGATTCAATAACTTATCACAGAGATTAGAAAAACTCATGTTGACAAAACTTGTGTTGCGAATTTTAAGAATTCTCAGTTTCTTCATCTTTGAGAAGGCTCTAACACTGAATCGTTCCTCATTTTGATTAGGTAAGTTTAGCACTATGCCTTCAATCACGTCAGTTCCCTAAAAACCAAGAACAACAAAATTACGTGAGAAATATTTGCAAAAAACTTAAGAATTAGAATGAAAATATACTATACATGATTTATATTTGGATTGGCCCACTTACACTATTATTCTTCAACATGTGAAGGACATCCATATAATGCCACAATCTACTACGCTGGCTAGGCTCTCCGGGGGATTCATTATAAATTATTTCTTGACCCATTTTTTGTAGCAAATCATGCATCCTCAACCTTTTAGATGAGATGGTTATAAGACATTTCTCCATGAGAATATCAATATTGAGGTATGGGTAGTAACCAAAACTTTCTAATATATCCATTAAAATGTTATCTAAGACCTCTCCATTGAAAAAACAAGCAATATCTAAAAATAGTTTCTTTTGCAAATCCTCCAATCCATCAAAACCTACTTGAAGTATATCTAAAATTCCTTTATGAGGATTTGCTTTCAGTTGATCCCAAGCACCTTTCCATGCATTTGTTCCTCTACCAAACAAGGAGGACCCTAAAACGTTGAGAGCTAAAGGAAGGCCTTGAGCATATTTCACAAAGCCTTTGGATAAATCCACATAATTTTCTTCAGGATGGGGTTTCTTGAAAGCTGCCAAACTAAAGAGCTGCAATGCTTCATCATTATTCAACTCATTAACCTTATAGATATCATTCACTCCATGTCTTTTCAATAAATGGTTATCTCTGCTTGTTAAAATGATTCTACTCCCCGGACCAAACCAATCATGGCTCCCTGCTAATGCTGTTAGATGTTCTTCTCTGTCCACATCATCAAGGACTAAAAAGACTTTTTTATAACATAGTCTATTTTGTATCATATTCATTCCCTCACGATCGTCCCATATATTTATTGCCCTTTCCATGAAGATCTTAGAAAGAAGTTGTTTTTGTAAAGAAACTAAACCACGATTTCTAGTTTCTTCTCTAATACAGGCAATAAAGCTGCTAGCTTCAAATTGGTAAGATATTCTATCATAAATGACTTCTGCCAAAGTTGTCTTACCCACTCCAGCCATACCATGAATTCCTATAAAGCGAATATCATCCAATCCAATACCAAGTATGTTCATCATTTCCTCCACACGGGATTCTATTCCAACAAGGTCCTTGGAAAGAGTTGAAAAGTTACGACTCAATCCTTGAAGTATCCTTTTAATGATTTCTTGGACAATTGTTGATTCATACCTGGGAAAAATGATAAGATAATTAATTATTATGAGATAGTGATAGCCTTTCTAGAGCCAAATGTATGATAATGTATTAATGTGCAATATAGCACATCATAAGGAGCATGGTTTTGGGATTTTGGTTGTAACCTCCATGATCCCTTTGTATAAGGTATTACTCTATCATAAATAAGGGTTATCAATAAAACTAGAGTACCGTTCTCATATCTACAATATTATAGCACCCTAATAATGTTTAACTTTTGACCCTTACATTTCCATTGTTTTTTGGTGAGAATTAGGAGAGTTTGTGTGTTGTTTCTAAATTAGAATCCATACGAGAATTGTAGGTTTTGATAAGGAATCAGGGTTTCTTGTTACATTGATGATCTGGGAGTTGCTGTTGATGCCAAATCCAAAGGGACAAGGCATCGTGATGTAGTTTCATATAATTGATAGTAAAGTACAAGGGAATCGGCTTAGGGAGCAATGTAACGATATGAAGTCAAAAGTAACTAATGCATATAGTAAAGCGGCCAGAGGAAGAAAGTTGTAGCTCTGAGGATGAAGGGAAGCTATAGAAATGCTGACTTTTAGAGGAATAGATATGGATGCAAATTAAGAAGGTAGTCAAGTCCCTAGAGAGGAGGAACCATGAGTGATGATACAATTAATCGTTAGACAAATATACATATTTTAAAAAAATCCAACCAAGAGGGAAAATTGGGTGATGGCAATAGCTAAATGGCCAATGGCTGAAGATGAAATGATTAATATTAGAGGGCAAGCACCAGTTGAATGGGCAGGCAAATCTCCCTCATCGTTTCCCTAAATTCGTGGTCATCAACAACCAAAAGCAACCAAACAGATCTTGATTCAGAAACATTAAATAGATCATCAAATATTCAATCTGAATCTAGCATACCACGTAAAGCCATATCAGTTAATAAATTTATTTTTGTGAAATCTCTTACATGAAGTTTGGATAGTGAGTTGAGAAGAGGTGAAAGTTGAAAGTTTAATAAAATATTATTAGAATATTATTTTTTAATATTATTATTCTTTTGAAATTTGAAAAAGTTAAATTATTTATTATATTTTGTATGAAAAATTGAGAAATTTGTAATGATCTAGATGAGATAAGATGAGATTAAGATGAAGTGTTTTTTGTATCCAAACCTAATCGTGGCAGTAGCACTTCTCTAACAAAAAAGTAATAGATCAGAAGGATCAAATGTTAAATTTATTTAATTAAAGGGATTAGATTTCACATCAAGAATTTATAATTTTTGTCACATGAGCTAGATCGCTAACTGATCAACACGTGTCTAACATGTGTATTTATATGGATCCAATTAAATTTGATTCGTACAACCGGCCGGAATCCAATTTTATGGGGGTACAAATTTGAGAATCTCCCAGAATCCATGCATGCTCTCGCTATAAGATAAAAGAAAAAATGTTACCTAAGATGAAAATGCCATCCGGATATGTTGGCCACTTCTTTCAAAGCAACTCTCCACATTTGCATCTTCTCCATATCAATATTAGGGTCATCTTCATGCCTAGCAAAAGCTTCTGCAAAAGCCCCAGTTTGGTTTCGTACCTCAGAGGGATCAACATGGTAGAAAACAGGCAAAACTGTCAAACCCGTCTCTCTCATGCATTCGACAATCTGGGCAAGTTCAGTCAAGCACCATATTGAGGAAGCATAGTTTTTTGAGATAATGGGGATGGCGTACATGGATTCACGTATTGCTTTCAAGAGCTCTTGAGAAATATACTTTCCTCGCTCAAGTTTCTCATCGTCTTTAAAGGCGATAATGCCTTTATTTTGTAAAGCAGTGTATAAATGGTCTGTAAAACTCTTGCGGGTGTCTTCGCCATGGAAATTGAGGAAAACATCATGTATCCATTGAGGTCTTGGAGAAGTGGAAGAAGATGGTGGTACTGATGATAAGGCTCTTTGAGTGCTTAGGGGAACCATTGGACACTTGAAAAAAAAAAAAAAAAACTTGTTTAAAGAAATGTTTGCTAGTAATTTGGAGATCACTGGGAAAATTATGAGAAGCGTTAGCACTAACAGGCTAGCTAGATATAAATATATATATATATATATATATATATATAGGAAAGAGGCTCCCTTGCTTTCCAAACTATCAAACAATTTAGCAAACATCACCATTAGTGGAAATCAGGCCAGCTTGATCATAGGTTGATATTTATTTCAGCCTATTAGACGTAAACAAGACGGAAGAAAATTTGGGATCAGTTGACTGGGACAATTGATCATGCACATTAATGGTCTGGGCCCGTGACAGGATTAGGAAGAATACCGCTAGAATATGCCAGCTATATGTAATGAACAGTGATGCTCTGCAAAAATAATCCAGAAAGAAAACGAAAGATTCTTATTTCTATCTTTTCTCTCTTTCTTCGTTACAAAAATTAATTTACATTTCACAAGGAATTGTTACGGAGAGAGATATTTTATAATAGGAAAATGCTACTTCCCCCGCTGGGGCTCCTGCTGGGAGTCCTGCTGGGGGTATTGTAGTAAATTTTATATATATTTTTTTAAGTTTTTTATTTATATAATTTTTTTAATATTTTAAAAAAAAAAATTATAATATTATTAAAAACTACTTTCTTAATCATGAAGTAAAATAAAAAATTATAAAAAAAATATTTTTTTATTTTACTTAGTGATTAAGAAATTATTTTTTAATGATTTCTTTTTACTTTCTAATTAAGAAAGTGTTTTTTAATAATATTATAAATTTATTATTATTTTTTAAAAACATTTAAAATTATTAAAAAAAATTATATATAAAAAAAAAAAAATTTAAAAACACACTATGTGCTACATCACCCCAGCGGGACTCCCAGCGGGAGCCCCAGCGGGGGATGTAGCATCACTCTTTATAATAAGTCTTTTGGGTTTTCAAATCTTTTAGGCAAATCTTTTGCTAGGGGTCAAATGAAATATGCTTATCTAGTGATGCCTTGGGAAAAAAAAAAGATTGCATCACTTCTTTTTTCTCAAACACAAATTCCATTTTAGCTGTCGTATTACAGGTACCTTGGGCTGCCTCAAGCCCGTTTGAATAGTGCAAATATTTTATCTCAGTTCAACATTATAATTTTTTTTCTCTGATACACAAACTCCATTTTAACTGTCGTATTACGGGCACCTTGGGGCAATCTCAAACCAATTTGAATAGTGAAAATATTTCATCTCAGCTTATCATTACAATTTTTTTAAATTTTTATATAAAATATAATAAACAATTCAACTTTATCAATTTTCTCAATTCACCAATATATATATATATATATTAATATATATGTATATGAACGGGATCTTTATGTTGCATGGTGATCTTAATTTCAACGACTTAATAAGAAGAAAAAGAGACCCAAGAAAATTTGAAAGAGACTCTGAGAATAGATGAACCTTGGTCTTAGTAAATGAACGGGTTTTAACTTTAAGTGCCAGTCATGTCTTCCAGTTGATCATTATGTTAAGAAAATTATTTATTTCACATGAACCTACAAATTATTTTGTGGTTTTTTTTTTTCCTAATTTCTGGTAGTTGTTATAAGTTTATTTCCACTTTCCATTATAAATAATAATCTTTCACTGAACCACGATAAACCTTTTACGATTTATTTAAATAAATTCTTATGATGTTTTTAAAGTTTAATACAAGTTTCTAAGTTGTGGCTTTTTATGTTAATTTTACTTTTTTATTTTTCAAAATGGCATGCTGATTAGCTATAGTTCTTTTGTTACTAGCGTGAATTCTAATTGTAATCATTTCGTTGGTTTTTACGCAACATGTGACAACCACGTACGTCAATATATAAATATATACTAGAAAAGTTGTGTAATCAGTAACGCTGAGGATTGGAGCGGTGGTGCTGTTGCTAGCTGTTCTTTGTAATTAAGTCAGATCAGCCAGCCCGATCAGCCAGCCCTAAACGCCGGTGATAGATCAGCTACTTTTATAATTAATTATATATATATATATATTGTGTTTTTATTGCTTGTTTATTAGTTTTATTTTTTTTGCTTGGATTTTTTTTTTTATCCAAATGAAGATAAATGGTAAATGGGCCCAGGTGTAATGGATAAGGAGGAGGGAGCAAGAGGGACCATCTAGCAGCCAGGCATTGGACTTTTTCTTTTATTTTCTCGTCAATTTTAACCTTGTATCAGAACAAAAGACTTTATGGCAGGAGGGATGGGGTCCTCTCTGTTTATGAATATGATATAGATCGAATGCATGTATTTTATGGGCAACATGATCAACCTCAGTACTAAAAGAAATTGGTATTAATGGATTAAATATATGAGATTATAATTGATGTCTACCTACAACCTAATCTGACGTGACATTTTTGTCTATTTGTATTTGTCGAAGAGGGTAATCCATAAATCGAATAAAGAAAAAGACTATCATATCCTTATAATACACGGCTGAAATACAAGGTCAACGCTTCAAAAGTCTAGACAGAAAGGAGAATGAAATACAAAATGAAGGACAAAACTGAAAACAAAAATGTTAGACTAAAATACTGTTTATCCCACATTCGCGTTTATATATATGGTAGATATATATTTATATATATATTGGCCATAAAGTTTTTAATTCAGATTATATATTCCTATTTCCTAAAATTCGAAAGGATGCTCGTCGACAAATATCAAAAGCAAAAATGGAGAAATAAAAAGAAATCTTGAATGCATGCTTGGATAGCATAGCTAGAGCAAAGAAGAGAGGTTGTGTGTTTTCCAAGCCAACGAATTGAACGAAATTATAATACCTAACCATCCTTTGATGAAGTCTATACCAAATATCATGATTTAGAAGGAAAGGGACTGGTGAAGTGTTTGCTTCCACACATATCTCATCTTAGTAGTGTCTAAAAATGAAATGGATTGAAGAATGAGAATTGCCTTCATTACTAAGCCACATTTGCTTTCACAGATTGTCTCAACCCATCTCATCTCAACATCTAAATACTATTCAAACAAAAATACTTTTTAATTTCAAAATTTTAACTTTTTGATCCAATCATTACCTAATCATTATAATTTTCTCAAATTTTTAAATGAAACACAAAACCCAATTCTACTTTTAAATTCCCAAAACGAAAATAATGTTAAAAATTTACATTATAACAATACTTTAATTTTCTAATAATTTTATTCATATTTTTCTCTCACATTTTCTAAAATCTCATAAAAAACATTATACCTTAAACAATTTCACTCCTATTTACAAATTTCTCAACTCATCTGTGCAACCGGTCCTGTTTGGTTTCACAGATAGTGTTAACCCATCTCATCTTAACATTCAAACATTATTTAAACACAAACACTTTTCAACTTCAAATTTTCAAATTTTCCATTACATCATTTTCCTAATCACTGCGACTTTTCCAAACATCCAAACAAAACACAAAAACAAATTAACTTTTTCAAATCCCGAACAAAAATAATGTTAAAAATTTATATTATAACAAAATATTTTAACTTTCTAATATTCTTATTCTTCTTTCTTTCTCTCAGTTTCCAAAATCCCATAAAACATCTTACTTCAAACAATTTCAATACTATTCACAGATTTATCATTTCATCTGTGTAACCAAACGTGACCCAAAACATCGAGTATCTATTTGCACCCACTACAACAAAAAAGCTCTTTAGGGACAAAATTTTTTGTCCCAAAAGATTTTTTGGGACGAAAAAAATCTGTCCCGAGCTCGTCCCAAAAACACTGTCCCAAAAGATATTTTTGGACGAAAATCACCATTTTGTCCCAAAAAATATCTTTTGGGACGAATTTGAAGGAAACCTTTCGAACGGTTAATTTTTTTTGTCACAATTGAAATTCGTCCCAGAATATCGTTCGAAAGGTTACAATTTTGCATTCGAACAAAAATACATTATACACTCGTTCGAACGTTATAGGGAGAGATCGAATGGTATAAGCGTTCGAACGGGAGAAAAGTTATGTTCGAACACTGCGAAAATAAATTGCGTTCGAACGTTATGTGGTCGTTCGAACGATTTGATAAATTTCGTTCGAATGTTATGTGGTCGTTCGAACGGTAACTATTTTATTTAAATTCACTAATAAAAAACCAAATAAACATTCATAATATTTAAAAAAATACATTAGAAACTATTTAATGCTCACAAAAGTTTTATAATAAGTGCAAACTAAATAAATAACCGTGAGACTGGCATTATTCGTACATAAATAAATAATCCCAAAATATGTACGTAAAAAACCATCAGTTGCTTGGAGGCGTGTACTGTTGCATAAGTTGTTGCATTTGGAGTTGCATCTGTCTCCTGAACTCTTCTTGTTGTTCTTCATGTTGTTTGATGTGCATCTCCATGCAATTGTCTGGTCGTTTCGCCAATGGAGCCTCTAACTCATGTTGTGTCTTGCAGTTAATTCTTCGATTCTGGAATTCGCATTCTCTAGCGCTATAGAAGTCTTGATAGGCCACGCGCCAATGCATACAGTTCATCCGCCAATTGATAACTCTCGAATGGATCTAAGGTTTATTTCAATAGCAAGTAGAAGATATGATATTAAAACACAACAATAAAAAAAATGAGAAT
Organism: Pterocarya stenoptera; assembly: GCA_003123785.1. Taxonomy (NCBI): domain Eukaryota; kingdom Viridiplantae; phylum Streptophyta; class Magnoliopsida; order Fagales; family Juglandaceae; genus Pterocarya; species Pterocarya stenoptera. The sequence goes on from QEOT01001541.1 coordinate 329,453, forward strand.
ACAAGATGATACGATAATAAAAGATACGAGAGTCCCTAAATCTTAATTATGTATTTTTAATTATTATGTATTTTAAGTATCTATATATATCATGAGTATTTAAAGTATCCTAAATATTAAGTGTATTGTAAGTATCCTAATTATTATGTTTTTTAATATTAAATGTATTTTCAGTATCCTTAGTATATTAAATTTTACTTAATTACCTATTAGATTAATTATACATTATAGTTATTTTTAAAAAATGTAATTTTATTATTTGTTAAGTTAGTCCTCATAGTTTTTAATTAATTATCGTTTAAATATTAATAAATCTTATGTTTATTATTTTTAAGTTATTTATAATTTTATTTTATTATTTTTTAAGTTATTTGTAAGATAGTTTTTACAACTATTATCTTTTAAGTATTAATATGAGTTTAAATATTAATAAATCTTATGTTTATTATTTTTAAATTATTTATAATTTAATTTTATTATTTTTTAAGTTAGTTGTAAGATAGTTTTTACAACTATTATCTTTTAAGTATTAATATGAGTTTAAGTATTAATAATTTCTATGTTTATTATTTTTAAGTTAATTATATTATAACTCATGAGCACAACCGTTCGAACGGAATATTAAAACGTTTGAACGGTATGAACCTAGAATCCAAACACCAATCAGTTCAGACGAAACACAATCTCACAAAACATCACAAACTTATATTCATCAAACACTACAAATATACAACATATATACTTCGAATAGTAACCCTATAACAAACATATTTTGTGTTTAATCTAATAAACACCTACACAATGTATATATAAACTATAAAATCAATAAAAGACTATATTAAAGTCATACATTTAATCAAAATAAGTGTGCAATCCTCTTTGTAAGATGATAGAATGAATGATTGTGTGAAAAAAATGGAAGATTTTGGAGAGAAAGCGAAGAAGAGAGAAAAAGAGGAGAGAAAAATGACGGCGCGCGGGAGATTTTAAGTTCTCACTAACCGTTCGAACGAAAATAAATGAAGGTCGAATGTAAAAAAATTTCAGCGCTTCAATTTTCCCGCCCTCCAAAATTTTCGTCAACGCGTTCGAATAGTTAAAAATGACATTCGTACGGTAATCCACGAGTCATTAATTGGCAGGAAACTTTGCCACCAATGCAATAACCGTTCGAACGATGAAGAAGTGCATTCAAACGATATTCCAGAAGTCATTAATTGGCGGGATATTTTTCCACCAATGCAATAAACCGTTCGAACGATGATGAAGGGCATTCAAAAGGTATTCCATGAGTCATTAATTGGTGGGATATTTTCCCACCAATGCAATAACAATTCGAACAATGAAGAAGGGCTTTCGAACGGTATTCCAAGAGTCATTAATTGGCGGGATATATTCCCACCACTGAAATAAACCGTTCGAATGTTTTTTTCATAAGTTCGAACGCAAATAAAACCTTCGAACGGTTTATGGATACCGTTCTAACACATCACCATAATGTTTAAATATATTTATTTTCATCATTATACATATTAAAGAAAAGTATAAGATCATATGTATTAGTAATATATACTCACACATATATAGCCTCAAATATATTAAGATCATATAGCAAAGTATAGAGAAATTTATAAGATCATATATATTAGTAATCTATACTCTATATATGCTATATAGTATCACCTATAACATATATAGTAAAGTATAATGGAATATATAGTATGATATATATTAGTTAAGTATAAACAATATATATAGTACTATATACTATCATATATATATATATTATCATATAAAATACTTTGATAGTAAAGTATTATAATATATTACTTTTATACTATAATAATATATGTAGGTTATTATGTTTTCATTTAAAGTATTATACTATCATAATATATATATATTATAATATACTATAATATTACATACATATTACAGTATATATAATCTACTATAATAGTATATATATTATATTAAATTATAGTATTATAAATATAATATACTATAATATAATTTTTTACTAAAGTTGAAACGTTTATCCTTTCGAACGGTAAATAATAACGTTCGAATAGTAATTTAAAACCGTTCGAATGGTTAAATATATAGTTCGAATGGTTTTGAACTTTTCCCGGCATAATAAATTACTTCCCCGCCAAGATTTTTCTGTTTGAAAGGATTTTTTTCCGTTCGAACTAAAAAAACTTTTTGAGACGATTTAATTCGTCACAGAAAATACTGTTCGAACGGTTTTGTAAAGTCATCAATTTTTTGGGATGAAATTTAAATTTTGTCTCAAAAAATGACTTTTAGGGATGAAATTTAGTTCGTCTCTAAATAATTTCATCCCTAAAAGTCAATTTTGTTGTAGTGACTAGTTGATAAGTATAATACTACAAAGGTGGTTTTCAGTTGGGTTTCTTCTATTGAAGAATGAGATGTTCAGCATTGGTAAACTTTTTAGCCTTTTTTTTGTTAAGGGTAGAGGACTTCCATTAAAATCAAGAGCTACCAATACCAAGCGCTTTTAGCCTTTCCGTGAATATTCAAATGTGCTTTTACTGGTGCTATCGTGTTATGGACAATAGTTGATTCATCGAGAGACCTATCCAGAGGTAGAAAGACAACGAGAGATATCACCGATATTACCATGTTGTGGACAAAAACAACGCAGTGAGCGCGTAGCAAGTTTAATCACTTGTGACATGCTCTATCTTCAAAAGCAATAAGAGCTCAGCCAATTATTGAGTTATGTGAAACATGGCTTTAAACTGCATCATTTTGAAGGTATTCTCTTCTAGAGCACCCCTATGAATAGGACGCGATGTAAAGTCATGTGTTACACGAGCTAATAAAACAGTGACTCATTATTTTTGCCATGCTTTGCAAATAGACAATATTGATGAGATTATTTTCCTATCTTGGAGAGAACTCTCCCAATGCTTCATACTGAAATATCATCTTTGTTTAAGCTTGAGTTTTTGTAACCAATGATCATTATTTTCACCAACCCTCCACCGTAACACCTTAGATCAAATATATGTACGTCATGAATTTTCTAATTTAGATTATAGACTCCAATTTTCTAAATTTACTTTTTTAAGCAATTTCAATTAAATCGGAAGCTTGTCCATCTACAAAGATCATAAGCAAAATATAAAAAGAAATCTTGAATGCTTGGATAGCATAGCTGGAGCAAAGAAGAGGTGGCCAAGTTGTGGCTCATGTTCTCCAAGCCAATGAATTCAACGAAATGATAATAACTAACCATCCATTGACTAAGTCTATACCAAATAACATGATTTACAATGAAAGGAACTGGTAAATGTTTGGATCCACACATATCTCATCTCCTATCCATTTCATTTTCAGACACTACCAAGATGAGATTTGTGCAGAAGCAAACATTTCACCAGTAGCTTTCAATTGAAATTGTGATATCTGGAATAAAAATGACTAAAGGGTGGTTTGTAATTATAATTTCGGTCAATTCGTTGGCTTGGACAACATGAGCCATTACTTGGCCACCTTTCTTCTTTGCTCTAGCTATTCTGACGCCCCCAGATTCCTCTTGGGATCGAACGAACATCTGAAGCATCGGGACATGCAACACAAGGTTATCTACCCCCATTCATGAGAGATAAAGATGCAATGTTCCTAACATGCATCTAGCAATATGCAATATTTGCAGCGGTCATCGGATAAATTTTTTCTTGAGCAATACTATACACCAAACTAAAAATATCTCAAATATTAAAAACATAATCCATAAACATTAAAGTGGTAGACCTTTTTGATTACATCATGAGACGAAAAGGTTTGTAATCTTGTAATCATGAGAGTACTAGAGATCGAACTCCTTAAGTACAAGGAGGAACTAAAGCAACTGCTAGGCTAATCCTTTTATAAGCTTGCGCAACTCAGTCAAGGATGTCATAATACTAACGATAAATCAGAGCATTGAGGCTATGAGCTCTCTGTCATGCCATTGTCGTCTAATCGACCATCTCCAGTTGATCTTCCTCTGGTGCGCCTCCTGATCCTGACACGTGGTCTACTATTTTAGGGGGCATGGTAGTTGGGATTAGAATAGTGAGATTTGAATTCAAATCTGAGCAAATTAACACAGGACTTCCAAACAGGTTAATGATACATGCATGATAGTAAATGTATGAATGCATAATCAAAGTCATAAGTAAGCATAAAATAACTTGACGTGAAACATGGCATAAACTAACATGACATGTGCGTTAACATACGCACTAGTTCACAGGTATCTGCACTTGCTATGGACACACGTATTGTACATGCCAGTTCACAGGTGTCTGTACTTGTTGTAGACATATGTATTGTACATATCCCGTGACAAATATCTGCACCCGCATGAGTACGTATAACATGAAAGTGAGAAGTGGCACATTGGCATTAGTGCTCGCTGCACTATGGTATCCAATTAATTAAGCCTCATTCGTAGCTTGTTGATCTTTACCTTGTCAACCAATGGAATTTCACCCTAATTTAGATACTACAGTGTGAACAAGAGACTTCCACTAGGATATTACCTCATCCTAACACTTGGGGTCGTTACAGACATAAACAAACTTAACATGACTTGAAAGCTTGTTTCCAAGATACATAAACTGTACTCGAGATGAAATGTGACATGAAACAAAAAGACAGAAAACCTAACATAATGTAACATGACATGAACGTGAGACGAAAGACATGACGTGCTATAAGACAAAATATTTCGTAGCATGACATAAAATGTAACAGATAATATTTTATAACATAGCATAACACATAACAGACACCATTTCAAAACATTACATAACAAGTAACATACAATATTACGTAATATGGCATAACATGTAACATAAAATACTACCTGACATGACATATGTGTAACATATAGCATTACTTAATATGACATACTTGTAACATATAGCATTACTTAACATCACATACTTGTAACTAATAGAAGTGCATGACAACATAAATTTTGTAACAGATAAGTATTTCATGACAAAATATAATATGTATAACAGATAAACATGTTGTAACATAACATGATATGACATGATATGAAATATATGATAATATATATACATGAATTGTAGTTTCCTTATCCATCACACATACACAGTAATCTGATAGTAGGTTAAAAGTTAACTTATAGTGATCGTTGTGTTATGAGAAATTAAGCATAAAATACAAGAAACTATAAGTAGGGATTCTAGAAACTTTATCACTAACAATTAGGAATACGAAAAATGCTAAGTTAGAGTAAAATTACTATTTTACCCTCTACATGTAGAAAAATGACCAATTTACCCATAACTTAAGGATTTCACATCCTAACTCCAAAAATTACCTAACTCCAAAAATTATCAAAGTTTACATTCCTCATATAAATTTTGTCTTAAATTCAAATATCAATTTAGAAAAAATTAAGACCAAATACTGCTATTAGAAACACCATAGGGCCGAGACTACTAAATGCCACATCTCTTATTTTTGTTGCAATTTCTTCAAACTCCAAAACTCATGATCAAACCGAAACATTGTAACAAATATCCTCATATTCTAAGTCTGAAAAACATGCTTAAAACATCCACAAAAACTTTTAGTAAAAAAATCCAAACTTTTTTCAAGGTTCTGACCAATTTCAAAACATTTTCAAGAACTCCAAAAATTCAAAACTTTCTTCTAACATGTTCATAATCCTAAGAACTAACATGATTTCAATCAATACATAAAAACACTAAAAATCATAAAATCACAGATGAAGAACTCGGCTTTAACACTTATCCAAAATAGAATTTCCTTCCCAACTAGTTTTGATCAAACACTTGATCCAAGACATTCTATGGTGCGATTTTCGAACCAAAACACCATATAGTTTAAAAAATGTATCCTAAAGTAGATCCAAACAATAAACTTAAAATCACGTGGCTAAAAATAATTCAAAACATGGATCTAACTAAAATATCAAACTTTTGATCCAATCATATAATCTCTTACATAAAAATTCATATCCTCGAAACCAACATAAAGATCTTCAAAATAACATCCTAACATATAGAGAAAAGTTTTATAATCATTAAGGTTATGCTTGGAAAAGATGTCTCACTCAAAATTTTCATCTTCATCTCATCTCATCTTTACATTTTTTCAAATCCCCATACAAAATATAATAAATAATTCAACTTTTTCAAATCCCAATATAACTTTTTCAAATTCTAATTCAATTTTTTCAAATCTCAAAACTAAAAAATAATATTTTAAACTTTAAAACAAAACACAAAATTCTCATCTCATCTTCCAAACATAATCTAACTAAAAATATCAAAGCCACTAGAGTAAGATTAAATCACAAAAGACTCAAACTTTTTTAAAACAAAATTGTTTTTCCTCTTTCTATTTCTATGTTTCTAGATCTGAGAAAATCTTTCACAACACACTATCCAGATTATTCTCTCAGATTAACCTTTCCACAGTTAAAACAAGTTTTGACCAATCAAAAGACCATGAAATCAAACAAACAAGATACCCACAGAAACTAGACTCAAAGGGGAAAAACTTACATGAATAACTCATGGTTAGAAGCTACTTACAAGGGTTTCGAAAAGGGCACGCAAAACGCCTTTGGAATATGACCGAGAGAACTGCCAAGAATTTCTCTCCAAGAATGGGGTTGAAAAGTGAAGGAGTGAGGGGGGTGGTGACTTGCACGCCTAAATGACTTCTGAAAAAGGAAGTATGGACTTTAATGACACCTCGATTGTTGGTGCTTAGGTCACAAAAAGGTGAAAAACACTGAGGGGTAGTAGGCTACTGCTGCTACCTTCTAGAAGGGGGTGATGAGGTGGATTTTCCCCTCACATCAAGAGACTATTTGGAGCTATTGAGGGCAGAGGTTGATCTGCCATGGGTGGGTGAAAACTTACTCTAAAAGCTTTTCCAAGGGGGCCAAAATTCGTTGGCCTTAAACAAGTGGGTTTATTTGGGATTTAAAGAGGGTTTGGTTAGGGTTTAAGGTGCTATTAAGTCTAAATCTAATTTTTCTTAGCTCAATCAAATTTTCAAAGTTTGAAATTTCAGTTTGATTCCAACCATTTAGGATTTTGCTAGGGTTGAAACCCTCTTTGGTTCGGCACTGGATTGTAGGATAGAATTGGATTTTGCTTAGGTGGCATGATATCACACCTTGAATCCTTCACAAACCATCTCGCGGTTCCTCATGGTGTCAAGTGTCCAATACTATTCATAAAATGTAGTTAAGATCTTGTCAAGTGTCCAGATAAAATTTCTCTAATAATTTGGACATCCCACACTGTGATTCTGAAAATACTGCACTAAGTGCTACTATTGAGGTCACTATTCACTCCAGGGAAGTGAAAAATAAACTTTACACTAAAAAATCCTAAATATTAACAATATGCTAATTGTACAATTCGTTTATCAAAATTCAACTCCGAAGTGCTACAAAATAACCAAAGTGCATTTTTGAATAAATGTATTGTTCGAAAATTGAAAATAAGATTATTACGCCATAAAATCCAGAAAAACAACTGAGTCTAATGGCACACACTATATTGCATTCTGACACTTCTAATTATCTCAAATAAATACAATCGCACTTCTGACACCATAGTGAATGGTAACACTGACTATGTTGACAAATTAAAACCTACGCAATTGGTAGATCAGTGAAAACTTATGGAGTTTTCACAAGGTTCCTAAAACTTAAAAACAATTCACCATTGAATTTCTAGCAGGCTGTTACTTCCTCCCTTTCTTAAAAAGAGATTTTGTCCTCGAAATCGGTGCAAGTACTAATAATAAATAATACTAAGGAGAAGATGCTACTCACCAAACCTGTTGCCCATCACTAGACGTATCCTTCGGCATGACGTGTTGGGGAACACGTCGTCATTTGAATCATAGACCACGTTATGACCTGGGCCGGTGTGTTGTTTGACCTCTTCATCGTCGTCACTATCTGACACTTGACCTTCTACTATTAAACATCCGATGTGAGTCGATTGCATAGATGATCTTGACGTTGAAGGTTAAGCATTGGCATTGTGGCACACTCCTTTGCTGCTCCGCTGGACTTAGTTAGTCTCGTACCATCCTTACTTTGAAACTATCTTGGTCCATCTATGTGGTTAGGTGAAGAATTGGATAACATTCTTCATGAGACAAAGAGTTCCTCTCTTAGCCTACACCATTCCTATCTATAACCATTACATGGTTACACAAGATAACAGGTACCTTATAAAAGGAGAATATAACACTCACAAAGGTTTTGCTTAAACTAAACAAGTTCTAGGCTAACCGTCTAGGGCACTGAATCCTTGCCTAAGCAAAGTTACTACATTTCTTGCTGCTCAAAGAGTTATTCACCCCCAATCTTTTCTACCATCGAGATTCTATCATTCCTTAACTCCCTCGCTAATCAAAAATTTGCACTAGAATCTTTCCACAAAGTAGGTTAAGTCGTACCAGCATACTCTCTAAATTTAAAACTTTTAAGTGTTTGCGCAATTCAATTTGGAAGAATTTGATCCGTACACAATTGAATTCACTTTCACTATTTCTTCAAAGAATCCTATCCGCAAAGGACTAGTTTACTCCTTAATAGTCAAAAGGAATCGTTCCTTCTCAAAGGTGGTACCTAAAAAAAAAACAATGAGGCATTAGTCTAAACTCAAGACTTTCTCTCTTATGGTTGACATAGCTCTTCTATCCATCATGAGTTGCTTTTTATTCTGAATCTAATTAAAAAAAATTGTTCCTATCGTTTCCATAAATCCTCATGACCAAGATTTTACTCCCCATATAATTGTCTCCAATATAAGGGCGATCTATGTTTCCACAAACACCATGCTTCGCCAGAAACTATTTAATGGCAGCTGTATAAAACTACTATCATAAGTGAATCCTACTATGGCCAAAGCTTCTCCTAAACACTTTACTCTTTCGAACACAAATTTCATCGCATCCTCAGAATAAAAACAAACTCCAAATATGCAAAATACTAATTCATCAACCTTAAATATCCATCCTCGTATTACTAAAAGGTGTTATATCTACATTGGTATGAACAATAATACTCCTAATGAGAATTATTACTATCACCTAGTAACGATTTGGATTACGAGCAGAACTCTTGTGCAATACCCCAATCATTAAAAATAGGGACTCGCTCGAATCAAATAACATGCCTGCTACAAACCTTAATTCAATAATACTATCAATTACAATCCAATCAACCTTAACTAAGCTCAACCATATATAAGTCTTTGAAAAATACCAAAAATGGCATTTGCTCTATATGTTCATGGGGCATCAACATTTGCCTCTCTAGGAGTGACTGCATAAACTCGAGCTGGTATTGGAGGTTGCGGCTTTGGTTTGGATTCTCCATTGAAAATAGCCCAATTTCTTCGAGCTCTTTTGGAACAATTTTTTTATCAACGTGTCACGTTGGCCCTATCCGAAATAGAGTCCTAAAGTAAGTTTGCACTTGCCTCCATGGTTCTTTCCGCACATCCCACATATTGGGTATGTGGTAGGCATTAAGCTTCCAGTATCGGTACCTTTTCCCTTATTTGGTCCAGTAAACATCTTCTTCCTTTCTGGAACTTTTTTTTCCAGTAGCATACGGTGAAGTCCTCTTTCATTTTGAAATGATCTGGGCAATCAAACCCTTCTGCTCTGCCTCTGCTATTGTAGTGATGTTTATCAACTCCTGGTAGTTTCTATTATATGAGAAGCCACTTGGCTATGGATCCTAGGCTAAAGTCCTCCCTGAAATTTCTACGCCTACATCCTCTCTATAGATATCAGGTGAGGTGTGAACCTCCCCAATGTCATAAAGTTGGCAGTGTACTCTTCCACAGCTAAATTGCCTTGAGTCAAAGATCGAACTCCTACGCCTTTAGTTGTTTGACAATGTAACAACCCTGCCCTAAAAAGGGTGGGATCGCTATGTAAATACCTATTTCTTTCCTTCCTTCCTTTCTTTCTTTCTTCTTTTCTACTAAAGTAATATGGGATAAGCATCAACATATCACACATGTACTTTAAATTTCTAATTTAATAAAGGATAACACCTGATAGACATTCTATTCAAACATTCATCCATAAGATTCTCAGAGTCCATCATACGTTTATAAAAATATAACTGTTATAGTTAGGCAAGACACTAAGCATCTGCTTCTCCCTCTGCAATAGTGCCTTGCTCCCCAGCCTCTTCATCATTGCTTGGACGTTTAAAACATAAACACAAAGTGAGTTGAATACTCAGTAAGTAATACACCATGCAGTGAACATACTAGGCATCTATTCTTTTCTTTTGAAAACATGTATACATAAACAGTTTGAGAACTTGGCAATGCTTTCATGCATAAACATTTTAAGGAGTAAACCATACTTTCATGCATAAACATTTTGAGGAATAAATAATACTTTCATGCATAAACATATTTGAGAAATAACTATGCTTTTATGTTTCACTTTCCTTTGGTTGTTACACAATATTACGCCCTGTGTGTTGGGGTTAGCAGTCTTCCTTTGAACCTAGATTCCGCCCGAGGCCACAGGTTGGAAATCCTTTTCAGTCAAGGGGCAGCACTGGGTGTACCACCAGTACTACTTACCCGACATTGCAATCTGCCCAATCCTTTAGTACCATCATTCATTTATCAGTCATGGCTGTTACATGTTTTCATACATTAAAACATTCATTTCCTTTCAGTCCTTCATTTCTTTCTTTCATGCAGTCCTTTTCTTTTCAATCCTTTTCATTTAACAGTTCATTCATGGAAAAACGTCATTTAAAGCATGAGCTTAAACATCATCTTTCAGGGTATCCTTTAAAACGTCAATTCATGGCATTCTTTAAAACGTCAGTTCTTAGGGACATTCTAAAACATTTTCTTCGCGTCATTTAAAGCATCGCTTAAAGCATAAGGCGTGAGACATTCCTTTCCTTTCCTTTGCAATCAAAACATTTTCATCATCTTTCTTAGTCCGATGCACATGCATTTTTATAGATATATTTTCATGCTATACTACATATAGGAATAACCAATAAGCTTCTTGAGAGAGCATGTATGAAAATCTCATGACTTAGAACCTACGTGCATGCATTACCTTATACACATACACATAATTATAATTGATAGGGTGTTTAACAGGGGCTATCAAGGAAGGGCTTGTATGTACTATATTCATTTACTCTTTTCTTTAGAAGAGCATTTGCAATAAGAGAGAGAGAGAGAGAGAGAGAGAGAGAGAGAGAGAGAGAGAGACATTCTTTCATAAAGAGGACTTGGTGTAAGAAGCATGCTCATAGCTACTTACCTCTATGCTTCTCGATAATTACAACGTCAATATAGGTTCTATTTCAATAAATAACATAAGCGTGTTAATACTCATATAATATTCTTTAACTCTCCCTTTAAAAGAGAAAGCAACGATATTACAATCTAATATCCCTTCTATTCTTAGCATTAACCCGATGACTACTCCTTACCTCAACTTGCAAGAGAAATAACTTACATATCAAGACATGCTAGCTGTCCATGAAAAGGCTATCTTAAGAGCCTACATGAAAAGTAAATTAAGAATTCATAGGCTTCAAGCAAGGTCTCTTTGGTTCAAGCTCACTTTGGGTTATGGACATTAGGAAATAAAATCTGGAAATCCTCAACAAGGGGCTTTAAAATAAATTTAGGTATCTTAAGTAGGCTAAACTAGCTTAGGAAACATGCCCTTTAAATCAACTTGTGGTCCCTCATTATAAAAAGGTTAGCTTATCAATATTGCGGACTCTCAAGTTAGGTAGAATTTAACCAAACGAGGGACAACATAAATGGACTATTTTTACATCAAGACATGGCATGACATGGGCTTAGGGGTACTTTTTTTTTTGAAAATGGTTGTTTCATTCATTAAAGCAATTGCTGGATACATGGAGGGTAATCCTCAATAAGAATACAGTCTTCATGACAACTAAGACCATACTTTGCCAACTGATGGGCGATAACATTAGCTTCTCTATGGACATGCACACTAGACCAAGATAAGAACTTTGAAAGCATAATTTTGGTGTCTTTGATAACGAGACCAGTGTTACTCCAGCTTTCCTCAGTGTGTTGAATTGCCTTCACAATCGAGAGAGAGTCACCTTCAAGGATAATTTGTTGAAGTCCCAGTTCAGCACAGAATGAAGCTGCCCTTCGAGCTGCTATAGCCTCACCAAGGAGCGGGTCAGGAAAGAGATCCATAGCTGCGCACAAGGATGCTATAACAAAACCTTCTGAGTTCCTAACCATAACACCTATCCCCAATCTCTGATTGCCTTTGTCAATAGCAGCATCCCAATTGGCTTTGTAGTAACCGAGTGGAGGAGCAATCCATCTGCTGGTTTTTGGTTCTTTGACTTTAGTTTGCTTCATTCCCTTCTCAAGCCATAAATTGATGGATGCCAACTCTGTTTGGACCTGTTTTGACACTTGAGCAGGGGAAAGGAATTGCTGTTCAAATAACCAAGTGTTCCTTCTATGCCATATAGCTTTTGCTGTGGCTGCAAATTCAGTGAGCTCCACAGGGGATAAGTGGGCCATTATAGGGATCAAGGTATCTTTGAATGAGCCTTCAAGGACACTAAGTTTCTGAATCCTTCTTGAGCTCAAGGCCCATACATCTTGGGCAGCACCACAAGACCAGATAGCATGATCTACTGATTCAGGTTGAAGACAACAAATGGGACAGAGAGGAGAATCTCCCATTTTTCGTTTAGTCAAGTTCAGGTTGGTAGCTAAGGACTCACTAGCAGCTCTCCACAGGAAGGTTTTAGTAGCTTGGGGTACATGGATACTCCAAATAGTGTTCCAAAATTTCGAGCTAGACTTCTGGTTTGAGGACTGTCCCACTCTATCTTCTGTAATTGAACCTTGAAGGTAATAAGCACTTCTCACAGAGAACTTTCCATTGTTTGAGCATCTCCATGTCAACAGGTCTTGACTCCTGCATATGCTTAGTGGGATCTGTTTAATTAAGTGTGCCTCTGAATCTGAGAAGATGGCATATATGAGAGGGAGATCCCACTGCATGGTGGCTGGATTAATGAGCTCAGAAACTGGGGCTTCAGCATCTAGGATGTGAATAGGGGATTGCACTTTGAAAGTAGATGGACAAGGGATCCACGGGTCCTTCCATATCTTGATTTTCCTACCATTTCCAACTTTCCATAAAAGTCCTGCTTTAAGAACTGGTCTGGCCAAGGTGAAGCTTTTCCAAACAAAAGAGTCTTGGGCTCTTACTTTAGCTGAGAAGAAGTCATCTGTGGGGAAATACTTTGCTTTAAGGACCTGGGCTGCTAGGGACACAGGGTTTTGAATGATTCTCCACCCTTGCTTAGCCAATAGAGCTAAATTGAAGTGCTCAAAGTCCCTAAGTCCCAATCCCCCCTGCTGCTTTGGTTTCCCTAAGGTTTGCCAGCTCAACCAATGGGTTTTCGATCTGCTATTGTTCTGCCCCCACCAGAAGGATTGCAGCAGCTGATTGAGTCTTCTTAGGATGGTTTTTGGGAGTTTAAAAATGCCCATGCTGTAAGTAGGGATAGATTGGAGCACTGATTTTAGTAAAGTCCCCCTTAACAGCTTAGGGGTACTTGGACAGCTTTACATATCATAGTATATTAGGCACAATTAATCTCCTATACCTAAACCAACTATGCTATAATCTAATCACACAAGCAATATTTAGGATAGGTTTGGAAAACACATCTCACACAAAATTCTCATTTCATCTTATCTCATTATTACAACTTTTTCAAATCTCCATATAAAATATAATAAACAATTCAATTTTTTCAAATTTCAATACAAATTTTTCAAATCTCAAAACTAAAAAATAATATTTTAAACTTTAAAACAAAATACAAAATTCGCATCTCACCCTACAAACCTATCCTTAGATAATTTAGATAACATACCCAATTAAAATTAGAGTAGCATAAAGTCTATCAAGATTACCCATTACGCAACTTTACAACCTTTAAACACTCAAACTTATGCTTTACCCACTTAATACCTTTTAAAAGCAAGATATAAAATTATAAAATCCAAGCAAAACCTCTAAACCGAACCTTTAGCATCCTAAAACTAGATTACCAACCAATCTCAACACAAGACACATGGTGTCAACATATATGAACTAAAATCACTTTAATCATCACTTATGATTAACCAAGTTTAATAGCAACATAGCATTTTTGAAATATAGGAAAATACATAGCAAAACAACTGTAATACCATTCGGTTTGGGCCAAAAATAAGGCATACATATTTATTTGCAACATAGGAAATTAACTACATCAAAACACAAGCTAAAACAACTTAGTTGGCTTCCAAAATCACATTAAAAACAAATAAGTCAAATTAAGATTTTTACCTTATGCTCTTAGCTTCTTTCAAGAGGCAAGATAGAGGACAAAATAATGGTAAACCCGTGTAGATGAAGAACAAAATGATGGCACTGTGTTAAACCCCAAAATCGAAACATCAATAGGTAAGGTAAATGATGAGAATCAAAGCCCATATAGAAATCATGCTAGGAAGTGAACCAAAAATTTATTATCTTCAAGATTTCCCCCTTTGGAAGATGAAATCAAGCTTTGGTTCCAAGCTTTTTGAGTCAAAACTGAAAATAGGTAGAGATGAGGTACACATGACTTGGAGATAGAGGAAGAGGTTTTCTTCCTTTGCTATGGAGTGGCACGGCTTGAAGGAGATGAGGGGAGCTTGCTTTCTTGAATATGAAAAGAAAGAAGAAGAAGAGAGGTGTTGGCGTCAACTAGGCAGCTTGGAGAAGAAGATGAAAACTTTTTCTTTCTTTTCCTAAGTGTAGCCAACAAGTTAAGGGGGACTAAAGGGAAATTGATTTTTTTTTTTTTTTTTTTTTTNAAACTCTTCTTTGAATCTCTCCCATGTCAAAGCAACGAGGGTTCCTAGTTCTCTCATCAAAGCTGCCTTCGGGTATCCCACCATATTCCAACTTCTCTTTGGAATAGGTATCCAACGTGTAAAACCTTTTGGTCCTTAGTGCATCTGCATATCTCGTATGTCCTTCGAGATTTATAATCCATTTCTCGGCTCTCAGTGGTCCGACATTCATTACCAAAAAAATTTGGATAATGGTGGATTAAGAACTTCTAATACGGACAATCCCTAACTTCGTGTCTGGGTATGTGCACTTACTGCTGTTGTTGATGTCTCAGCACGTCAGTCAGTAGACATACAATCTCAATTAATCCTCCATCCATTGGGAGGTTCTGATTCTTCTGATTGATGCCTCCATCAGGGTTTCGAGATATCCTCTCACAAGTAATGTGTCACTTCCGGAAATACACGAGTACACGTATTACAGCCACGTACTATCTCTTATACTTCAAGAGATTCAAGCCTAAGGAAGAACAAAATTTCAAGACTAATACTTGGCGCATTTCTTAAAGACATGTGAATTTAGAACCCAGAGACGTATTACTCTGATACTACCCTGTGACGCTCCCAGATTCCGCTTGGGATTGGACGAACATCTGAAGCATCGGGACATGCAACACAAGATTACCAGCTCCAGTTCATGATAGATAAAGATGCAATATTTCTAACATGCATCTAGCAATATGTAATATTCACAGCAGATAAATTTTTTCTTGAGCAATTCAATACACCACACCAAAGATATACTAAAAACATAATCCATAAACATTAAAGTGGTAGACCTTCTAGATTATATTATGAGTCCAAAATGTCTGTAATCATAAGAGCACTAGAGATCGAACTCCTTAAGTACAAGTAGGAACTAAAGCATCTACTAGGCTAATCTATTGAATAGTTCGCGCAACTTAGTCATGGATGCCATAATCTAAAGTATCTATTAGGCTAATCTATTGAATAGTTTGTGCAACTCAGTCATGGATGCCATAATACGAATGATAAATTGGAGCATTAAGGCTATGGGCTTTGTGTCTAATCGACTGTCTCCAGTCAGTCATCCTTTGGTGTGCCTCCTGATCTTGACACATGGTTTACCATTCCGGGAGGAATGGTAGTTAGAACTACCATAGTGAGATTTGAATTCAAATATCAACAAGTTAATATAAAACTTCCACTTAAGTTAATTATGCATGCATTACAGCAAATGCATGAATGCATAATCAAAGTCATAAGTAAGTCTAAAATAACTTGACGTGTAACATGGCATAAATTGACATGACATGAACTGAGATGTGACCATGAAATTGTAACTTTGACATGACATGAACTTGATCTGGATAACATAAACTTGAACTAAAGCATGACATGACCTGAACTTGACCTGAATAACAAGAACGTGAACTTGAAGCATGACCGAATGTGAATTTGAAACATTACTGAACATAACTTGAACATAGAATGAACATGAACTTGAAATCTTGTCCCTAACTTGATAAATAAATTTTACAATGTGGGTGCTAGAAGGGTCCATTTGAGTCGTGTGTCCCTGCCGATTGCTGCATTACAACACAGGTATCTGTACCAGCTTTGAGTGCTTTAACATACACCCCAGTTTACATGTATTTGCACCTGCTGTGGACACACAAATTGTACATGCCAATTCACAGGTATTTGTACCTGCTGTGGACACGTACGTAATTTAATACTCCAAACTAAACAAGGGATTTAACACGAGTTGATCTTTACCTTGTCAACCTACGAAATTTAACACTTGTTTAGACATTCCAGCATGAACAAGGGAGTTCCACTCGGATATTATCTCATCCTAGCAATTAAGGTTGTTATAGACATAAACAAACTTGACATGACTTGAAAGGTTGTCCCGAGATACATAAACTGTACTCGAAATGAAATGAGACATGAAACGAATAGACAAAAGCCCTAACAAAACGTAACATGACATGAACGTGAGACAAAAGACATGACATACTATGAGACATAAAATATTTCATAGCATAACATAACTTGTGACAGAAAATATTTTATAGCGTGACATAACACATAACATCAATATTTTGTAACATGACATAACACATAATAGACAATATTGCATAACATGACATAACATGTAGCATAAATTATTATGGTATAACATGTAACAGAAAATACTACCTGACATGATATATGTGTAATAGATAGCATTACTTAACATGGCATACTTGAAACAGATAGAAATGCATGACATAATAAATTGTGTAATAAATAAGTATTTCATGATAGAATATAATATATGTAACAGATAAATATGTAGTGACATGGCATGACATATATGATAACATACATACATGAATTGTAGTTCCCTTACCTATCACATATACATAGTAATCTGATAGTAAGACAAGAGTTAACTTATAGTGATTATCGCGTTATGAAAAATTAAGTACGAAATACGAGAAATTGTAAGCAGAGATTCTAAAAGTTAGAAACTTTATCACTAACAATTATAAACATGAAAAATGCTAACTTAGATTAAAATTACCATTTTACCCTCTACACATGAAAAAATTATCATTTTATCCATAACTTAAGAATTTCACATCCTAACTCTAAAAATTACCAAAATTTACATGTAAATTTTGTCCTAAACTAAAATATTAATCTAGAAAAAATAAAAATCAAACACAATTATGAGAAACACTACAGGGCCGAAACTACTAAATGTCATATCTCTTTTTTTTTTTTTGCAATTTCTTTGAACTCCAAAACTCATGATCAGATCAAAATATTGCAACAAAGATCATCATATCCTAAGTCTGAAAACATGCTTAAAACATCCAAAAAAAATATGCTTCTCATAAACATAAAACATTTTAGTAAAAAGTCCAAACTTTTGGACTAAAATACACTCTTGAATCTCAAGGTTTTGACCAATTTCAAAACATTTTCAAGAACTCCAAAAATTTAAAAATTCCTTCTAACATGTTCATAACACATTCTTAAGAAGTAACATGTTTTGAATAAATACATAAAAGTCATAAAAAATCACAAAATCACACATGAAGCACTCGGCTTTAACACTTAGCCAAAACAAAATTTCCTTCCCAACTAGTTTTGATCAAACACTTGGTCTAAGGCATTCTATGGTGAGATCTTCAAACCAAAACATGATATAGTTTAATTTTTTTTCTCCCTAAAGTAGATCCAAGCATTAAACTTAAAATCATGTGACTAAAAATAATTTAAAACATGGATCTAACTAAAAACATCAAACTTTTGACCCAAGACATACTCTTGTGCATAAAAATTCATATCCTTGAAACCAAAAATCTTCAAAATAACATCCTCAAATGTACATCAAAGGCTTATAGTCATCGAAATAAAAATATCAAAGTCATTGGAGTAAGATTAAATCACAAAAGAGTCAAACTTTCTTAACACATAAATTGTTTTTCCTCTTCTCGTTTCTAAGTTTCTAGATCTGAGAAAATCTTCCATCAAAAGCTTTAATCATGAAACTAATCTCCAAAAAAAACTCATATAAACATGTTAACAACACTCAAAACTTTCAAACCAAGATTTTTCCATTAACTTGGTCAAAAACTCCAAAACACAATACATTATCCAGATCATTGCCCAGATTGACCTTTTCACAGTCAAAATAAGTTTTGACCAATCAAAAGGCCATGAAATCAGAAAAAAAAAAAAAATTATACTAACAGAAACTACACTTAAAGAGGAATAGTTTACATGAAGGACTCATGCATTTCTCTCCAAGGGTTTGTCTGATTTACATGAGGAACAATATACTCACAAAAACTAGACACAAAACTCCTCTAAAATCTACTCGGGAGAGCTCCTAAGGATTTCTCTCTAGGAATGGGAGTGAAAAGTAAAGAAGTGAGCGGGGTGGTGACCTGCACACCTAAATGAATTCTGAAAAGGGAAGTATGACCTTGAATGACACCTTGATGGATGGTGCTTAGGTCACACCAGTAAGAGGGAGTTGGCTGCTGCTGCTGGCTTCTAGAAAGAGGGTGATGAGGTGAATTTTCCCTCACATCAAGGGATTGTTTGGGGCTTTTGAGGGCAAAGGCTGATCTTCTATGGGTGTGTGGAAACTTCCTCTACAAGCTTTGTCAAGGTGGTGAAAATTCCTAGGCTTTAAATAAGTGGGCTTCATTTGGGGTTTAAAGATGAGTTTGGTTAGGATTTAAGGTGCTATCAAGTCCAAATTTAATTTTTTTGGGCACAATCAAATTTTCAAAGTTTAAAGGGTTGGATAATGATGTCATAACATGAATTTGAGGAATTAATAGCATGTAAAAGTAATTTAATCAAGTGATTAAACACAAAGCAAGAAATCATATCAAATAGGGTTTGGAGGCCAAATTTAGAGTTTGGAGAAACCATTTAGGGTTTTGATTTCAACCAAGTTTTTGGAGTTTCAAGTGGATTCCAACCATTTATGATTTTGCTAGGGTTGAAACCACCTTCGGTTTGGCACAATTTGGATGATAGGATAGAATAAAATTTTGCTTAGGGGGCATGATCTCACACCTTGATTCATTCATAAACCATCTCACAATTCCTCATGGTGCCAAGTGTCGAATATCATTCACCAAGTGTGGCTAAGATTTTCTAAATGTCCAAATAAAACTTCTCTAACCAAATTTGAACATCTCACACTGTGATATGAAAACATTGTACTAGGTGCTACTATTGAGGTTACTATTCACTCCAAGAAAGTGAAAAATAAATTTTGCACTGAAAATTTCTAAATATTAACAATAAGCTAATTGTGCAATTTGTTTATTAAAATTCAACCTCGAAGTACCTCAAAATAACCAAAATGCATTTTCAAACAAGTGTATCGTCCGAAAACTAAAAATAAGATTATTGTGCCATAAAATCCAAAATCAACAAAACAAATGAGTCTAATGGTGTAGACCATTTCACATTCTGACAATTTTAACTATCTCAAATAAATAAAATCGAGCTTTTGAAACCATAGTGAGTACAACACTGACTATGTTGACACACTAACCTACACAATTAGTCAGTTCATGAAAACTTATGGAGTTTTCTCGAGGTTCTTAAAATCTATAGAAATTCCACCATTAAATTTCTAGTGAGCTGATACAGCTATTCTATCCTAGCATTCTTGATTTCTTTCTATTATTCCCTTTTTGCTTTTGATCTTTGTCGATGAACATGCTTTCGATTCTATTTGAATTGCTTAAAAAAAAGTAAATTTAGAAAATTGAAATCTATAACCTGATTTAGAAAATTTACGACCTGAATAAATTTGATCTAAGTTGTTGCGGTGGAAGGTTGGTGACAATAATAATCATTGGTTACAACAACTCAAGCTTGAACACATGATATTTCGGTATGAAGCGTTGGGAATTTTATTTCCAAGATCGGCAAAGAATACCGTTATTTGCATGACTTGATGAGTATAATTCACGAGTTTTTCGATTGGGTTTCTGCTATTGAGGAATGTGATATTCAGCATTAGTGAACCTTTTAGCCTTTTTGTTTTGGTCAAAAGATAGAGGACTTCCATTAAAATCAAGAGCTACAAATACCAAAGGTTTTCACCCCTTCCTTGAGTATGCAACTATGCTTTTTTCAGTGTTACATGTTATGGACAATAGTAGATTCATCAAGAGACCTAAAAGAGATAGATACTACCATTGTTATTACCATTTGTACCGTGTTATGGACAAAAAACAAAGTGGTGGGGGCGATGGCGGTTTAATCTCGTGTGTCAGGCCTTATATATCTTCAAAAATAATTAGTGCTCAACCTCTTATTGGTTGCTATAAAACAACTTTAAATTGCATCTGTTATGAAGTTATTCTCTTCTAGTGCCCCCTTTTGAACAAGACGCGGTGTAAAGTTATGTTTTACATGAGCTCATAAAACAGTGAATCGTTATTTTTTCCACGCTTTCCAAAAAGACAATACTGATGGGATTCTTTTTCATTCTTGGAAATAATCTCCCAACGCTTAATACCAAAATATCATCTATGTTCAATCTTTAGCTGATGTAACCAATGATTATTATTGTCGCCAACCCTCCACTGCAATAACTTAACTCAAATTTATTCAGGTCATAAATTTTCTAAATCAGATTATAGATTCCAATTTTTTGAATTTACTTTTTTTAAACAATTCAGATAGAATTGAAAGCATGTTCGTCGTCAAAGATCAAAATCAAAAATGGAGAAATAAAAAGAAATCTTGAATGCTTGGATATATAGCATAGCTAGAGCAAAGAAGAAAGGTGGTCAAGTCATGGCTCCTTTTGTCCAAGCCAATGAATTGAATGAAATTATAATTACTAACCATCCTTTGATTAAGTCTATACCAAATATCATGATTTAAAATGAAAGGTACTGGTGAAGTGTTTGCTTCCACACAAATCTCATCTTGGTAGAATCTGAAAATGAAATGGATAGAACAATGAGAGTTGCCTTCATTAGTAAGGCCCCATTTTATTCAATTTTTTCCCTCTTCTTTCCCAAAATCTCACAAAACATCTTAATTCAATCCATTTCACTACTGTTAACAGACTTCTTATTTCATCCATGTAACCAGATGAGGCCTAAAATTCTAAGCTCCTATTTGTACAACATCACAAGTATAATACTTCAGAGGTGGTTTTAGGTTGGATTTCTTCTATTGAGGAATGTGATGTTCACCATTGGTAAAGTTTTTAGCCTTTTCTTTTTGTCAAAGATAGAAAACTTCCATTAAAATCAAGAGCTACCAGTACCAACGGTTTTAAACCTTTCTCTGAGTATTTAGATGTGCTTTTACTGGTGTTACTATGTTATGGACAATAGTTTATTAATTGAGAGACATAACAAGAGAAGGAAAGAGAACAAGAGATATTGTCGGTCTTAACATGTTATGGACAAAACAAAAGTGGTGACAGCGATGGTTGTTTAATCTCGTGTGACAGGCTCTATGTTCAAAAGCAATCAGAGCTCAGCCTCTTATTAGGTGATGTGAAACACGGCTTTAAACCTCGTCCGTTTTGAAGGTATTCACTTCTAGAGCACCCTTTGGACAGGACGCGGTGTGAAGTCATGTTTTACATGAGCTAATAAAACTGTGACACGTTATTTTTTTCCATACTTTTGAAATAGACAATACTAACGGGATTCTTTTACAGTCTTTGAAATAAATCTCTCAGCGCTTCATATCGAAATATCATCGATGTTGAAGCTTGAGTTGCTATAACCAATGATTATTATTATTGCCAACCCTCCACCATAACACCTTGGATCACATTTATACGGGTCATAAATTTTCTAAATTAGATTATTGATTCTAATTTTCTAAATTTACTTTTTTTAATCAATTCAAATAGAATCGAAAGTATGTTCGTATGTTCATCAACAAAGATTAAAAGCAAAAATTTTGAAATATAAAGAAAGCTTGAATGCATAGATAGAGCTAGAGGAAAGAATAGAGGTGGCCAAGTCATGGCTCATGTTGTCCAAGTTAACTAATTGAACAAAATTACAATAACTAAACATCCTTTGATTAAGTCTATACCAAATATCATGATTTTGAATGAAAGGAATTCCTGAAATGTTTGCTTCCACACATATCTCATCTTGGTAGTGTCTGAAATCAAATGGTAGAAGAATGAGAGTTTCTTTTATTGCTATAAAACTATGAGCTCCTATTTGCACAGCTTGACGAGACCAAGCGATGCCAAGCTAGTTGGACAGGAAGTTGTGGCCTAACTTGTTTCACCACCTGAAACCCACCCGAAACATTCTCAGGCCCTAAACGTTGGTATAAACCCCTCTCTTTATCTCAAGGAATATTATATTTATGTGATTAAATGGTGGTGTTTGAATATATGGAGAGTACATATATATATTGAATGTGTTGATTGTGATAAACTCAGAAAAAGTGATGTGTGGTTGGGATTGAAATTGAGTTGTAAGTGAAGCATAAAGATTGTGAAGTATGGGATTGTGTTGGTCTATTCTATGTGCAGTTAAGTGGACTATGGATTGTGGATGTGTGTTTGTAGGTATTTTCAAGAGGCTTATGGATTTGGGTAAAGTGTTCGTGAAGGTTGATTGGATAGATTTCAATATGTTGGATGTGTCATGCATGAACAATGGTTGCATGATGTATTTGTGTTGAGCTCATGAAATGATTGATGGATGGAGTATGTGTATCTTGATGTTGGTTGTATGAATTTGGACATAATTGTATTTGTCATGTATATATTGTGCATTGATGAAGTTTCTAAACAGAGTGGATGCTTTGAATAAATTGGATGTTGATCGTTGGTGATAAATGGGTAAAGTAAAAGTGTAATTTTTCTTGGCAGGATGTATTCAACAAATTTATTATTTAATCTTTGGCTTCACTTGTATTAGATGTTTGAGCATGGAAGTGGTTTGTAATTTCATGATTATGCTTGATTTTGGACTATGCTACATAATTGAATTATATTGAGATGGATATAAATGTATGAGGTTTGGATTGAGATGGATTGAAATGATGGAGTTGAAGTGAAGTTTGAAAATTAGGACGGTTGTATTAATTTCTAAATGTTGGATAGCAAATTTATTATTGAGTCCTGCTATCCTTGCTTAATTGAGTTAGTTTCGGATGTTTTGGCATATGGACTTAGATATGGTGTATTTAGTTGAACTTTTATGGTGGAAAGATTTTATGTATATTGAATATATTGTTTATGGATGAAACTTGGGAAGCCATGTCAATGTGTGTTTTTGGTTGGTTGTGTATGTATACGTGGTTTTGATTGTGTTATGTGTTTGTATGTGAGGAAGTGACTGGGAACTTGAGTTGGTGTTGGATTGGTTTGTGTATGAATGGAGGAAGGGTGTTGTAATTGTAGTTTGTATCTCATGGTGAAGTGAGATTAATTTGTAAGGCTTGTTGAGCGGTGTTTTGAATGTTAAAAGTGAAGTATGGGAACTCACTTTATGAGTTAGAAATGAAGTTGTGCTTTTATGTTCATAGATAGGCTTAAGATTAAATGAAACTGGCTATGCTTAAAGGATTGAACAATAGTTTGAAAGAAATTGATGGAAATGATAGGATTGGTGCCTTGGGACTTTCAAAGTGAAGCATGAAGATTCACTTTAAAGTATAAGGCCATGAAGTTGGATGAAAGAAGTTGAATGGTGACCTCAAGTGGGTCACAAAGCTATGGCTTGCTGTGTGTATGGGTGCAATTTGTGGGACTATATGGTTGTGTGGTGGTCGGGTTCATGTTGAACCTGAATGATAGATGAATTAAGTCTGAGTTCTTTGGGTTGGTTGTATGCATTGGATAGATTTGGTATGTTGTATTTATGGAGGAAGGGTATTGGACATTTTGTAGTTGATTTGAATGGATGCAAATGTTGTGACAAGCCATGAAGTTGAATGCTAAGTATCGGAGAGGTGTGACCTTAATGGGTTCTAAGTCATGGTCTTGGAGTTTAAGAAATGAAACTACGGAAGGTGAGGTGGAGTTAGGACTCAAAGATGGTGAGATCATTAGTTAAAAATGAAGTTGGACCTTTAGGTTTATAGCTTAGGTTTAATATTTATGCAAATGGCTATGCTTCAAAGATTGAATGATGGTTTGAACAAGTGAAATGAAATGGATGTTATGAATAAGTAGAGATTTAAGTTTGTACAACTAGGAATATTATGAAGAAGTATGCAAGTAAATAGTTGAAGAAGGTTAATTGGATAATTGAATTGGTCTAAGTGAATGAAGTTTAAGTCAATGGTAGTTTTATGCATGTTTAATGTTTAATGTTCTTATGTAAATGAAAAGGAAATGACATAAAAAGATTTTTCTTTTAAAAGAAAAGCATTACAATGTGTGGGAATGCTTTTATGAGAAAGGAAAATATTTTTAAAGTAACTCCCCCACCTTGTAATGTTTTTCAAAGGAAGAAAATGTTTTATGTAAGTAGGTAGAGGAATGAAGAATGCATGAATGAAATCCTATATTAGTATATGTTTACAGTAAGAAGTAATGTTAACTGATTACTCGACTCATTTTGTTTTTATGTGTGTCCCTCATAAGAATGAAATGAGGATAAAGTGTTAGGATGGACATGGTTAAGGAAAAGGTAATAGAAACCTATGCATGTTATGTGTAACGTATGAAATCATATTTTGTATAATGAACTTTCTAATTTAATTTAATAAATTCGGTTGTAAACTCTCTTTTAAATTCACAAAGGAAGTTTCAATTTTCAATTATAAAATCTTTAATTTATAGCTTGGAATTAAAATGAAACGTCTTAAAAAGTTTAGTAGTTCTCTTGTGATTTTCTAAAATGACTTCTTAAAGTCCCATCATAAGGACGAGCGTTGCAAAATATGCATAAGGTTTGTATACCATATGACTATAGATTTCATTTACTACCAGTATATGCCCGAGTGTACTTCCTAAATCTAATTCTTATATTGCTTATTTGTAAGGAAGGCTTCTACGTAGAATGTGAGAAAGCCCGCTGAATTAGCTTCATCAGCAAACATAGTTTATTTGATATAGTTTAGCAACTCGAGGTGATGGATCCAACAAAGATCTATAAAGCTGTAGCTAAAAATGATACCACATTCTTTGACCAGATCGCAAGGAGCGAGATGAAGTCCTACCTACAAGATTTTGAGAATATTCTAAGGCTAATAAGGGACAATGAGGACTCCATTCTACATGTTGCAACAAAATTCAAACAGATGCAGTTTGCTAAAAAACTCATTAGCTTGGACCAATCACTTATTGATCTGAAAAATAAGAAAGGTGACACTCCACTACTTGTTGCAGCAAGTATAGGGTGTTTGGACATCATAAATCTCCTAATAGATTTTGTTCAAGTTCAGATATTTTGGAGACGGTGAATATAGACAAGGATACGGCATTGCACGTTGCTATAAGAAATGCTCAACACTTGGTTGTGGAGTTACTAATTGGCCGCAAACAAGGGCTAGCTAAGATGGTGAATGAAGTTGGAGAATTTGGAGAATCTGCAGTGCTCTTTCTTACTATAGACAGAAACAATTACAATGCGGAGGAAGGGACCGCATGAATGTGTTGTTGCACGTAGCCATCATTCGGATGGTGGCATGTAAGTTCTCTCATCCTCTCTCTACCTTGGTCAAAACCAATGTTCATTTTTTCTTTTTTTTAATAAGTAAATGGTTAAACTATATTAATATGAAGAGGCATCGCCCAAGTACACATGGGGTATTCTAACGCCCCGGTCCCGAAGGTCCGGAGAATTAGCTCCTAATACTGAATCTCCTCTCTAATAGCACCATTATAAATAATCCAAAAACTCCATAAAATATTCAACATAGATATCTATGTTCCTTCATAGAGACACTAAAAAAAATTCTCAATAAAAAAAATTAAAAATCACCAAAGAATAAAAAATATCTATAACTTAATATACCAAAATAACGATTACAATAGCTCTACTAAACATGACTCAATACATACTTGTACCAAATGACGCTTATTCCTCTACAATTATCCCACATTGCTAAAACTTCCTACTCTTGTTCTTCAGCTGAGCCATCAAAATTATCTGAAAAAATATTGTGGAGATAAGGGGTGAGTTATCAACAACTCAATAAGTAGAAAACATATGCTAGTATGTAAACATGAGCATTTTTACAGAGTTCATAATGCTGAAACAAAACATTTTAGTTTCAATATGCAAATCTCAAACATACATATTGTCAAAAAATCAAAGCGACACTTCAAACTATTCATATTCAAAAACTAACTTTTCATATTCAAAGACCCCTTGGGCATAACATGACTGAACATATTCATCTTGTCATATCATATCAAAGGATCATATCAAAACATAAACCATGTTTAACACCCATGGTAGGGTTGTGCATTCTACAAAAAGTCAAGTAGAACATAAATCACTATGTTAGCAAAGCGATTGCACTCATAGTAGAGACCACAATTATATCCCGTGATAGGACCAGAGGTCACTATTATGTTCCGTGACAAAGCCAAAGGTCACTATTATGTCCTGTGATAGGCCCAGAGGTCACTATTATCTCCCGTGATAGGGCCAGAAGTCACTATTATCACCCGTGACAGGGTCATATATCATAGCAAAATAGAATCAAAATCATCATATCAGAACCAAAATCAAAACTAGAATCAGAGCCAAAACAGAATCAGAAAGTTATGCCAAAGGTTTTCAGATGCCACATCATATCAAAACAGAGTACTGAAATTCAGATCATTTCACATTTGCCAAAACAGATTCAGAACATATTCACGTCACATGTAAAAATTAAAAAAAAAATTGTATTCACTCTTTTTTCTCAGTTCAATAACAAAATGCCAAAAATAAACTCATGCCTACACCAGTCATGCCAAAAAATACTTTATTCTTATACAAAATTCCATGAGTAATGCAGAGCGAATAACTAAGGTCATTTCAAAGTTCTTTTCATAAGAAAACATGCATATTTTCCAAAAATTAGCCCCAACCCATTTTATTTTTATGCAAAGTCTAGCATAGAAACCCCACTTATTTGAACTTCTTAGTTTTTCAGAAATTCTTCAGAACAATACTTAATGAAATTCAATCGTCACCTATAAAATTTTCACATACTTTCGTAGATTTTCAATCAACCATATATTTCAATATTTAAGCCTAGAATATTAAAATAACCTATTTTTCCCAAAACTCTAAAATTCTCATAACCCGGTGTCTTAAAAAATTACTCTCCAAACTCATCAATGACCACTTAACCTTTTTCAGGTAATACGTTAAAAAATATCAATTGTCAAACTTTCATTCAAACAAATTAAACTAAAATTTTAAACAGTTAAAAATACAATTAAAACTTCTTTTATTCTCTTTAAAAAAAAAACTTGTATGTAAAACAAAGTCGAGTTCAATATATATAGAAAAGACAAGTCAAGCAAAACCAATGCTATTTTAGAAATTTTGCCAAGGCAGCTTGGGCTCTTTAAAGAAAAGGATTGTAATTTTATCAAAAGTGTTTCTCGGAAGGCTACACATCGGGCGATATTGGAGATATTACGGTTTTGGTTATTCCGATTTTCATGGAGTTTCCAAATTTGAATTGTTACGTTAGTTGTGCTAGGGTTCAGCCGTGGAGGCCACCCTTACCCCTCCGTTAGATTCCTCTACAGTGGGGGCTGCTATGGCTCAGGGAGTAAAATCTTTTGCTCAGGCAGTTTCCTCTTCATCACAGTCTTCTTTCAGGCTCCCGATGAGGTACCGGGTGGAAATAAATGGTGAACAAGGCTTTCTTTTTTCAGAGGTAGAGATGTCAAAAGCTACGGATGATTTCAAGTATGCTCTGGTCCTCAAGTTTTCTCGTACTAGGCCGTCGATTGAGATTGTACGTTCTCATATTGCTAAATCATGGGGACTGAAAGAGGCCCCCACTGTCAGTTTTATGGATGCCTTGCATGTGATGGTACAAATGAGGAGTGAACGTGATTTTTTGCATGGTTGGGCTCGTGAAGGACGTACTATGAGGGATTCCTCTTTTGACCAAGGAATTTGATCTGGCACACGAATCTCCTCTTGCGCCTTAGTGGGTTTTTTTGCCTGGGTTGCCTCTTCATTTGTATCATCCAGATTGTCTACAAATATTGGCTACGAGATTTGGCCGATACCTAGGAACGGATAATGCCACACTTAATAAAACTAGAGCATCTGGGGCTAGGCTTTGTGTAGAAGTGGATTTATCAAAGGAACCAGTGCAGGGATTTCCCATTGTTTTATCGGCGACAAAAAAAATTTGGCAGAACGTAAAGTATGAGAGGCATGGGTATTTTTGCTCTAAATGCTTCCGTCAAGGTCACACTTCTGTGGTCTGTAGGGCCGGTGTGAGGAAATAAGGGGAGAAGGGCATTAGGAAGCTGTTGTACAAGCGGGCATGGCAGGAAAAAAATAAACAAGTGGAGGAAGGTTTGTCGGAAGAGGTGAATGTTCGGGAAGTCTCAGTGTCTGCCCAGGCCGAGGCAGTGGATGGGGTGAATGTAAGGGATGGCTCTTTGTCGGGTGCAGTAGCAGAGGATGGGCTACAACGGAAGTTGGTGCTGGTGTCTGATGTAAAGGTATCAGAGAATGAACTAGAGGATGATGAGAGTTGTGAGGAAATTGAATGTGAGTTGATCTGTCAATGCATGTGAGTGAGGTTGTGCTGTTGAAGAACATTCCCATATAGTTTGAAGCTTTGGCACCCAATGAAAATAATCCTGTGATAGTTGAAGCAAATCTTGCTAGTCTGAAAAAAATTCCTACTATATTGGAGTCGAAACTTTTAGTGACTAGAAATCTGGAGTAGGACCTGATGTCATAGGGCAATGTGATGTAGTGTCAGAGGTTTTGGAAATGGAAAGCCATGGTGGGCAGGCTAATATTCATCTTGCTAGTGTTGATGGTTTGGAGTACAGTTCGAATGGGGAGATGGGAGGCAGGGGCTAGAAGTGAGGATAGAAAAGGCATATGATTCTGACCAGGAGCCTCCCAGGCATAAATCCAAAAGAACAGAGTAGTTGACACATTGTGTTAGGCATTCGCAGCGGGTGGCTACCCGAACCTCCAAGCTTAATTTATGATTGACACGATGTTAGTTTGGAATATTCACGGTTTGGGTTGGTCTAAGAAGAGACTGAAATGTTTAGTTAAAAAGCATCGGGTATCTATAGTGGCAATTTTGGAACCTTTCAACGAGGAATCTAGAATGCAATGACTGGCTAGCTTTTTGGAGTTTCCTAAGTTTTGGTATAATGGGTCTTCAGGTGGTAAAGTGTGGCTTTTTTGGAAGGAGGATTATGCGTTTGAGGTCCTCAATATGACTAATCAATCCCTTTCGGGTTGGTTTTTTTTGGGGACCAATAGAGTTTTGGTAACACTTGTTTATGCCAAGTGTACTCAGTTAGAACGCCGAGGTTTATGGGAGGAGCTTCAAAGTATTTGTACAGTTGCTTCTCCATGGTTGGTGGTAAGGGATTTTAATGTTATACGTTCGGATTCCAAGCGTATTGGGGGAAGCCCACGTCCCTTATTGGCAATGGCGAATTTCAATGATAGCTTGGATAATTGTGCGCTTGTAGAGATGAGAGTTCAAGGTAGGAGTATATCTTGGTGTAATGGCCATGAGGGTCGATCCTGTAGTTGGGCCCGTTTGGACCAAGCGGTGATGAATGTTGCTTTCTCTAATTTCTTTGGCTCGGTTTATATGGAATATTTCAAAAGGAAGTCGTCTGATCATTGTCCCATGGTGGTTTACTTATGTCAGCCGAGCTTATGGTATAGTCCTTCTCTTTTTCGCTTCCAAAATATATGGTGCTCACATGAATCGTTCTTGAAGTGTGTGGAGGAATTATGGGCAGAACCAATAGCCGGTGGTAGTAGTTTGTACAAACTAGCTACCAAATTGAAGAAAGTGAAGGTAATCTTAAAACATTGGAACCGTAATGTTTTTGGCCAGGTCGATTTATTGATTAAGACACTTGAAGAGAAGGTGGAGTTCATTGAGTTCCAGCTTCAAGAAAACAATGATCCGGTTGTTGAAACAAAATTTCTGCTTGCTAAACAGGAGCTGACTAAATGGGAAGCAAGGGAAGAAATTAGATTGGCTCAAAAGGCAAGGAGGAAATGGTTACAAGAGGGAGACCAAAATTCCAGTTTCTTTCATGCGTCTGTGAACCAATGTAGGAAGCAATCTATGGTGTCGTGCATGAAGTTGACAGACGGAACTATTCTCAATGCCTGAGGCCATTCACAATGGGGCCACAGAATTTTTCCAGAATTTTTAGTCCTCAACTCCGAACGTACAGCCTGCGAATCTTTCGACATTTGTAGAACCGGTGATTTCGCCTGAGGATAACAATTTGCTATGTGCGAGTCTGTCGGAAGATGAAGTTAAAGCAGCGGTGTTTTCCATTCCAAAGCATAGTTCTCCTGGTCCTGATGGTTTTGGGTCTAGTTTTTACATGTTTTGTCGGGAGATTGTGAAGGATGATGTGGTCGAAGCAGCACGAGATTTTTTCAATGGTGCCTCCTTACTAAGGTTTTATTCATCTTCTTCTATTGTGCTCATCCCAAAAGTACCGGACCCAAAGAGTTTCGATAAATTTAGGCCTATAAGCCTTTTATCTGTGACTTATAAAAAATTTTCAAAGATTTTGGTTAATAGGTTGACAAGTTTCCTCCCGAAGCTGATCTCACAGGAAGAATGAGCTTTCATTCCTGAGCGGAGTATTTTCGAAAATATTACACTTGCTCAGGAGATCGTCCAATCATTACAAAAAAAAGACACAAGGTGGTAATATGTTGTTAAAAGTTGATATGGCCAAGGCGCATGATAAAGTTCACTGGGATTTTCTTTTGCAGGTCTTGAGTAGTTTTGGTTTCAATGATAAATTTTGCCAACTGATTGCAGAGTGTGTGAAATCTACTTGTTTTCTATTATACTTAATGGAACCTACAGAGGCTATTTCAAACCGACTAAAGGTTTGCGGCAAGGTGACCCGCTTTCGCCGTATCTTTTTATTATTATGGAGGAAATTTTGTCTCGAATGCTAGTGGCTAAATTCGAGGAAAGACGAATTGGCAAGTTTTATCATCCTAGAGGTGCTCCCTTGGTATCGCATTTACTTTATGCCGATGACTTGTTGGTATTCACTAATGGAGATGTCAGGTTTTTTCAGAGGTTATTGAGGACCTTAGAGAAATATGAGAGCTGGTCAGGACAATTAATCAGTATGAAAAAATCGGCGATTTATTTCTCAAAGCAAATAAACTTAGCTCGAAGGCGTGAATTGTTGAGAATTTCAGGATTTGTGGAAGGGTCTTTCCCATTTACTTATCTTGGTGTTCCTTTAGTGAATGGGCGGCTAACGGCTCAATCGATTGAGCCACTGGTAAATAAAATTTTGGGATAAAGTGGGGGGCTGGAAAGTTAAGTTGTTGTCACAAGGGGGTCAATTAGTCTTGCTGAAACATGTGCTCTCTTGTGTGGCAACCCATTTACTAGCTGTTCTAAGTGTTCCTCTAGTGTCGTTGAAAAAAATTAACTCCATCTTATCGACTTTCTTTTAGGGTGCGAGTAAAGGCAGAGCAAAAAGGAAGTGGTATCCTTGGTACAAGATGTGTGTGCCGAATGTGGAGGGAGGATTGGGTCTACAACAGTTTGTGGACATGCAGTGTTCACTCCATATGAAACTAGCGTGCCGTTTGCTGACGCTGGATAATTTATGGACTCAGTTCTTCAAGACTAAATATGTGAAGAGTGGGCATTTGGTGCTAGCAAAAAATACAGCTAGTTGCTCTCGATTTTGGAAATCAATTATGAGAGTTTTGTTGGATGTTTGTGATAATACTTGATGGCACATTCACGAAGGCAAGAAGTCATTCTGGTTTGATAAATGGCTTGAATCTGGGCCATTATGTTTACGTGCTTCCACTATTGTTAATCCTTTGCTTCAAGTTAAGGAGTGCTGGTCGAATTCTTGTTGGAATTTTGATTTGTTAGAGGAGCTGGTGGGTAAAGAAAGTATGGGGGAGATTATTTCCTCTGTTTCAGTAGGGAGGGCTAGGTTTGATTGTCTCATTTGGAAGCTGACATCGGATGGGGTTTTTACTTGAGCTAGTGAGTGGGAGGTGGTCCATTTCAAACAGGACAGAATGTCAGGTATGAAGTGGATATGGCATAAGCTATTACCGAAAAAAATCTTGTTGTGCATGTGGAAGGCCCAGTTTTAGTGTTTATCGGTGGATACCAGAGTACAGAGCTGTGGAGTGAGTTTGGCCTCTGTTTCGCTAAGGCTGCATGGCAGTTGTGGTGGGCCATGCTTTTGGCTGTCAGTCCTTTGCCGAAATGGCTACTGTGGTTCCGCAGCCCTTTCCTAAAATTTCAGTAGCCCCTCGTGCACCTAAAGTCATGGATGGTGAGAGTTGTTTCTAGTTCTCCAAAGATGAAATCACCCGGTCTACTGAGCCATTTCGCTTCTCAATAGTGATCAAGTTCCTTCGACAAAGGCCCTCTCTGGACGCTATACGTGCTTTTATTTATAGCCGTTGGGGCTTGTCTTTTATTCCGGTGGTCTCTTCCATGAAACTGCCACACAATGCTTTTGTTCAGATGCCTACGGAAGCTGACTTTGGGAAGGCTCTGTCCCATGAGTCCTGTGAAGTGAATGGAGTGGCTTACCGTGCTTTTCACTAGTCTCCAGAATTCAATGAGGAGCACGAACCTTCGAATGTTCCTGTGTGGATTTTGCACCCAGGATTACCTCCCAACTACTATCAAGAATCTTTCCTTCGGATATTCATTGCTCCCATTGGCCGATTTATTCGCAGGGACAACCCCAAGTGTTGTGCGAACTGGACAGATGGAGCTAGACTTTGTTTGGAGATGGAGGCAGCCAAGGAGCCGATTTCTTATTTTTGGATTGGTGCTCCTGGTCTGCCTACGAGTCTGAAACAAGCAATCCTCTATGAGATGTTGCCCGCATACTATGGAAAATGCAGAGTTCAGGGTCATAATTCTAAAACATGTCGTGTTGGAAAGGAGCAAAATCGTGGTGGTAAGAAAGTAGAACCAGAACATGGTGGCACTAGTTCTGGGAATACACAGGGTGGTGAGATGAACAATCCCGTGGTTATTCCTCCTGAAACAGAGACTATCGAACAAACTTCCAACGATCTCATGGAGGGCAATGTTCATGATGATGGAGGGGTGCTAGACCAAGTAAAGAGGCAAGTACTCTTTTTTGTGTTGGAAAGGAACCAAACCGTGGTGGCAAGACAGTAGAACCAGACCATGGTGGCACTATTTCTGGTAATACGCAGGGTGGTGAGATGAACAACTACGTGGTTATTCCTCCTGAAACAGAGACTACCGGATCTGTTGTTATACCGGAAAATCTTCCACCGCCTCCCCATCCCTTGTCCAGGGGGTTAATCCCACAGAGGTCAATGTTCATGATGATGGAGGGGCGCTAGCGCCAAATGAGGAGGCAGGTACGCTCTTGAATCATAACAACAATTTTTCTTTTAACGTAGAAGAGCCATCTCCTCCGATTATGGAGGAAGCTCCTAATATTGCTCTAGAAGAAGATGAAAATTGTTTAGCAGTTGGGACTCTACATGAAATCCTAGACAATAATCTGGAAGATATTGCTTCCGAGCCTGACCCTGATATCCCTCCAGAAGTGCTCCCTCAAATCAAGGATTATCATTCAAAAGCTGAAGGTAACACGGTTAAGAAAAAATATCAAAAAAAAAAATTTGAGAAAGTTAGAAGTTCGAGTAGGGTCATTAACCATCCATCTACTTTGTCTTTATGAGTAACTCTATTATTGTTTGGAATGCTAGTGGCATCGGTACCTCTCGTTGTAGACTAAAGAATTTAGTTTGTAAGTTTAAGCCTAAGATGGTTGCGGTTTTGGAACCGTTTCAAACACTAGACAAAGCCATCCGTCTGCAACATTATTTACACTTTGATTCCTTTACTTCGAATGTAGCTGATGGTATTAAAATATGGATTTTTTGGAACAGTACTCTTGATATTCAAGTGGTGGGTCTAACTTGCAGTTTGTTTCTCTTCGTGTTAACATGGGGTCCTATCATTTTTTGTGTAATATTATCTATGCTGAGTGCAGTATGTATGAGAGGAAAAGTTTGTGGGAGGACCTTAGTTCACAGGCTATGGGATCGGAGCCTTGTCTTTTTGCTGGCATGGTGCACCTCGATCAAATGCATCGATGGAGGACTTCAACACCTGGGTCCACCAAGGTGGTTTGGTTGAGATGAAGTCTAAGGGGAGAAATTTTTCTTGGTGTAATGGTAATCGGGCCTTGCTCGGTCTTGGGCGAAGTTAGATCGGCTTTTTATGGATTTCTCTTTGCTAGCTTATTTTCCTAATACAGTTTTTTCATATCTTCCGCGAACCACATCTGATCACTCTCCTATGGTTATAGAGTTCAAGATGGATCCTTTCTCTTATGGCCTTTGGCCTTTTCGTTTTCAACAAATGTGGGTGAATCATCTGCAATTTTTGTTGTGTGTTCGCCAGGCATGGACCACTCCTATTGGTGGTCATGGTCTTACTAAATTGGTTATTAAATTGAAGAACACTAAGGTCGCCTTGCGTGAATGGAATAAAAAGGTATTCGGTCATACTAATATGCATATTAATTCTCTTGAGCAGTAAATTGAGGAGCTTGAAAAGAAGCTTCAGCAAAATTGGGATGAAGCTACGGAAAGGGATCTTATGGCCTCTTCTGCGGAATTGGAGGATTGGCTCTGTCGTGAAGATACTAGATTGGCTCAATTGTCTAAGTTAAAATGGCATATGGATGGTGATCGCAACATAAAGTTTTTTCATGCCTGCCTTGCTAATAAACGTCGTAAAAGAGTGGTGGAAATGAGATCTTCGAATGGTATGGTGTTCAATTCGCAGGAGAGTATTCATCAGGGGGCTGTAGATTTCTTTTCTAATTTTTTGCAGGGCACGCCGACTAGATTGTTACTTGATTTATCGACTCTTATATCTCCTATTATTTCTGATTCTGATAACTCGATGTTGTGTGCGGTGCCTACTATGAATGAAGCTTTCTCTGCCCTATCTTCTATTCCTTCTAATAGCTCCCCAGGGCCTAATGGTTTTGGTTCTGGTTTTTTCAAAAGTTGTTAGGAGATTGTGAAAGAGGATATCTTGGAAGCAATATCTGAATTTTTTAATTCTAAGCAACTTCCAAGATTTTTTACTGCTTTTTTTCTTGTCTTAATTCCAAAGGTTGAGACACCTTCTGGGTTTGAAAAGTTTAGCCCTATTAGCCTCTGCTCCGTTTTCTATAAAATATGCTCCAAAATCATTGTTAATCGGTTGACAGGTCTCCTCTCACGCATGATATCATGGGAACAAGGTGCTTTCATTCTAGGGAGAAACATCTTTGAAAATATTAGTATCACACAGGAAATGGTCCACTCCATTAACAAGACGGCCCATGGTGGTAATATCATGATGAAATTGGATATGGCTAAAGCTTATGATCGAGTGAATTGGCTTTTTCTTCTAAAGGTTCTTCACTGTTTTGGATTTTCCTCTAATTTTTGTGTTCTTATTAAAACGTGCATCTTGACTCCTTGGTATTCTATTATGATGAATGGCACTATTAAAGGTTTTTTTTAAGGTGGCCGGGGATTGTGTCAGGGTGATACCCTTTCTCCCTATCTTTTTATTATCCTTCAAGAAATTCTCTCTAGATTGATCAAGCAAAGTGTGGAGGCTCGAAATTTTGGTCAATTCTCTCAGGCCCGAGGTACGCCCATAATTTCTCATCTTATGTATGCTGATGATGTTGTGCTTTTTTCTAATGGTAGCTCTAAAGCCCTAAGGGAGATTTTATCTGTGCTTCGTAAGTATGAGAGTTGGTCGGGTCAGTGTATCGATCACTCTAAATCTGCCATTTACTGCTCAACAAAAATTTCTTTAACTCGTAAAAGCTTATTATTACGGAAGACTGGATTTTCAAACGGATCTTTCCCTTTCAAATATCTTGGAGTGCCTATTATCTTGGGCCGTCTTAAACAGGTGCATCTGGAAGATATGGTGTCTACTATTCAAAAGAAAATATCGGGATGGAAGATGAGATTTCTTTCGGCGGGTGGCCATCTTATTTTACTTCGACACGTTCTGTCTAGTATGGCTCTCCATCTCTTTGCCGTTCTTCAGATCCTGCAATCCAGTATTAATGTCCTCCATCGTATGATGAGTACTTTCTTCTGGGGGGAGGATAATGGTAAAGGTAAGAAAAAATGGGTGGCCTGGAATTCTATCTGCCATCCCGTGGAGGAAGGTGGCTTGGCTCTTAGGCACCTTGATGATATGCAACAAGCCCTTCATGCTAGATTTGCTTGGAATCTCATTCATGGTAATTCTTTATGGGCAAATTTTTTTAAGAGTAAGTATGTGGGCTCTAAACCTTGGGCCCTAGTTGATTCAACTAAGGGTACAAGGTTCTGGAAAATGATTGCTAATTCCCTTCCTTTGGTTTTGGATAATTCTAAGTGGCGTCTTAAATATGGTTGGGTTTCTTTCTGGTATGATAAATGGCGGGATAGAGACGCTTTAGCTAATGATATGCATATTGTGGGTCATCCTCATCTTCATGTGAAGGATTGCAAATTAAACAATGACCGGGATGTGGATTTTATTCTTTAGTTAGTGGGACCGAATCACTTTGATGGTATTTTAGAGGATATTTGTAAGGCTAAACTGGGTTTAGGTGTTTTGATTTGGACCAATAATGATAATGGTTTGTTTTCCACCAAGTCGGCTTGGGATTGTGTTTGTATTAGGGGTGATACTATTGAGGGGCACTCTTGGATGTGGCATAAAATTCTTCCTCTTAAAATGTCTACCCACATGTGAAAAGCTTGGTTTATGGCCCTTAGTGTCGATCATCATCTTCGACGTATTGGTATTCCTATTACCTCTCGTTGTAATTGTTGTGCTAACGGTCATTATGAGGACCAAAACCATGTTCTTATTGCAGGTGATATTACGAACACCGTTTGGCGTTCGTCTCAAGTTGGCATTATTGTGGGAATTCTCCCGGTGATTATCACTTGGAGAATCTGGAGGCGGCGATGTTTGGCACGTATGGTGGGTCGCTTTGAATCTGCCTCAGACATTATTCATTCTGTTCGTCGGTGAATCAGTCTTATTTGTCGCGATATGCATGCTAGTTCTCACATATCTAGTTTTGATTTGCAGTTACTTGAGGGCTTGAATGTCCAGCCTGTTTTCCCTCCTATCAGGCGTTGCAAAGTTATTGCTTGGCAATGGCCTTCGGCGGGATGGGTTAAGCTGAACACAGATGGCAGTAGTTTGGGCAATCTGGGTGCCTCAGGTATAGGTGGGATTATTAGAAATAATCATGGTCAGCTAATTCATGTTTTTGCCTCGTTCAGTGGTACAGGTTCTAATAATCGGGCTGAACTTTTAGCTCTTCTTCATGGGCTCCAGGTTTTTAAATCTTTATCTTTAAATTATGTGGATATTGAACTTGATTCTATGACTGTTATTTCCTGGTGGAGGAGTAAAAGATGTGGGGTGTGGTACCTGGAGGATTTCTGGGAGGAAATTATGGACATTATGAACTCCATGACTTACATAATTCATCATGTTTTTTGGGAGGGAAATAAAGTTGCAGATTGGTTAGCCAAACATGGGGCTTCTGGTAGTGATTTTGTTTTTTCGCACTTGACGAAGAATTCCCGTGCGCTGCGTGGTCTCATCTGCATGGATTACGCCGGGTTGCCCTCACTTCGTTTTAGTTAATTTCGTGTGTTTGTGGTTTTATGTTGTTTTTCTATGGTTTTTTATTTTTCTAGCTTGGTTTTTTTTTTTTTTTTTTTCATGCTAGGTTTTCTTTTGTACCCCAGATGCTTGATTTGTAACCACGGTTTTCCTCCTGCACAAGTAAGGGTTATTAATAAAATTGGGGAGGAGTCACTTTTGAACAGGTGACCCTAACTCTTTCTAAAAAAACAAAAAAAAATTAGGAAAGTTGAGACCCTTGGGCATATTCTTTGCTTTGGTGAATTTGCTACGCAAATTTGGGAGGCAGCGGACATGGCGCTGGATTTGCCGTTTATGCATGCAGGAACCTGGTGGGGACATGTTTTCCACTAGTTTTCGTTAGCCAGGAAGTCTTCTTCAAGGAGTATTTTGATTGGGCTGCTACCACCTATTATTACGTGGTCTTTATGGCAACATAGATGCAAAGGGTGTATGGAAGGAGCTGCTTGCTCGGTGGATAGTTTGTGGATTTCTATAAAATTCTGGCTTCAGCTATTGATCATGGAACATGCGAAGGAAGAGTCTATCTCGCATAGTGATGCCAGGTTGCTTGCTGATCTTGATATCCCACATGTTCGGTGCCAATGCCATATGCCACAGCTGGTTGTTTGGCAAAAGCCAACTAGTGGTTCCGTTAAGTTGAATGTGGATGGGAGTTGTAGGGGTAATCCAGTATCTTGTGGGGGAGGAGGTGTGATCCGAGATGCTATAGGTACTGTTAAAGGAGCTTTTTCAGCTTTTTTTGGGCAAGGGATGAATAATGAGGCCGAGCTTCGAGCTCTACATGCGGGAGTAGTTTTATGTAAAGAGCTGGGTTATTTTAATCTTGAAATTGAGTGTGATTCTAGAATAATAGTTGACTGGATTCTATCAAGAAATTGTACTGTTTGGTACCTTTGGGAGTTTTGGGAGGAAACGATTAAAGAGCTTCAAGGGGTTCAATTTATTATTCGACATCAATACCATGAAGCAAAGCAGGTTGCGGACTTTTTGGCCCGGCAAGGTGAGGCAGGGTTGTCTTGTAGATATGAGGGTGGGTTTCTTCCCCTTTATGTCAGGGGTATTATTTGTATTGATAAAATTGGCCTCCCCAGCATTAGAGTTTAAGTCTCTCTGGTCTTTTGTTTTGGTCTTGTTTTTGTTTGGTTATTTGGATTTTGGTGGGGTTAGATGGTTTGTAACCACAGTATTCCTAAGTCATAAGTGAGGGTTTATGAATAAAATTGGGAAAGGGTCACTAGTGGACAGGTGGCTCTGACTCAAAAAACAAAAACAAAAAAAGGCTACACATCTTAGAAAGGATTTGAGGATACTTTAGTAATTAAAGGAAAACTTGCATGCACGTGGGAAGGACTGAAAACGGAAACCATAAGAGGAGAAAGTAGGCTTACAGGAGAAGAAAATTGTACCCGACGACCCTTTCCATACAGGTGACAATGGCATAGAGGGGCTAGCGAGGTGCAGTGGTTTTTGGCTCATGGTGGAGTATAAAAACTCTATTTTGAGTGTGTAAAAACAAAGGTGGTGCTGCGGTTACACGTCGGTTGGGTAGTGAGTTGGTCATTTCGCCGTGCAGGAGGGAACTCCGCAGCGTTGGGTGGTCTACACAGAGGTTTAAGCTGTGCTTGGTGATAGAGGTTGGGTGTGTTTACGTGACCAAGGCGTGGAGTAACAGCCTTGTGGAGGCAATGGCTGGACTGAGGTTCATGGTTTGCCAATGGGTTGGGTGGTGGGGCTATCACATGGTGGTTTTTGAGTGGAAGAAAATGGCAGTTACATGAAGGAGGTGATTCATTGAAAAATTAGGTTGCGACAACTTCTTTTGCAGAAGAGAAATACGTGTATTTATAGAGTTGATTGGAAAAGCCCTACATGAGAACAAAAAGGAGGGTAACCGTGGATGAGAGACGTGCATGGCATGAAACATGGAACATGCCTAACATGAAACTAGTTCTTGGCTTCATGGGCTTGGGTTTTGAGCGTTGATTGGGCTTTTTCCCCAAGTTTTGGTCTCCCGATTCAACCTCTAAAATTCTCTAACTTGTCCAACCAATTTTCCTTGGCCCATAAAAAGATTTCATCGACATCTGTCAAAAATAAAATTTGGACCCGTAGTCCATTCCAAAAATACTATTTAATCTCAAGTGGGCTTTTCATCATTATAAACCCAAAAATTTTAGAAAACAACTTGATGCTGGACCTCAGTGTTACATCACAAGAGATAACACCTATTTAAGAGAAAGAAATAGAAACAAGAAAATCGTGACCATTGAAATCGGCATCTTTGGCCCAAAGAAAAAGGTTTTGACTGATAACACCTATATACTTTATGCGCAAGTTGTCAAGATGGAAGTTCTAGCTCCTCAATGTAAAGCCAAGATTATACTAGGGTAAGTTATATTTACAACCAATACATGACACATGCACAACACTAAAGTACATGTTTAATTTACTGCTTTAATTGTTAATGTGTGCGAACAAATTATTTGAAATGGTTAGTGTAGGTGGAAATGTCCGTAAGCCTAATCTTGGCTTTGAAGAAGCTCATATATATAAGTATTTTACAGTGACTACAAACTTTCGTGGGAAGGGCCTTACATGGTAACCGCCATCAACCGCCTAGGGTCGTATTGGCTTAAGGATAGCGAGGGAAGAGAGCTGCAACACCCTTGGAATGTCAAGCATCTAAAAAGGTTCTACCCTTAACAACAAAAGCTTTTTTCCTTATGCATTAGCACTCATTTATTTCCAAAACAACTCTTCCTTTTTGGAATGTATGTTATTCAGACTCAAGGAAATAGAAGTGAGTAAGCACTTGATCAATCACTACGCAATCCAACAGGCATGGAGTTCACAAGACCGCGCGACCCTCTCCAAGTTAGCCACCAAGGGCCAAGTCACACACTCACGGTGCAACCCAACGGGCGCGGAGGTCACAAGATTGGGCGACCCTCCAAGTTAGCCACCAGGGGCCGAGTCACACACTCGCGATGCAACCCAACGGGCGCAGAGGTCACAAGACCGGGCGACCCTCTCCAAGTGAGCCACCGAGGGCCGAGTCACACACTAGCGGTGTAATCCAATAGGCATGAAGGTCACAAGACCGTGCGACACTCTCCAAGTTAGCCACCAAGAGTCGAGTCACACACTCATGGTACAACCTAGGGGGCGCAGAGGTCAAAAGACCGTGCAACCCTCTCCAAGTTAGCCACCAAGGGCCAAGTCACATACTCGCAGTGAAATCCTACGGGCATGGAGGTCACAAGACCGCGCGACCCTCTCCAAGTGAGCCACCAGGGGCTGAGTCACACACTCACGGTACAAACCAATGAGCGCGGAGGACAGCAGAGCACACACCCTTTAAAAAGCTAACACCCGAAGGGTGAAGTTGAATACTTGAGACACAGCTAGAATAAGCGCAAATGATAAAACTTGGTGAGCACGTTCCTAAGGAAATCAACGAAGGCAAGGGGATCAGATGACCCCATAACTCCTCAGTTCACAAGACTACCAGTGAATAAAGGAAAGCCCGCAAGCATAAGGAACTAAACAATGAATAAAGCCACGAAAGAATAAGAGTGAAAACATAAACAAGAACTAAGTAGTATGAATCAATAACCCAAAATGTTCAAAGGAATTGCAGAATGTACAAATGCCCAAAAACAGGGGCTGAACAACTAAACAGATAATACACATTAAGATAAAGTTGTCACTCTTGAGATGGAGGATGACGGAAAGCATCTAGCATTACGTCCCAACCCATGGAATCAGCATACTAACAGGCGGCGGCATCAAGCAAGAAGTCTTCCAAGTTTAAATTCTTCAGGTCAGCTCGAGGGTTGGCTAGCAGGTGCATCTTCAAGCGCGCCAACCCTGCGCCGTACCCATATGCAAAGGCCCTGCCTCGGACAGCTCAAGCGGCTGAGAGTTGGAGATGCAGATGAACAATCTCATTATTCGCAACAATCAGCTCAACATCTAATTTTCTTCATGCCTCCCTCGATTTGTTCACTTCCGAAGACATCCTCTCCAAACTCGCCAAATTCTTATCTTGGCAGGCGTCAACTGCAACACGTTCCTTCTTATATTTGTCAAAAGCAGCCTTTGCCTCAACCAAGTCACCTTGCAACTCGATGATCTTGGTGTCCTTCTCATGGCACTCCTTTCAAAACGCCTCTTTCTTCCAAGCCAGCTCCTTTGCCACCCCCTCGTGCTCCTTTTCAGAGGAAGCCAAAGCAACAGCCTCCTCCTTGAACTTCCTCTTAGCATGAACCCAAGAGTGCTCAGAGGAGTCCAACACCCCCTTAAGGCGTAAAACCTCTGCCTGATTGGTGGCCCTCTCCAATTCAGCCGCATGTAGAGCAAAGTTGTCACGAGCGTGGAGACTCTCAAAACAAAGGAGTTCAGACCGAGAGCTAGATGACTCCTCGTGGAGAAAGTCAAGGTCAGCCTCCAAGGATTGGACATGACCGTTAGCTTGCTCTAGGCAACATCACAAGTAATCTCTCTCATCCTTGAGATGGTTGTTCTCTTGCTTGGCAAAGAATGAGAAGTTCTATCTCTCGCAAATCTCCTGCTCCAAACTAGTCCTTTCCTCCATGATCCAAGACACCAAAGCTTCTACGTTCTACACAAACACAATAAAGTCAGAACCTAATACACGCCAAAGAAAGCACTTGCAAACAAAAACAAACAAGAAAGAAAATGAGCCTTACTAGAGCCACAATTCTCCTCTCAAGCGCCTTGTCATCTCTATAACCACCTTCGAAGGAGGCAAAGAAGTATGAGGGCCACATCCTCCTCCTAGATGGCATCTCCCATCAAACTAGCTTCAGCCTGTGCTGGCCGTCCCAAAGTAAGATCCGAGGCTGTTGTAACCTCGAGGGTGGGCGCAGGTAGGCCACCTTCAGCATGGGTGCCAAACACCTCACTAACAAACTCATCTTGGTGAAAATATACTCACCCGCCAACCCGATCTCCGCCCTGCGTCCCTACCTCTATGCCCACCTCATCTTCAGGGACCTGCCTGCCTTCGTGAGGAGTAGTGTCCCCGTCAAGGGACGATGGCGCCGGCAAAGGGGTGGATACCCTATCTTGATTTGTGGGTGGAGTCTCGCTGCCTAAGTTAGTTCAAGACAAGGAATGAGGAATGAAACCTAGCCCTACGCTGCTACCTTCAACTTCAGTTGCAGTGTCACAAATAGCAGGGGCGGGAATATCGAG
Source organism: Pterocarya stenoptera (assembly GCA_003123785.1). NCBI lineage: Eukaryota > Viridiplantae > Streptophyta > Magnoliopsida > Fagales > Juglandaceae > Pterocarya > Pterocarya stenoptera. The sequence goes on from QEOT01001541.1 coordinate 373,090, forward strand.
CGCCCCTTCCCCAGACACACCCAAGGTTAAAGCAGCGTATATGTCGTTCAAGTCACTCCTGCCGTAGATGTGGAATCCGCTACAAGGACTGAGGGAAATTCGAAAGAGGTGTCCACAGAATTGTTCCCCGAAGGGAGCCCGAGATCGTAGGCTAACGAGAGGTCCTCAAGAGGAGGCTTTGGCGAGGGACGCCTCCGGCGCCGCCTGAGCAGAACAACAACACTCACCCCCTACATCAATTTCTTGAGGGAGCAAGCAACGCTACTAGGCAGCGCGCCCTCAGTGCAAGGATGCTTTATTTTGGCCCCCCAGTATGGGGCACACTCCGCTTCATCGGAGGGGGAATCAGTTTGAGCTTCACCCCCCTTACATGGGCGCGGCTAGGTATTGTCAAAAATCTATCAATACTCAAATAAAAAAGAAGGTCTTCTAACCACAGACCATCATGATCGTGGTCCTTCACCCAATACGCAAGTCACGTGTTTCCTAAAAAAGAAAGGGCAAGGGTTGGTGCATGCCACTTGGCAAAAATTACTACCAAAAGAAGAAAAAGTACGAATAAATGCTCACAGACTAGCGGGGTAAGTAAAAAACATTTTGAATGATCAATTCCCTATGAGCCCACTCAAAGGAAATTAGTGGGGTAACTAGAGGGGACATTTAGACCCCTGGGTTTCGAGCCCATCCCTAAGGCCAAGCACATCCATAAGTTCAAGAAGGCTTATCAAAGACAAAGCTAGGAGTCCCACAGACAAAAGGCTCGTGACACGAGGTGAGACATCCTCGACAAACTGGGGATAGGGCCCTCAACCAGACATGAATATCTTAAGTATAATAACTCCTAACAAAAGGGAGATATCTTTTCCGGTTAATAGGGGATCACAGGAGATAAGACACGGAACCATTGACCAAAGTTAATGGCCCTCACTCCACATCCTTCTATAAATAGATTGGTAAAGGTAACAAACAGTTTTTTATTCTTCTTGATATACATTTTATCCTTATATTGTTACTAACTTAAGAATTGGAGTTTACACAGGACAACAAACTCCTTGTTTGACTGCAAGACATCCATACGGTTGGTGGTGTGAAACACATCCTTAACACTTTACAAAGCCAGAAAACCAAACTGGTTCTTGTCAACACACGAAACTCTGTTGTATCTCGCTAAGGAGGAGTTCTCTTTGGCTTCTGGGGTTACCTGGTAAACTTGGGAAAGGTAGGGAGGGTTGTTAATTTAAGAAAAGAAGAAGATAAAGAAATATTCTTAATTAATTAAAATCATTTAGATAAAATGATTTTCTACAATTATAATATTTTTGAGATTTCTAAAATATAAGAGACTTACTTTAATGATGAAAGAAAGTGAAACCAACATAGGAATAAAATATTCATCGAGTAGTATGGTTGAATTTTACAATTCATATATTTTGCTAAGAAAACTTTTGCTAGAATATCCAAAGTCTTTTAATTTCCATATTACTCATATAAGTGTAACATATTGGTTATCATTACAATGCCTGTTAAAATTTGTTTTTTTCTCCTATACATTAAATTATTGACTAATTCATTTTATTTAAAAAATTAAATTATTTTTGCCTTTTGTGGATATTAGTAATCTCTAATTTTTTTTCTCCTAACTAGGAAAGCATGCCTTGCACGTTCATCCCCAACTAGTGTATATATATATATATATATATCTCTCTCTATTCTATAAATAAAAGAGCCTGGATGAACAGTAAATTTTCTTCAAATTTCATTTTTCAATTTTATCCCTGATTTTCTCCAAATTTTATTTTTCAATTATATCCCTTTTCATTTCTGCTTTTCCCAATTTTGTCATTGTCTTTTGTTTTGTTTTATTCACAAATTTATGTTTTCATCCCTTTGTTTAATTGAAAAATTTACATCTTTGCCCCTATTTAGACCACACACATGAACCCTAAGAAACTCTGACTACCTTGCCCATACTTTTCTCAAGAAAATATAGATCATTCATATCAGACAAATTCAAACACAAACAAAATCTATTCTATTTTCTACATCTTCACTAACAAAATCATTTCTACATACATGAAACTAAACTAAATCTAAACATAATATGCAATAAATGTCTAAATGATGTAAAAAATAAACATTATTCATATCTGCAAACCACCTTCACTAACCAGAACTGATTTCACATATGCCTTTTTTATTCTTCTAACCAGGTGCTATATGCAAGGGGTATATGTGCCTTGCACATAGCACCTTAACTAGTGTGTCTAGATAGATATATATATCACATCCACCAAAACCTTTCTGGATATTACTTCCTAACGAAATTAGAATCTCTACGAGAAGGTAAGCCTTTTAAACTAGGATACTAATTGTACAATAAGTGTGAGAAATAGTGAGATAAAAAGCCCACTATATATTGAAGACATTCTTATAAGTAAAAAGAATGTTCAACCGCACCATATTAGACTTCCCTGCGATAGGTGTCACTGGTAGAATATGAAAGAAATAGTGTATCAAAGATAACACTTACCTTAATATTCTTGAAAACCCTCTTATTATCAGGGTCTCTCGCAATATTAAATACTGCATCTGGAGGTTGATCAACCCATGATGGATTTTCACTCCATACTAGCATCTGCTTTTCCAGATCAACTTCCCAAGGAGAGAATTCTGAAGCGTGCGAGGGAACTGAACAAAAAATGCAAAAAATGCCGAATCATATGTGTTGAAGGGTCCATTTCCCTTGTTTTGGTGGACTACTACAGTTGTTTTCGAAACCTCGGTCTCACCCATTAAATTCTAGAGTCATTTGCAAAATGTTAGTCATCAATGTCTCATTTTTTTGACAACCATACACAATTAGAATTGAAGACGGGTTTCTTTGATCATAAACTCATAACCCCAAAACATGGATATGTTGCACTTAATTACAAATTAGACAGCAATCAAACACACACAATTATAAGAAGCAGCCATCCATTCACAATTATTTTTACATCTCCCAAGGCCCGAGCATCAAAGATAAAATTGCAACAGGACTGCATAGGAGTCAGATAACCTGCAGTAAGCCTTACCCATCAAGGTTTGCATCAAATTCAAGAAATTTAGTTCAACAACACACAATAACTAGCATGAATCATTCAAGATTACAATAAAAGAAACACATAACTCAGAGATAATCAGCAGCAAAGACTGACCCAGAAAAGGCAAGAGAAATCTAGATCAAATGAATCCTGACTAATCTTTAGCAGGGAATCAATTTGAACAGATTCAGTTACGGAGCGAGTTTTTTATTACAAGAATATCCCATTCCACTGTAGGCTCTAACGAAGCTGATTCCAGATTTGCAAAGGGATGTGGAAACAATCTGATATTTTCACAAAAATAATATTGTTTTTTGTGTTGGAGTTAGTCCTCATGACTCAACATGCAAGCCCGATTCTTCAGCAGATAAAGATCTTTCACAACAGAATTCTGATGTACATTAGTATTCAAATTCTAATTCAAATATTGTATCTAGATAACATCAGTTCAAATAGATTTAAATCGTAAATGATAACATTTTGTAACCTATATATATAAAGTATATTACTCAGTTTTGGTATTGAGAACCAAAACAATTCCACACACTTCATATTTTATTTCATGGTATCAGTGATTCAATAAGCTCACGCTTTTCATCTCGATCCTTATGGCATCTTCTTCCTCCGCTCCCTTCCATTTTCCTAATGTTGCTCAGCTTGGTACTATCAAGCTCGAAGGATCCAACTATTTTAGTTGGATTTCTATCACTACTCCAGTCCTTCGCACTTATGATTTGATGGGTATCATTGATGGCTCCGAACCTTGCCCTGCAAAACTTCTATCTCCTAGCTCTGTTTTAGGATCTGAATCTCAATCCTGCTTATTCCCTTTGGGTTAAGAAGGATCAATTCATCTTGAGTTGGATTAATGCCTCTCTCTGTGAATCTATTTTACTCACTGTCTATGGTCTCCATACTTCTCGTGAAGTTTGGAATTCTCTTGAACTTAAATTTGCCTCTCATCCTCACTCTTGGATTACTCAACTTAAACGCAAACTACAGACTCTTCATCAAGGGTCCAAATCCTACACTAATTTTATCACTTTTGCCAAATCTTTGGCTGCCCAACTTGCTGCTTCAGGTCATCCAATTACTGATGATGACCTTATCTCGTTCATTATTGGTGGGCTGACTACAGTCTTCAACCCTTTTATTACCTCTTACTCATTTTCTTCTTGTGATGCAACATTGTTACTTGCTGATTTCACCGTTGAGTTATTGTCCTTTGAACTTTTGTTGCACAACCAACACCAACAGATTGCACCTGAACCCAATGTTGCTTATTTCTCGCACAACAATTCTCAGCCATCTCACAAAAAGCAGAAGCCCCCATATGGTAAAAAAATTCATCACAAGTAGCCCTCCTCTCACCAAGGTTTTTCTTCCACTCCACAAGTGTCTCGTAGCTCCTCTCAACATCCTACAGTACCTTGCTCTCCTTGCCAAATTTGTGGAAAGAGTAGTCACCGTGCACTTGACTGCTACCATCGGATGGACTATGCATATCAAGGTCGTCATCCCCCTACTCAGCTAGCTGCAATGGTTGCTCAATCCAACTCTCCCTCTGATAATGATGCTTGGTTTGCTGACAGTGGAGCTAATGCTCATCTCACTCCTGCTCTTGAGAATCTCACTATTCATGAACCATATATTGGAAATGAAAACATTTTTGTAGGCAATGGTATAGGTTTGGATATACACAACATTGTTCTTTTACTTTACAAACTTCCTCTAACCCTTTCAAGCTTTCTCGTGTTCTTCGTTGTCTCAATGCCTCTGCCAACCTTCTTTCCATAAATCAGTTTTGTAAAGATAATTCTTGTTTTTTTTATCTTAACTGATTCTTTGTTTTGTATTAAGGACAAACACATGGGTCGCACTCTATTGCAGGGAAGCAATGAAGGTGGTCTCTATCCTATCCATCCCAACAAAGTTCCTAAATCCAATTTCCATACTGCATTATTAGGTGTCAAGGCTCCAATTAATGTATGGCATTCCCGTCTTGGTCACGCCTCTTTTGCTACAGCTTCAAGTCTTCTGTCCAACCATAATCTCCCTCTTATGGGCTCTCATCATCATTTAGTTGTTTGTCCTTCATGTCAACTAGGCAAGAGCAAACAACTTCCTTTTCAGCAATCTAAACGTGTTTCCACTGCTCCACTTCGAATTATCCATTCAGATATTTGGTGCTCTCTAGTTGTATCTCTCGGTGGATTTCGCTACTATGTAATTTTTGTAGACAATTTATCCCGTTATACATGGATGTACCTTTATTCAATAAATCAGATGTCTTTCTATCTTTTGTTAAATTTAAGGCTATAGTGCAAAAATAGTTGTCCTCCTCTATTAAACAACTTCAATCTGATGGTGGTGGGGAATATGTTTCAAAATAGTTCAGTAATTTTTTGGAACTTCATGGTATTTTTTACTGAATTAGTTGTCCTTATACTACCCAACAAAATGGGCTCGTTGAGCGTAAGCATCGCCACATTGTGGAAATGGGTCTCTCCATGCTTGCTCATTCTCATTTACCACAATCATTTTTGGTTGAACATTTCTTACTGTTGTTTACATAATTAACAGTCTTCCTACTGCAGTTCTAAGTAACTCAAATCCCCATTATGAACTCTTTCACAAAAAACTAGAATATTCCTCTTTTCGGGCATTTGGTTGCTTATGCTTTCCACTACTTCATCCCTATAATTCTCACAAATTAATGTACCGCAACAAACGTTGTATTTTGTTGGTTATGGCTATCATCATAAAGGCTATCATTGTCTTGATCCCGTCTCTAAACTCTTGTCACTCGACATGTTGTGTTTGCTGAAACTATGTTTCCAGCTATTTTCATGTCTCCAAGTACCACCTCACCTCCTCCTACAAATGCAACTCGTGTGCCTGTCCTTCTTCCTGCTAAAGCTATAACTACTAAAGCTACCACTACTCTTTCCAACTCATGTATTTCTTCATCTCTTGAGAGTTTAAATTCTTATTTTCATGAACAGTCTCCAACCTCTCTCCCTGCAGCTTCCCATAGTTCTGTTCCTAACCTCCCACTAGTCTCACCACCTACTCATCCTCATCGTCATCCAATGATAACACAGTTTCATACAGGTTCTCTTTGTCCTAAAAATCCTTTTCCGATTATCAAAAGTTCTATTCTACAAAGCATCTCCTTCATGCTCTGAGCAGTGTAATTCAACCTACTGAACCTACTTGCTATTCCCAAGCTTCCACCTCTTCTGAATGGCAAGTTGCTATGGGTCAAAAGTTTGATGCTCTTATCTCAAATGGTACTTGGACATTATGTCCTAAACCGATTGGCAACATTGTATGCAATAAGTTGGTCTATAAAATTAAACATAAGCCAGATGGTTCTATCGAGTGCTTCAAAGCAAGGCTGGTTGCTGATTACGCCCAAAGAATAACACGGTAGTTGTAGCACAGCTTTGGGGTGTCGATTACGCAAAGAGACAAATTAGAAGAAAAGCAGAAGGAACAAAAAAACTAAAGAAAAATATTAAATGATTAATGAAGAGCAAAGACTAATTTTAAATGCAAATTAAAGTGAAACAAAGTAACTAATAGAAAAAGTACTCAAATTTGATTAACAGTAAAGCGTCGAAAATCCCTTACACAAATCCGGTATTTTAATTATTCTTAATTCATTGAATAATTCAATTGGGAACTCAATTCCCAATCGGAAGGTATAAATTTATAAACCAAAATTAAACTAAATGTAAACCTTTAAAAAATCATTCACCACTTTTAAAATACGTAAATTATTATCACTATTGAGAAAATACAACGACGACAATATACTCAGGGAGCGATATTACAGTAAAGAATTAAATCAATATAGATAAATAATTGATCCAAACATAATCAAAGAGCTGATCCATTCAATAGAAAAAGCTTGTCTGAATCCATAAACAGAATAAGTTCTATGATTATTCGGAGAAGAAAACATCAACAATGAATTGAGAATGATAAAACAAAAGAGTTTTAGTAATTGAAAATCAAATATATAAATTAAAAATATCATCTAATGTGCAAGTTCATTCCTAACCCTACTTGAGAATTTAGTTATCCATAAATATAATGGATAACAAAAATTTTAAGAGAAAAATAAAGCAAACGGTGGCCATGGAAATTAATTTCGTCATTTCGTTCTTCAGTACTGAGCCATCTCCCCCCTTCAAAAACTTCCAATTTCGTGCTAATGAAATGCTTATATAGGGTAGGAAAAAAACCCTAATGTCTTCATATTCCCCAATATAAAATCATCTAAATTTTAAAACTCATCTTGGTAGCCACGTACACACTTTAGGAATTTGAATGTAGAAATCCTTATTAGAGACAAATTTGTAGCCCTTTAAGATAGCCTTCCAACGCATTAAGAATCGCATCAATCCGATATTTGAATGGAAAATTAGATCAAAATAAAAATAAATAAATAAATAAAAGTATGTACAGGATGTCTTCTAGCGAATTTCGGACTGACTTTTTCTCTTAATCTGAATTACTCTTAAACCCCATCATTATCCTTATTTGAAGAGTTCTACACTCGTTGAAAGTTCTTAGTTTGTTCCAATGTCTTTCCCACTTGAAATTCTTATGAATTTGACAAGGTTTTTACTTGCTCTTTTATAGACTCTGAAATTAATCATAAAAAATTGCTCAGGAGTATTCCAAAGTAAATAGAAACTCAATTTAAGAATACACATTAATTTATATGATTTCTATTCACATTTTAGCATTTTAATCCAATAATAAGGTATTTAGAGTGTACTTTTGTACACTCATCACACCCCCAACTTGCTTATTGCTAGTCCCTAACAATTTTCATGCCAAAACGATGAAAGAGACCAAAGAAAATCACATACAAAGGCCACCAAGTCACATTTTTCAGATTCACATCTCAAAATAATCTTAGGAATTCAATAACCATATCACAAGCAATCCACCTATAGCAATCCACAGAGTGTGTGTGTTCCAAACTATATCCATCTAACCAGGAGCCTAACACATGTAACATCAAGAACATTTCAAGCGAAAGGTTCAACTCCATAACTCATGGGTATAAAAGAGTTTCGTGTGAGAATTTTCTCTATGGACTTGACAATGGATGTACACACACTCTCATGGGGAATTAGGCAATTATATACAAGTAACAAGCAAACATTGATCTTATGATAGGAACACTAACAAATGAGACTTCTACCACTCTTTCCAAAAACTTACTTAGGATCAAAATGGTCAACACAAAAAGTTGTAACGTGGCTTGGGTTCTGGGCAATATGAAAAAAAAATGAAAATGATTCAAAAACTTTTAAGTGTATACAAAGTGAATTTTATTAATATCTCAATAGACCACACTTTTCACTTGATATACTCTCCATCTTTTCAAATCATCGAATAATAATGTTTTTCCTTCTTCTTCCTCTTCTTTTTTTTTCATCAATTTGATAAAGAAACACACTCCACTTTGGTATTCTTGTCATTTCTACCCAACCTTGACTTTTTTCTTTAATCAAAGAACTCAACGCAAAAGAAAGAAAATGCAAATTCCACACCTAGTATACACTTGGAAGTAAAAAGGGTAGAAAAATCAGTGTATAAGCTATACTCTAATGTGGAGAGGCATAGATGATGTGGGCATATGAAAAGAAAAAGCTACATGTGTTTATTAGCTCAAAGTTGGCAACTAGAGGTCTCTGATAGAAAGGGTTAGCTTGAAAGGCTCAAACGTTAATCCTAAGCTGACCTTCGTCATATCCCAAGTATATCCACCATCTTACCACAAACCATGTAATGATATTCTCAAAAGAAGTGCCCAATTTAACAGATCAATGAATGCTTATCACAATTTAATGCATTTGTAGGCTCTCAATCCTCTCCAAAACTCACATAAATACTTAAGTAAAAGAGTTCTCTAGCTACATGTATTAAACCACCATCTTACCACAAAGTTTGGATGAGTGCATTAGAGGTTCTGTAAATGCTTCAGCAAAAAGTTATTATGGTGGATTTGGTGAATTCGCGAAGATAGCTATGAATGAGAATGAGTACACATGTGAAAATGATGCACGTGTGATGCAAATTAAAAAAAAATTGACACATGAAAATATGCTACAGAGTTTCAACAAGCATTTTAAATACTGAATTTGTACCATCATCCCCCAATTTAAATGAAACATCGTCCTCAATGTTTAAGAATCAAATTTGAATTGGGAGTAACTAAAAAGGGTAGAATACACCTGATGAGTGACGTGGGTAGCTCGCTAAGCACCAAAGATGGTAACCTGAAATGACAAAATAAAACTAACTTGCAAACAAAAACAAAGAAAACAACAATAAACAAAAAGGAAAAGAAAGAAAATAAGAGAAAATAAAAACAAAACAAAACAAATAAAGAAAAACATACTTGCGTAGTGAGGTCAAGGTTGATAGACCGGATCCACAAGTGGAATGTCTTCCACTTCCAGAACTTGCCTATCAATTAATACTTTAAAGCGTTAACCATTTACTTTAAAGATCCGACCATCTTTAGGATCCTATATTTCTACCGCCCCATTTGCAAAAATATTCTTCACTACAAAATGGCCGGTCCACCTAGACCGAAGTTTTCATGGGTGCTTATAGAGTCTAGAATCATATAAGAACACTCGATCATTAGGCTTAAACGTTTTTCTCAAAATATTCTTATCATGAAACACTTTCATTTTAACCCTATAGATTCTAGTGTTCTCATAAGCATCATTTATCAACTCCTCTAACTCAATCAACTAAAATTTTCTAAGCTTACATGCTTCTCCCATGTCAAAATTGAAATGCTTGATGGCCCAATAAGCTCGATGCTCGAGCTCCACATGTAAATGGCACGGCTTTTCAAAAACAAGTCTATAAGGTGACATGTCTAAAGGAATTTTAAAAGCTGTATGGTAGGCCCAAAGCGCATCAACTAGTCTTAAAGACCAATCTTTGCTATCCAGGTTGACCCTCTTTTCTAAAATTTGCTTAATTTTCCTATTTGCAAGTTCTACCTGTCCACTTGTCTAGGGGTGGTAGGCAGTAGAGATCTTAAATATCACCCCATATTTTTTCATCAAAGCTTTAAAAGAATGGTTGCAAAATTGCGTACCCCGATCACTAATGATAGCACGTGGTGTACCAAATCGAGATAACACATTCTCTTTGAGAAATTTAATTGCCGCCCTATTATCATTGCTCCAGCAAGCTGCTGCCTCTACTCATTTTGACACATAATCTATCACCACAATAATATATTAATATCCATAAGAATGAGGAAATGGTCCCATAAAATCAATGCCCCAACAAAAAAAAAATGTCAATCACTAAAATTAGATTTAAAGGCATAATATTACCACGAGACATAACTTCTAACTTTTGACACTTTAAACATGAGCGACAATATATGTTTCATCCTTAAACAAGATGGGCCAATAAAATCCACACTGTAGAATTTTTACAGTGGTTTTCTTCATTAAAAAGTGGCCCTCAAAAGCTTGGGAGTGACAAAATTCCAAGACGCTAGCAATCTCCTCATCAAGAATGCAACACCTTAAAATTTGGTCAGGGCAGTATTTGAAAAGACAAGGGTCATTCCAATAGAAATTGCGTACCTCAGTCATGAACTTCCTCTTGGCCTGAGTGCTCTAATCCATTGGTATCTCACCTGTAGCCAAATCATTCACAATATGAGCAAACCATGGTAGAGAAGTAATAGAAAGTAAATGCTCATCGAAAAAATCATCCTTAATTGGCAAGTGGTCAGAGGTGTCCTCAAATGTGAGTGAGAGATGGTCAACCATTATGTTCTCCACTCCTTTCTTGTCTTTGATGATAATGTCAAATTCTTGCAAAAGTAAAATCTACCGTATTAGTTGCGCCTTAGCATCCTTCTTTGTAAAAAAGTACTTAAAGGCTGCATGATCTGTGAAAATAATAATAAGAGAATCAATCAAGTAAGCACAAAATTTATCCAAAGCAAACACTAAAGCTAGCAGCTCTTTTTCAGTGTGGAGTAATTCATCTGAGCGTTATTTAGAGTTCTACTAGAGTAGTAAATGACAAAAGGCTTCCCTTCTCTTCGCAGTCCAAGAACAACACTTATAGCAAAATCACTAGCATCACACATGATCTCAAAAGGTAAAGTCCAATCAGGTGGCTACATTATGGGGGCTGAGGTAAGCTTGCCAATTAGCATTTTAAATGCCTCTTGACAAGTTTGTGTTCACTCAAATAGGGTATCTTTAGCTAGAAGGTCACATAGTGGTCTAGATATGGTGGAAAAATTCTGTATGAACCTCCTATAAAAGCCCACATGACCAAGAAAGGATCTCACATCCTTTATTATCCTAGGTGTAGGCAACTTAGAGATTAATTCAATCTTAAATTAATTAACCTCAATCCCCTTAAAAGAAATAATATGCCCTTAGAAAATACCTGAAGGTACCATAAAGTGGCATTTTTTCCAATTCAATATCAATTTCTTCTCCTCACAATGAGTTAATACTCTCTCTAAATTTAATAAGCATGCATCAAAAGAAGATCCAAAAATAGTCAAGTCATCCATAAATACTTCCATGCAATTTTCAACCATGTCACTAAAAATGCTCATCATGCAACGTTAAAAGGTAACAGGTGCATTACACAATTCAAATGGCATTCTATGAAAAGCATAAGTACCAAAAGGATAAATGAAAGTGGTTTTATCCTAGTCTTCTAATGCAATTTCAATTTGATAATAACCAGAATAGTCGTCCAAGAAACAATAGAAAGGATGACCAGCCACATGCTCAAGAGTTTGATCAATAAAATGGAAAGGAAAATGGTCTTTCCGGGTGGTAGCATTCAATTTTCTGTAATCAATGCACATTTGCCACCTAGTCACACGTTTTGTAAGGACTAACTCTCCCAGGTCATTATTCACCACAGTAACACCTGACTTTTTAGGAACAACCTATGTAGAACTTACACATTTACTATCAGCAATAGGATATATAATTCCTGAATGTAATAGTTTCAACACTTCATTCTTCACCATTTCTTTCATAATAGGATTAAGCCTACGCTGGGGGTTTCTACGAGAGCTAGTTTCTTGCTCCAAATTAATTTTATGAGAACAGACCAGGGGACTAACACCTTTTATATCAGCAATACTCCAACCTAAGGCTGACTTATGCTCACTTAGGGTCTGAATTAATTTCTCACCTTGAGATTTAGACAATTCAGATGAGATAATAACAGGAAAAGTATCACCTGGACCAAGGAAAGCATGCTTCAAACCCTTAGGCAGAGGCCTCAATTCAACTTTGAGTGCTTCCACACTTGAAGGAATTTGTTTTTCACCTTTCTCAGTCAACTCCTCAAACTTTGGTTGCCATGCCCGAGTGCCATAATCCTGAGTTCTATAAAAAATAGTACAAATATCAACTACATTAAATGGATCACTGATAGAATCAAACTCAGAATTAACAGGAAAATACTTAAGGGGGTCAAAATCATGAGCTGTAGACACTCCCCTATCCATGAGTGAGTCAATCATGTATGTCTAGTGGCTCTCGTCATCATTTTCTGGCTATTTTGCAATATGGAAGATATTCACCTCGAGAGTCATGTTTCCAAAAGACAACTTCATGAGCTCATTCCTGCAATTAATAAGAGTATTAGCAGTGGCAAAGAAATGCCTACTTAAAATCAAAGGAATTTTAGAAGTAGTATCAACAACAGAGCTAGTGTCAAGGATTAGGAAATTAATACAATAATAAAATTTGTCAATTTGAATTAAAACATCCTCTACCACACCCCGGGGTACTTTGACTGAACAGTCAGCCAATTGCAATACCAAAGTGGTTGATTTGATTTCTCCCAGCCCCAACTGCAAATAAATAGAATATGGCATTAGAATCACGCTAGCTCCTAAATCTAGCAAAGCTTGCCCAAACTCATGATTTCCAATACTGCATGCAATGGTTAGACAACCAAGATGTTTGTACTTGGGAGGAATCCACTGCTCAATTAGAGCACTAACTTGCTCTGTTAGGAACACTGTCTTCTTCACATGGTGTTTCCACTTAACTGTACACAAATCCTTGAGAACTTTTGCATAAATAGGAACTTGTTTAACCACATACAAAAGAGGAAGATTGATTTTTACCTGCCTTAGATTATTTAGGATTTCATTATTAGGATCCAAAGTTCGCTTGCTTGATTTTAAAGCTTGAGGGAATGGTACCTTAACAAGACTCTTTGTCACCTCAGGTTCCTTGGGCAACTCGTCATTACTACTATCTTCATCCTTTTCCACATCCTCTGATTTCTTGTTGAGATGTGTAATGACTTACCACTTCGTGTCACTATTGAGAAAATTCAACGACGACAATATACTCAGGGAGCGATATTGCAATAAAGAATTAAATCAATATAGATAAATAATTGATCCAAACATAATCAAAAAGCTAATTTATTTAGTAGAAAAAGTATGATTGAATCCATAAACAGAATAAATTCTATGATTATTTGGAGAAAAAAACATCAACAAAGAATTGAGAATGATAAAACAAAAAATTTTTAGTAATTGAAAATCAAATACATAAATTAAAAATATCATCTTATGTGCAAGTTCATCCCTAGCCCTACTTGAGAATTTAGTTACCCGTAAATGTAATAGACAACAAAATTCTTAAGAAAAAAATAAAGCAAACGGTGGCCATGGAAATTAATTTTGTCATTTCATTCTTCAGTACTAAGCCGTCTCCCCCCTCTTCAAAAACTCTTAATTTCACGCTAATGAAATGCTTATATAGGGTAGGAAAGAAATCCTAATGTTATATTCCTGCATACAAAATCGCCTAAATTTTAGGACTCATCTTGACAGCCACATACGTGCTTCAGGATTTTGAATTTAGAAATCCTTATTAGAGACAAATTTGTAACCCTTTAAGATAGATTTCCAAAGCATCAAGAATCACATCAATCTGATATTTGAATGGAAAGTTAGATCAAAATACAAAAGTAGTACAGGATGTCGTCTAGCGAATTTTGGATTGACTTTTTCTCTTGATCCGAATTACTCTCAATCCCATCATTATCCTTATTTGAAGAGTTTTACACTCGTTTAAAGTTCTTAGGCTATTCCAACGTCTTGCCCACTTAAAAGTCTTTTGAATTTGACTGGGTTTTGACTTGCTCTTTTATAGACTCTGAAATTAAATATAAAAATCTGATCAGGAGTATCTTAAAGTAAACAGAAACTCAATTTAAGAATACACATTAATTCCTATGATTTCTATTCACATTTTAGCATTTTAGTCCAATAATATTGTATTTTAAAGTGCACTTTCGTACACTTATCAGTTGCCAAGGGGTATGATCAACAATGTGGAGTTGATATCACTAAAACATTTACCCAATAGTCATATCTTCCACCATTTGACTGATCCTTGCTTTGGCCGTAAATTTTGACTGGTGTATTCGATAGTTGGATGTCTCAAATGCATTTTTACATGGATATTTGGATAAGGTTGTTTACATGGAACAACCCCGTGGCTTTGTTGATCCTCAATATCCTTAGCATGTGTGTCATTTGCACAAGGCTCTTTATGGCTTGAAACATGCACCAAGTGCATGGTATTATAGACTCTCTCAAGTTCTCATGGAACTCGATTTCTCTACATCTGCAGTGGACTCTTCTTTATTTACATTACCCAAAATCATATTAAAATTTATGTTCTTGTATACGTGGATGATATTCTTATCACAGGCAACAACACTTCTACTATTTTCTGTATTATCAAACAGTTGTAGCAATCCTTCGCCATGAAGGATCTTGGTGATCCTGGCTATTTCTTGGGTATGGAAGCTCATCGGACTTCAAATGGTTTACACCTACAACATTCCAAATATATTTTGGATCTTCTTCATCAAACGAGTATGATTAGTGCAAAACCATATACTGCTCCTTCGATTAGTGGAACTAAACTCTCTAGTTTTGAGGGGTCTGCTCTGTCTAAAACTGAAACTTCTACATATAGACAACTTGTTGGTGGGTTAAAGTATTGCACACTCACTCGGCCTGATCTCGCATATTCTGTAAGTCAATTGTGCCAATTCATGCACTCTCCCACTACTTCACACTGGATTGCACTCAAAAGGGTCCTTCGTATCTTAAAGGAAGTGTTGATCACGACCTATTCTACAGCAAAGGGAAGTCTCAACTAAACATTTACTGTGATTCGGATTGGGCTGGAGATCCTGATAATCGACGCTCAACAACTGACTATGGTGTCTTCTTTGGCTCATGCCTTGTTTCTTGGTGTGCCAAGAAGCAATCCGTTGTCTCTCGGTCTAGTACCGAGGCAGAATATCGAGCTATATCTTATGCTACAGCTGAAGCATACTGGATACACATGCTTCTACAAAAACTTCATCTTTCGTTATCCTCTCCACCAAACCATATGGTGTGATAATATTAGGGCTATTTCATTGGCCCTAATCCTATTTATCATGCTCGCACTAAACACATCAAAATAGATTTCCATTTCTTTAGGGAGAAAGTGCTCAACAAGGACATTATCATCCGGTTTATCTCTACCATTGATCAAATAGTTGATGTATTCACCAAAGGCCTTATTGCATCTTGTTTCACAACTCTTCATGACAAGTTTAAGGTTTTTCCTCCTCCCATTAGCTTGCAGGGGGCTGTTGGAGTTTATCCTCATGACTCAACAAAGTGGTGATGAAACAGATTAATAGATGTGGTGAGAAGCTAGCAAAGTGGAACAAAGATAGTTTTGGGCATGTACAGAAAAATCTAAAAGAGGCAAAGCAGAAATTACAGCTGATTCAGGATGCAGATCCTAAACATCTTGATCGAGAGGCTATGAAGAATGCTAAATCAGAGGTGAATAAATGGCTGGCTAGGGGGGAAATTATGTGGAGACAGAGGTCGAGAGTGCAATGGCTAATTGAAGGGGATAAAAATACTAGGTTTTTTCATCATAAGGCATCACAAAGAAAAGCAAAAAATATGATCAAGGGAGTGAGGGATTCTAATGGAATATGGCAAGTTGATGAAGCAAGAGATGAAATAATCCTTAACTATTTTCAAGATATGTTCATAGCATCTACAGAAAGTGGCAGTGCTGCTTTTTTGGAGAATCTAGTTGGAAGGGTGACTACTGATATGAAACAAAAGCTGGATATGCCATTTGTTGCAGCTGAAGTGGATGTGGCTTTGAAGGAAATGAATCCTAACAAGGCCCCTGGCCCTGATAGTATGGCCCCTCTTTTTTATCAAAAATTTTGGTATATTGTGGGACGAGATGTGACCTGTGCTGTTCTACATGTTCTAAATATTGGTAGCTTCCCCCCCCCCCCCCCCCCNTTTGTTGCAGCTGAAGTGGATGTGGCTTTGAAGGAAATGAATCCTAACAAGGCCCCTGGCCTTGATAGTATGGCCCCTCTTTTTTATCAAAAATTTTGGTATATTGTGGGACGAGATGTGACCTGTGCTGTTCTACATGTTCTAAATATTGGTAGCTTCCCCCCCCCCCCCAATGTTGAACCATACCTATGTCACTTTGATTCCCAAGAAGAATAAGGCTGAGTTAGTGGCTGATTTTAGACCTATAAGTCTCTGTAATATCATTTACAAATTGGTGTCTAAAGTGATTGCAAACAGGCTGAAGAAAATGGGCTTTGGTGCTAAGTGGGTGGAGTTGGTTATGAATTGTGTGAGGACTATTTCATTTTCCATTTTGATACATGTGGATCCTAAAGGTCCTATTTATCCCACTAGAGTTGTAAAGCAAGGGGATCCTATCTCCCCTTATTTGTTTCTTTTGTGCACTGAGGGACTCATTTCTTTATTACAACAAGCTGAGATGAATGGAGTAGTAAGGGGATTCGAATATGCAGGAATGCTCCTATTGTAAATCACTTAATGTTTGGAGATGATAGTGTCTTGTTTTGTAGGGCTACTTTATAAACAAACTTGAATATAATGCAGATACTTGAGACATAATGAAAACGCATCTAGACAGAAGGTAAACAAGGACAAGACAGCAATGGTTTTCAGCAAGAATGTCATAGCTACTCAACAATCCGAGATCCTGCAGTTGTGGGGAGTGAGGCAACGCCAAAATTATGACAAGTATCTGGGCCTCCCTTCTATGGTGGGCAAAGGAAAAAAACAAACTTTTTCTCATATTAAAAACAAGGTTTGGTAGAAACTTCAAGGGTGGAAGGAAAAGATCCTGTCTCAAGGAGGGAAAGAGGTGCTTATCAAGGCTGTGGCCATGTCAATCCCAACATACTCGATGAGTTGCTTTAAATTCCCTCTCTCTTCATGTTCTGAGTTGGAAAGCTTAATTGCCAAGTTCTGGTGGGGGCAGAGGGGAGAGGAGAATAAAATAAGGTGGGTGAGTTGGAGGAAGATGTGTAAATCTAATGGTGGGATGGGGTTTAAAGATTTGAAGACTTTCAATCTTGCTCTATTAGCCAAGCAAGGATGGAGAATTCTCAAAGAAGAAGATTCACTTCTACACAGGATCTTCAAAGCAAAGTATTTCCCCTCATCTGAGTTTAAAGATTCACAGCTAGGAGCAGCCCCTTCTTATGTATGGAGAGGTATTTGGGAAGCAAAAAGTTGGCTATTAAAAGGTTGCAGATGGAGGATAGGAGATGGAAAGGCTATTAATATATGGTTTGATTATTGGCTGCCAAAACATAGATTAATCTCACCTTCAGAATCCATAACTCAGACACAACTTAACTGGATAGTGGCAGAGTTGATTGATGAACACACAAGATGGTGGGATATGGAGAAGATTAGAAGATTGTTACCTCAAAATGTAGCTCACGAGGTTCTAAATATTATGTTACCTGCTGAGAGCCAACAAGATTGTTTGGTCTGGGAACATGAGTCAAATGGTCAGTATAGTGTAGAGAGTGCCTACAGGATGTTTATGTCTTTATGTGAAGAATAGCAAGTGGGTGAGGTTTCTTCTAGGGAGGAGCAAAGAATCTGGTGGAGGAAAATTTGGAAGATGAGAGTCCCTAAAAGAGTAAAAATATTTGCTTAGAGGGTATGCAAGAATGGATTACCAACTTTGCAAAATCTCAAAGCCAGGAAGGTGGTGGAAGACTCTAAGTGCAGATGGTGCAAGATGGAAGAAGAGGACATCAATCATGCTCTCCTTTACTGCTCAAGTTTCAAAGAAGTCCTAGTGTCACAGCTCAGGTTTTTGCAAGAGTTTCAAACTAATCTTGATTTTCTGCAACTTGTGGCTCTCATGGTTAGAAGAAATAAACAAGGAGAAATTGAAAAACTGTTCCTATGTGCGTGGGGGCTATGGTATAGAAGAAATCAATTTATCTTTGAGGAGAAAACCTTGAAACCAATTGAAGTCTTGGATAATGCTTTATCAGGTTATAATGAATATCAATATGTGATAGATAATCAACAGCCAGGAGGCAAGTATCATTGTGGTTGGCAGCCACCACCTACAGGAGTAATGAAGCTAAACACAGATAGGGCTATTTTCCATGATTATCGTAGATTAGGTGCAAGCATGATTCTTCGAAATGAGGGTGGCAGGGTGGTATTCACAGCAAGCAAGCCAGAAGCTGAGATTGATGATCCTATGGAGATTGAACTTATGGCTGTGTTGAGAGGATTGCAGATCTGTCTCCCATTGGGCATTAGTGATCTTAAAGTTAAATGTGACTCCATGTTGGTTGTTCAAGAACTTAACAAAGAGCAGATTTCTCTGTCAATATGGGGAAATTTGATTCAAGAGATCAGGAGATTGCTTCTTAGATTTCCAAAAGTTTCAATTCATCATAAGGGCCGTTTGGCTAACAATGTAGCCCATAGTTTGGCAAGATATTCATGGCATCTAGATGATCTAGTGATTTGGTGGAACTCGTTTCTAGAGTTTGTTTCCCAAGTCATTTGGCATGATGTAATGATGTAATTCTTTTTATGAGAAATAAAACAAGTTTCAGATTGTTTATCAAAAAAAAAAGATAACATCAGTTCAAATAGATTTAAATTGTAAATGATAACATTTTGTAACCTATATATATAAAGCATATTACTTTGTTTTGGTATTGAGAACCAAAACAATTCCACACACTTCGTATTTTATTTCATTTTGTTCCCTAGAGACTCGAATGCACGTGATGCACATGTTGTAAGCAAAGTGCGTGGAGACTGGAGAGTGGAGACCCACCAGCAGCACCCTCTAAAAAGAGGTTCACGTTCACTGTTTTCCTTTGAAACTTTCTGCTGTAATCCAACGGTTGTAATCGTTGGTGGCCTCGAATAGATGTTGTGGACCAAAGGATCCCATATAGTGCCAACAAGGAGGAAGGCACTAGCCGTGAAATACCCTCCAAGTTGAAACTTGAATCTCGGGTCAACTTGGATCAGCTTCGAATGGGATATTATTGTAATAGAAAACCCGTTCCGTAACTGAATCTGTCCACTTTGATTCCCTAGTATAAACTTAAAAATCTGTGCACTAAATTTTTATGTTTGCACAATTTGACATCTCAATTTTACCTTTACAAGAACTTTGAGATTTTTGTAATTCAGTAACCCCGTTAATTTTTCTGTTACAGATTAACGACGTGATTGATTGACAAAAATATTAATACCATGTGTTAACTGATCGTAGAATGAGACACGACCTATTGTTAATGTTTTTAACAAAATTAACATATGCACCTGTCTATTTGAGAGTTTCTTAAAGTTCAGATATCAATTTTGCAAAATTTAAAAGCTAGAATCTTGAATTGCAAAAATGTAAAAACTCATACTAATTTTGCAATTAGTCAAAAAGTTATGCTAGATAGTAACCAAAGTTTTGTCTCGTTAGGTTGTACTTCTATCATTTTTTATTTATTTATTCAGTTTATCTCTATTATCATACTATTTCACTACTATTTACAGATATATTGAGATATTCTTAACATCTAAACAAAAGGAGAGTCGAGTCTAGTAGCACACGAACACATCGTATTGTGTGTTTCTATCTTATTGTGTGTTTGTTTTATTGTAATCTTGAATGATTCGTGCTGGACATTGTCTAGTCGAATCAAAATTATTGAATTTGCTGCAAATCTTGATGGTAATACTTGCAGTGAGTTATCTGATGTAGTCTTCGTTGCAAATGGATTTAATCCCTAATCCTCGCTTGCCAATGAAAGTTAAATAAATAAAAGTTCAATAATAACCTTGATACGAGCCAAGCCAACCATTGAAAATACACCTTTTTACGTCTTTTTGTAATTGGACAATGTGGACATTTTACCCTGCCTTGGGTAAGGAATCCCAAAGCCAAAAGACTCAAGGATGAAGTTATCAAGACTTATTTGAACCAAGGTAGAGCTCCAAATCACACAAACTCGATGGACCTGTTTGCTCTTATACGTTTATCATAATAGTAGTCTAGGCCTTACCACATAATGTCTTCATACACAACAGTTTGAGGACATGATATGACACTCACATTTCACTTCCACAACACTACTATTTTACACAGACAACACAATTATGTTATTTAAGCCACAAACATATTCTGTAATATGGATGTCTTCTTAAGCTTTGCGGCACACTTCTCCATCACAAATCACTCCATCCTTTGCTTTCTCCCCATCCTTTGTTCCTTCATCCTTCTTCAAAGCGCACTTGGGATGGAGATCAAAGTCACACTGCTTACAGTAAAAAGAATACCCATTTCCCATCTTCCCACAGCCATCGCAACTATATGAGTTCCGACGAGTCTTTGTAAGTTCATGCTCCGAATGCAGTTCATGTTTCAGTTTCTCAGGCCACCCCTTCGCCATTTCCTCAAAATGCTTCATACGTTCTTCAGTGAATGGATATGCGTCTGCACCATAAGCTGTTATGAGCTGCCGTGCTTCCTTGGTGACCAGCCTGCCACTTTGGCCAATTACAACAGCAGCAGGAATGCCCTGAATTTTGAATTTGCGTGACAGGAACTTCTTCCTCTCATCACCAAATGGGAGGGCTAACCAGGGCATGCCTCCAAAGAATTCATCAAACGAGGACTGATCACGATCGCTGGAGATGAATATAATTTCAAAGGCTTTATCCTTTGCCTTTATCTCGTGGTACACTTCTATCAGCTTAGGCATGAATGCACGACATGGCGGGCACCAGTGAGCTGAGAAATACAGCAGAATGTTCTTCCCAACTAGTTCAGACACTGGGACCTAATAAAGGAATGAACAGAACATTAATATGCAAGAATTCAATTGTACAATAACTCCCCCAATTTAGCAACCATCAGAAAATCTTGCAAGTTTAAAATTAACTACAAGCGTACCTTGGAACCACTTTTGTCAATCACAAAGTCACTTTCCCCCAGAACCAAAACTGATTCCAGTGTCTGTGATTCAGATCTGGCCTTCTCAATCTCAGCAAGCTCAGCAACCTTATCTGGTGTAAAAGGATAGGCTTCAATACCATGTTCCTCAATGAGCTCAGCCACATTTAGGTG
Source organism: Pterocarya stenoptera (assembly GCA_003123785.1). Classification (NCBI taxonomy): domain Eukaryota; kingdom Viridiplantae; phylum Streptophyta; class Magnoliopsida; order Fagales; family Juglandaceae; genus Pterocarya; species Pterocarya stenoptera. The sequence goes on from QEOT01001541.1 coordinate 394,730, forward strand.
TACAGTCTTCCCATCTGGCCCAATTATAACCACTGCAGGAAGGGTATTCAACTCAAAGTAACGAGGAAGCTTTTCGCAGGTCTTGTCGTTGAAGGGCACCGTCAACCATGGCATTGTTTTGAACCCCTCTTTGAAGTGTTCATCTTCATAGTCCAGAGGTATCAACACAATCTCAAAATTTTCACCTCTCTCCTTGAGTTTCTTATAAACCTCAATAAGTTTCGGGGTAAATTCAAGGCAAGCCCCATGAGCTTGTATCGAAAAGTACAGGCCAACTGTTTTGCCTTCAAGCTCAGGTACAGCGATCTGTCAACAAATAGCATTAACAACTAGTAATTATTGTCATTCACATAGCTAGAACAGAGCAAAGATACCAATGTACTTGGCCCAAGGTGTACCTTATTTCCATCATTTGTCTCCAAATAATCGCGGGAGCCAGATATCAAAACAGAACTCAAGGACTGATTCTTCTTAGCCGCCTCCTCTTCATCTTTCAAAAACTGAATTTTTTCCGAAGTAAACGGATAACCATCCACTCCGTATTCCCTGACGATTTTGCACCCATCATTCGTCAAGACCTTCCCAGCGGCATCAAGTATGACAAGGTGAGGGATGCCCCTCACTTTGAACAAGCTCTTAAGGCGTTTCCGGGTCTCCGAGTCAGTGAATGGAACAGCAAGCCAAGGCATTTTGGCGAAGTAGTCGTTGAATGATTCATCATTTCTATCAGAAGAAATGAATACTACTTCAAAGCCACCTTTGGGCAACAACTCTTCGTAAACTTCCACTAACGTTGGGGTAAAATGGCAACACGGACCGCACCATGAGCCAGAGAAATACAACCCCACAGTCTTTCCGGACAAATTACTGATCTTAAGCTATGAAAGGGAGAGAGAGGAACAAAAAATCAATGACCAATATGATTAAAAAGGAAAATTTTCCATATGAAGTAGGCGAAGATAGTAGAAAAATCATCTAATCAACTGGGGTTTTTTCTATAATTTGAAATGGTAAACATTCTACAGTTATACTTCTTTCTATGCTATGAAAGGATCTCATAATCTGCGAGATAACAGTCATAAAATATGTTCTAATTATATACTTTTTGCTTGCCAAACAATCAAAATAATGAAATCAGGATAACATATTCATGAGAATTATACTTATGTTGTCTGAGAGGTGATCATGTTATATTACCTGGTCCCCATTGTTGCGGACGAGAAAATCCCTTTCCTCGAAGGAGAGAAGCGAAATCAGATCATGAGAATCGCAGTCAACTTCAACGTTAGCCATGCCTTTCGTCTCTCAATCCGTGAGTATTTGCTTAACTTTTCTGCTGGTTTGAAACAGGACTATTCTCCCTATTATATAGGCCAGGATTGGCCCTGGAATATTCTCATTCGTCAAGGGTGACTCAAGACCACGTGAGACTTCGAGGCTAAGGAATAAGCTTGGAGACGTCGTTATCTCGTTCGCGAGGGAAAATGACTTGTCGGTAAAGATAATTTTATTAAAATGAATTTATAAATGGATGTTTTTTTATATTGTTCAGCATATTATAAAAATATTTTATTATAAAATAGATATAATTTATTACATAAAATCATGTTAATATATAAATTTATTTTTATATAACTTCTTTAGTTTATTTTAACCGAGATAAAAAAAAAATATTTAAGTTTAAGGACTGGTTTAGTTATACAATATTAAGAAATAATCTCACATTACTTAAAAATAATGTTTTGGACATGTTTATAATTAATGATCAATCTTCTCTTCTAGAATCGGTTTTATTATATGAATAAAGTCTATAAATTTCTTCATAATATCAGAGCAATGGGCAAATCCCGCGTCGACCTTTTATATAATGAATGCATCCCTTCCAAAAGTCGGGGCTTGTTGCACGTATTAGTTCTAGAATTACTACGGTTTTATGAAATGAGTTAGGTCCATAAATTTCTTCATAATATCAGAGCTTGCCACATGACGAATGTGGATTCACACTACTTATCCCGTGACAACGATAAAAAAAATACTATTCTACACATGAGGGAGAATGTTAAGAAATAATCTTATATTACATGTGGACAAGGTCTTAGATATGTTTTGTAACAGTCCGCTAGAAATTCATTGGTGGAATTTCTATTGACTTTAGAAACCTCGTAAAAACCCTATAAGTTTTCACGAATCGACCAATCGCACAGGTTTTAGTCTATCAACATAGTCAGTGTTATCACTCACTATGGTCCTAGAAATATGAGCTGAATTATTTGAGATTGTTAGAAGTGTCAAAATGCTTTATGATCTATGACATTAGACTTAGTTGATTATTTAGGATTTTATGGCATATTAACCCATTTTCATAATTTTGGATGAAACAGATGTTTGAAACTGTGATTTTATTTTTAGGTGTACTTCGGAGTTGAATTTCGGTAAACGATTTTTACTATAGGTTAATATGAATATTTAGGATTTTTCAGTACTAAGTTTATTATAAATTTTTTTAGAGTGAATAGTAACCTCGATAAGCACACCAAGTGCAGTGTTTTTGAAATCACAATGTGGAATGTCCAAATTAAGTTAGAGAATTTTTATTTGGATAATTGACAAGATTTTAGCCACACTTAATGAATAGTATTAGACACTTGGCACAAAGAGGAACCACGAGTTGGATTATGAAGGAATCAAAATATGAGATCATGCCACTTAAGCGAAACCCTATTCTTTTTCATCTGATCAACCAATTTTGTGCCAGATCAAAGAGGGTTTCAACCCTAGTGAAACCCTAAATGGTTGGAATCTAATTGAAATCCCAAAAGCTTGGTTGAAACCGAAACCCTAAACGGTTTCCCCAAACCCTAAAGTTTGCCTCCAAACCCTTTTTAATCCGATTTCCAGCATTGTATTTAATCACTTGATTAAATCATTTTCACATGCTATTAATTTCTCAAATTCTTGTTATGACATCATTATCCAACCTTTTAAACCTTGGAAATTTGATTGGGCCAAGAAAAATTAGTTTTGGACTTAATAGCACCTCAAACCCCAATCCAATCCCCCTTTAAACCCTAAATTGAAGCCCACTTGGTTGAGGCCCACCAAGGCCCACGAATTTGGCCACTTTGGTAAAATTTCTTGAAGAAGTTTCCTTCCCCACATGGCAGACCATCCACTGCCGTTGGCTGCACCCAATAGTGCCTTGATGTGAAGGAGAAATCCACCCCCATCAACCCCCATTTCTCACAGCTGCTGCAGGCAGTCTTTTCCCCTCTTTATTCTCCACTTTATGTCACATAGTCACCTCCAATCAAGGGTCATTCAAGCCCATAACTTCACCCTCCAGAAGTCTAGAGTCGTTCAAGGCATCCTTCCTTTCATTTCATCACTTCTTCATCCCGTTCTTGGAGAGAAACTCAAAAGAGCTCTCTCGGGCAGATTTCTGTGTCTTTTTTCGTGGAGCTTTTCAACCCTTTGTAAGTATTTTCGCATGATAACTCCTTCATAAAAGTTGTTCATATTTGAGTCTAGTTTCCGTGGATATATTATTTGTCTTGTTCCATGCTCATGTTATTGGTCAAAAGTATTTTTAACCATGAAAGGTCATTCTGGACATGAAACTAGAGAGTATGTTATATTTTGGAGTTTTTGACCAAGCTAATGGACATATCTTGGTCCGAAAATTTTATGGAGTGTTGTTAGCATGTGTTTATGAATGTTCATTGAGGTTTTATTGCATGAATAAAGCTTTTGATAATATATTTTCTTAGATCTAAAAGCTTAAAAACTGAAAGTGAAAAAACAGTTTTTGTTTTGGGAAAGTTTGAATATTTCGTGGTTTAATCTTACTCCAAAGGCTTTGATATTTTTATGTGATGATTCTAAGTCTCTTATTTTCTTGTTAGGATGTTATTTGGAAGATATTTAGTATTATTTCCAAAGATATGATTTTTCTATGCAAGAGGATTTTGGTTAGGCCTAAGATTTGATGTTGTTGAGTTAGATCCATGTTTTATTGAATTTTAGTCATGTGATTTTAAGTTTGATGGTTGGATCTTCTTCAGGATACATTTTTAAAGCATGTGATGTTTTGGTTTGAAGATCACATGTCTTTAAGCCATGGATCAAGAGATTTATCAAAGCTAGTTTAGAGAAAAGTTTCTATTTTTGGACTAAGTGTAAAACCAAAAAATTCCAAGTGTTGTTTAGTGATTTTTGATGACTTTTGTTTGATGATTTAAAGTATGGTTTATCTTAAGATGATGTTGTGAAGATGTTAAAAGTAAGATTTGATTTTTTTGGAATTCTTGGAGATGTTTTTATTAATATTAAAATTAGTGATTTAAGGGTTTACTTTTGTTAAAAAGTTTGGATCTTTTTACAAAAAGTTTGGTGTTGATGATTAGCTTTTTCTTAATGAATATTTTAAGTGTGTTTTAAACTTAGGATGGAAAGATATTTGTTGCAAAAATTTGGTTTGATCATGTGTTTTTAAAATTTGAAGGAATTGCAACAAATCAAAAGAAATATAGCCTATGTAAGTTTCGGACCTATAGAGTTTTAATAGTTGTGTGGTTTTAAATTTTTCTGAGTTGATATTTGAGTTTAGGATAAAATTTATATGAAGAATATAAATTTTGGTAATTTTTGAAATTAGGATGTGAAATCCTTAAGTTAGGGGTAAAATAATCATTTTCCCACATGTAGAGGGTAAAATGGTAATTTTACTATAAATTGTCTCTTTTCACATTTCTAATTATTAGTAATTAAATTTCTAACTTTTAGAATACCCTCTTACTGTTCCTCGTGTTTCGCACTTTATTCTCATAAAACGCGACGATCAATGTAAGTTAGCTTTAAACTTACTTTCAGTTTACTATGTATGTGTGATGGGTAAGGAAACTACAGTTTATATTTTTATGTTGTTATATATGCCATATCATGCCATGTCATTACATGTTTATCTGTTACACAAATTATTCAGTCAAGAAATACTTATCTGTTACATAATATATGTCACATGTTACTATCTATTGTAAGTACGTCACATTATATATGATATCTGTTACATGTGTGTCATGTCATGGAATATTTACTGTCACATATTTTGCCATGTTACGAAATATTTACTGTCATATGTTATGTCATGTTACGAAATATTTACTGTCATATGTTATGTCATATTACAAAATATTATCTATTACACATATGCCATGTTATGAAATGTTGTTTATTAAACTCATGTCTCAAAGTATGTCATGTCAATCATCTTACGTTCATGTCACGTTACGCTACGTCAGGACTTCTATTTTTTCGTATTCATGTCATCTTGTCTCAACAGTCTTGTTAAGTTATTCATGTCAATCATGACCCTAAGCATTAGTATGGGGTAATATCTTAGTGGAACTCCTTTGTTCACGCTGGAGTGTTTAAATAGGTATAAACTTTCCTGGATTGAAGAAGTACAGTCAACAGGTTGCGAATGAGGTCTAACTAGCTGGTCACCGAAGCGCGCCAGGCACTAACGCCGATGGAGCCATACTTTAGTTTACGTGTATTTACAGCAAGTGTGGCACAAACAATTCATGGGGCCACAACAACTGTGGAGCATACACTACGTGAGACACAGCAATTGTGACACGTAGAATACGTGGGGCCACAACAACTGTGGGGTACGTATTAACGCACTCACAGTTCGTATAGATACCTGTGCTGTGATGCAGTAATCGGCAGGGACACACGGCTCAAGGGGATCCTTGTAGCACCCGTATGGTCAGTTAATGATTAAGTCTATTGAATAAGATTCCAAGTTCATGTATTTCACGTTCAAGTCATGTTTCACGTTATGTTATGTTCAAGTTTACGTTCATGTTAAGTTTCAAGTTTATATCACATTCATGCTATGTTTCAAGTCCATGTTATGTTTCAAGTTCACGTTCATGTCAGGTTATGTTCACATTAATGTTACGTTCAAGTTCACATTCATGTTATGTCATGTTCACGTTCACGTCATGTTTCAAGTTCACGTTTATGTTATGTTATGCTTAGGTTCATGTTATTTTCAAGTTTATGTTCAAATTATGTATGTTCACGTTCATACTATGTTTCAAGTCCACGTTCATGCTATGTTGCTAGTCCATGTTGTGTTTTAAGTTTACGTACATGCTATGTCATGTCAAGCTAAGTTTCAGTTTCAGTTTCAATTCAAGTTATGTCAGCTCATGCCATGTTCTGTCAAGTCACGTTATGCTTATTATTTCATGCTATGTTATGACAAGTTATGCTATGTTATTATTGATTTTGATTATACATTCATGATTTTGCTGCCATGCATGCATCATTAACCTGTGAGGAAGTTTCCTGTTAACTTGCTGAGATTTGTAATCAAATCTCACCGTGATAGTCCCAACTACCATTCCCTCTGAATGGTAGGCGATATGTCAGGATCAGAGCAAGGAGCAGACATTGGCAGACTGGAGGAGGTTGACTAGACGCAACGTGGAGTTTACAGCCTCTATAATAAGGTCTTTGGATAGTATTCCAGCTTTGTTAGTCGAGTTGCGCGAGTTACTCAACGAACTAGCCCATTAGTGTATTTTGGCAATGTAATTATGGAGTCAGGTATCCGTTGTTTTGAGATTACAGTCTTCTGAGAACCGTACTGTAATCATGGATGTTTATTTTGTTAAGTATGCATGGATTACGTTTTAACTATTTGGGATATTATAAGTTTAGTGCATAGTATTGCTCAAGAAAAAAAAATGATCCGCTGCGAATATTGCATAATGCTAGATACATGTTAGGAACATTGCATCTTATATATCATGAACGGGGGCAGGTAACCTCGTGTTGCATGTCCCGACGCTTCGGATGTCTGTCCGATCCCAAGCGGAATCTAGGGGCGTCACATGTTTATAAGCAATGAATAATCATCTCTTGTATAACCAGTTTTATAAGATGAGTTAGGCTCATAAATTTCTTCACACAAAACTAAACTATCTAATCTCATCTTATCTCATATAATCATTATAATTTTTTCAAACTCTCACACAAAATATAATAAATAATTTAATTTTTTTAAATTTTAAAAAATATATATTATAACGATATTTTATTTAATTTTTAATAAAATATTTCATTTCATATAATGCATAACACCAAGCTTGCCAAACTTTATTTTGAAAAAAAAAAAAAAAAAAAGGCGGAGATAGCTCATAAGCTCATCCATATCTCGTTGGCACAACGTCCTTCACAAAAACATGGGTTGAGTTAGGTTGGATTTGAATAGGTAGTTCAGATGCGAGGAAATAAGATGTTTTAAATAATAGTTAAATAAAATATTATGAAAATATATTTTTTAATATTATTTTTATTTTAAAATTTAAAAAAATTAAATTATTTATTTATAAAAATTTAAAAAAATTATAATAATTGAGATAAAATAAAATGAGGCGAGAGAAGAATTTTATATAAATATACGAAATCTAATAATCTTTTATTGAATAATCAATTTCAACTATTTAATATTTTATTATTATTTCTTACTCATTTGCTTTGTTTTGATAGATGTGAAATTGAAAGTTGAAACCCTTGATTTAATTACTCAAAAGTATTAAATACCAACTTTTGTCGGTTAATAAAGTATCATTATTGTGACTCTCTTTCCATCTCATTAAACAATTTACAGGTGCCAGAGATAAGAAAAAATGTTATTTATATTTATACTTTTTATTTATATAAAAATAAGTGCTGATAGGTGGAAATGTTGAAAATTATAAAATTTAAAAATAAAATTGATAAAATAAATCTCGAACGTCTAAAATTATTTTCTAAAATACAATCCTATGCTTTGTCCTTTATCTATTTTCTCTAGAGAAATAATAAATGAGTTTCTTATTTGAATTTCGAGTGGTTGAAGTTTCCAGCAGTAATGTCTACCCCATCTAAATGAACAATTATTAGAACAACGAACCACAACAATCTCGTCCTTATTTGGACTGAAAAAATTAACATTGGTAAGATCAATTGATTTGACCCACATTTCCCTCTACTTGCTTTTATAAGTAGTAGAATACTAGAACGTGTTGCAATTATGCTTACGGGACAAATAAGGAATTCACTATGTATTATAGTACAGGTATTGAATTCGAATTCTTATTCTATACTTTATTATAAAATATTTTACATGTTTAACCTATTCATTGATGAGAATCTTACCCATGCATGAAGGGAACAGAGTTTTAAGATATAAATTAAATAATAAAATTTACATCTTCTTATCATAAACTTTTAAAACAAGTGATGATTTCTCAAACTCAATCATTTTTTTTAATGTATATATAAACTATCTATGAATAAAACTTATTGAAGAATATAAACAAAAATGAGAATTTTCTATGTGTAATTGTCTAGAGTAGAAACATATGGCGAGATAATAGGATAGGAAAAAAAAATGTTTCTGTTAATCAAAAAATATCATGTGTTGAGAAATAATCATATATTATCTGTGAACAAAGTCTTAGATATATTTATAAGTAATGAGCAGTCATCTTTTATAAAATCAGTTTTATAAGATGAATTAAGTCTATGAATTTTTTCATGGTATCAAAGCTTGCCACAAGATGAATGGGAGTTCACATTACTTACCCCGTGATAAGGACCAGAAAAAAAGACTAATCTGCATGTGAGGGAGGGTGTTGAAAAATAATCTCACATTGCCTATGGACCAGGTCTTAGATATATTTATAAAGAATGAGCAATCTTCTCATGTAGAACCAATTTTATGATATAAGTTAAGCTCATGAATATCTTCAATATGAAGCACTCTATTCTTTGAACTCAAATATTAGGTTATATTTGGTGTCAAATTCATTTCAAATTAATTATTGATAAAATTTATTATTTTTTTAACTTTCTATAAAAAAGTTAAACCATCTCAATCCATTTCATATATTCAAATATATATCAATAAGACCTATTAAATATTATTATTTACAAATCAATTTAGATAATGTGAGATCATCTCAACACCCAAATGTAGCTAAATGATAATGCATTATCAAATCGATTGTTGCCCCAAAAAAATACTCCAATATATATTATATAAGAGTATAGCTATTTGAATGCTTTTATATCATACACAATTAATATAACATAATTTAATTTGTAAGATTTAAATTTTAAAATTTATCTTTTAAATTAAATTATATCATATAAATGATGTGTGATGTAAATACATTTAAATATAATTATTCTTATTATAATCCTATAGTATTTAATTATTTATTATCATTAGAAAATAAAATGAAAAATAAAAATTGTAGAAATATTATAGTTATTATTAGGGACTTAATAGTAAGTTTCATGTTGTTTAAATATGATTACTATATTAATTCGATCTTCTATGTAAAAGTTAATTTAGGAATTTTAAGATAATGTATTAACTTAAATTTAATTTTAAATTTTTAATAAATTATATATAAATATACAATATATTTATATAAATATTAAAAAAATAATATTTTATATTAAATATGAGAGCGGGCCCGGGACTGCCCGCTGCCCACCCAGTCTTATTATGGTTGAAAAAAAGTTTTGACGAGACGAAACAAATAGGCAGTGTGACAGAGGCAGAGGAGTTGCATCCCCACCCGCCCACCGACCAAATCTTTAATAAAATTAAAATCTGGTAGGTGATTTTCACGTGGTTACCTCTGTTTCCTTCCGAACTTTTGGAAAAAAAAAAAAAGAAAAGAAAAAAAATATTCCCACCACGTAATCATTGATTCATTCCCTCTTTTTCAACACGTATTATTATACTAGGTAGAGCAACGTGAAACACTTTTTTTATAAAAATAATATGGTTTAATAAAAATGATTAATAAATAATTTAAAGAATAAAAATAAAAAATAAATTTTAACAAATATAGAAACTAAAAAATATTGAGGGATTGAAATAGATTAAAAAAACTTGTGCGCTTGTTATTCATCTTTGCTCATTTTACAGGGTACACATCAATAAATAAAAAAAATTACAATAAAAAAATTAATGTTATAAAGTAATGTTAAATTATATATTTATTTTAATGTGATCTTTTTATGATATTCCATATCATAAAATTTATTTAATATATTTATATATTTATGGATCAGTAAGCATCCATATACACACTCCTCAATTCAAACTCTATAATTATAACGTATTGAGAATGATTTCTACTTCCTTGTAAAAAATTTTGACAGATATTGAAGAATTGTGAAGTTCCTTACAAAAAACTACCAGGTCAGATACTTAAGAAATTTAAAATGTAATGTCAAATAACTAAGTAAAAACTTAGTCCCAAATAAAGATTGCATGTAACAGTTTTAAAAACCTGCAACGAGCCTAACGACTTAATTATTAAATTGAAGAATTTATCGCCAAATGAAAACAAAATATGACTATATAAGCTTGATAAATTAAGAAAACAATTGCTCCATAATTTAAGATGTTTTCTCGTTAGACTGCATGTATAGGGACAGGGGATGCATGGAGAATGCAAAATTAATTACTTACAAATGAGAGCGCATTCAAAAAGTGATTAGTGCATTTGCGAACAACCAATAATAAAAGAACTGGCGAAGACAATAGGATGCATGCCATGATAGAAACATTCGGAAATTGAAAGATTTATTTGAAAAATCTGGGACAAAAGGGCACATCTCCACGTTCTTTTCCATCTGTACCCTCCAAATCCATGACGAGGGTGCAAGGCTCGATACCAGCACATTGTGACAACAAAATACCTTTAGTTGTTTGGGACCTAAAAAAGCAGTAGATCGAGTCAGTCTAAGTTCTTCGATCAAAGTCTAAAGTTATATTAAGAAAACTGTGATAGCATGCCTTCCTCTAAAAGCATCCATCTCCCTGAAGTTGGTACCAAACAAATTATTTAGTAGAGTGCTCTTCCCTGTTCAGATCATGGAAAATAGTGTGAAAATGCTAATTTTCCATGTGCTAAGACAAATGTAGGATGTGATTTACAGTTACAAATGAAGAAACAAATTAAATTTCCATCACGGCGAAAAGGTGAAATCCTAATATCAAAAGCAAAAGACAAAAAGAAACTAAATCGTATTCAGTAACAGCTCAGCAAAATCCGGTAAGGAGATAAATGCATCATGAAAAATGGATAGTCTTCTTCCATTGTGATAAATGCACTCATCAAATGGACAAAAAAATATCACTCGCTGTAAAGCGACAAATACGTAGCTAAAAAAATAAACAACAAAAAAAATATGAATGTAACACTTGAAAGTAACCGATAGTTTTTCGTCATCTACACTCGCGATGTTCTCCTTGGAAATTATAGTTTTGCCCCCTACGAAGCCAGACCAAAATATATATATATATATAATAATCGATCAAACATACAAGCTGCAATTATACCCTAAACTATCAATTTTCAGAATCACCTCCCAAGCAACCAAAAAAACGCATGCAATATATTCCATTTTCCCTTTATATTCCACGTGAGAGAGTTCATATATAATAATACAATATACTTTTGTGGCCCTTACCGTGTACAAGATGAAACTTCACGACAGCACCCACATCTTCCCATTTACCTTCTACTAAATGAATCTTGGGTATATAGTTAGGACAAAGTTTTGGTATCTCGTACAATTGTTTCCCGTTAGCCTCAAACAAAACACAAGCTGGTGAGCCTCTATTTTAGGAGGCCAAAAACAGAGTCAACCGTTGCACCTCCACTGCCAACGACTGAAGCTTCCCAGCCACTTGCCATCGTGCACCATAGCCCAACCGTGAGACACTGCCCAAGTCGATCACCATTACATTGTCGTAAGCTTTTGTATCTTCCTCCCGTGTTCTCTCTTTCTCTCACTCTCCATCTCTCTCACGGTGCTCTCGGGTTTCAAAGACAGGCAAGAAATCTTAGAGAATGCACGTTTACAGAGAACATATAGAAAGTAAATGAAAAGATATTCATGATTTGGTGGAGGAGATGTTTGGTCTTCCAACATGTTGGAGATAATCGGTGAAGTCGAAGGGTCAATATATTTGTGGTATATTTAACAGGCGTTTTCGGTAACTCTTCACACTAAATGTCTTCTGTTAACTTTAATGAAAATACAATAAAAATCTGTTAAATCAATAATTTCCGTTAGATAGCCTCTTTATATATAAAGATATATATATGATTCAAAAAGAACAAAGAAGAATAAGTACTTAATGATAACATTCACCATTTGATCAACAACATTCCTGATATGGAAACAGTTGATATGGAAAGGAGCATGACAGATATGGATGCCGAGAGATTGCAGGCTGAATTTACCTCCATTTCATTGATTGTTATAGGATTGATTATATTGCAGATTTTACTCCTTGTAATTTGCTAAGTCTTACCTTGTATAGAATACACAGTTGTTCATTCCATGTATAGCTATAGCTAATATAGGTTATGTATACACTTCTTTATTATAAATACAACACTACTCCCACAGTTGAATGGGTGGTGAGATTTCTCAATCATCGACTTGTGTTGTTTTTCTTCTTGGTATCAGAGAAATCATACTGTGAGGAGGGCTATTTTTTTTTTTCCGCAAACATGTCCTCAGTATCATTGAACGTTGGCAATCTTGTCACCCTCAGACTCAAGTCTGAAAATTATCCTCTCTAGCGTGAGCAAGTCCTTGCTCTAGCAGAAAGTCAAGAACCAGTGGCCTATCTTACGGGAGAAGTCACTATCCCTCAAGTTGTACTTCCACCTCCAGAGGGTTCAAACAATCCAGCTGTTCCTAATCCAGAATTTGTGAAATGGAAAACTGCTGATCAACTACGTAGAGGTTGGATCATTGGTACCTTATCTGAAGAGGCTCTTGGGATTGTCATTGGGCTGGACACCTCGGCACAGGTATGGAGGGCTCTCAAAAAAGCCTATGCTCAATCTTCTTAGGAGCGACAGTTTCAACTTATACAGCAACTCAATCACATGAAGAAAGATTCAGATATGCCTTTCAATGACTATCTACGTAAATTCAAATGTGTGTGTGATAGTCTATCTGCTATTGGTTTTCCTGTTGATGACAAAACCAAAGTATTCTCTCTGTTAAATGGCTTGGGAGCAAGGTATGAACCTTTTACCACTTCTATGCTCAAACCCCCTGTGCCAAGTTATGCAGAAGCAGTACCTTTATTGCAAAGCTATGAAACACGAATTAGCTTGCACTCTCCTGACTTAGTAGCCTACACTGCCTTTTATGGTCAGAAAAATAACTCAAAGTTTGCCAACAAGGGAACTCGGCAATCAGGTAGTTTCTCATCCAAAGGTAAAGGTTTTTCTCCTGCTAATCAAGCAACTGTGAAGCCAAATAATCAAGGTTCTCTAAATGTGTCAACCAATTCTACTCATGAGTCTAATCGTGATCTTCTATGTCAAATCTGTGAAAAACGAGGCCACACTGCAATTCGTTGTTGGCACAGGTTTAATCACTCAATTCAGCCTGATAACTTGCCAAAAGCATTTGCAACTCTTAATGTTGACTCAGAAACCAACAATGATGAATGGATTTTCGATACAGGAGCTTATGTTCACATGACTTCTCATGAAGGTATTTTACACAACTTAAAACATTATGTTGGTTCAGATCATGTGTTAATTGGAAAATGGAGATTTTCTAAGAATTACACACATTGGTGATGCTACCCACAGGATCTTCAAAGATAACTTTAAATAATGTTCTTTTGGTCCCTGATTTAGAGAAAAACTTGTTATCTATTAGACAATTGATTACTGATTATCCAGTAAACTGTGAGTTTTCTAATGAGCATTTTGTGATCAAGGATCGAGTGACACAAAGAGTTCTAATGAAGGGACTCAAGCAGGATAATCTCTACACCATTCGGGCTTCACCAACTGCTTTCTTTTCAACAAGGTTTCGAGCAGTAACAAGGGACCTCTGGCATCAAAGGCTCGAACATCCTCAAGCAGCTATTATTGCCAATCTCCAAAGCAATGGTTTTATTAAAGTATTATCCAATAAGTTAGAGAATAAAGTCTGTGAGAGTTGTCAGTTAGGGAAGATGTCTAAGCTTCCTTTCTCTGTTTCAGTCTCTAGTACATTTGAACCTTTTGATAAGCTTCATATTGACTTGTGGGGGCCTTCTCTTGTTACCTCAATGAATAAATTTTATTATTATGCTGCCATTGTAGATGATTTTACAAAGTTCATTTGGCTGATTCCCTTAAAGATCAAATCGGATTTTTTTAATCAATTCGTACTATTTGAGAAGTATGTCTTGAGGCAGTTTGAGAAAACCATAAAAGTGGTACAAACAGATGGAGGGGGAGAATTTCTGAACAATGCTTTTGTTAGTCGTTTGCAAAATTCTGGTATTTTACATCAAGTCTCATGTCTATATACGCTTGAGCAGAATGGATTTGTTGAAAGGAGACATCGAAATATTAGAGAGTTGTGTCTTACAATGATGCTGCATGCTAATGTTCCTAAATGTTTTTGGGTAGAAGCATTTACCACAGCTATTTTCTTAATCAATAGGCTCCCTACTATCACCTTGAAATGGAAGTCCCCTTATTATATGCTTTATCACAAAACACCAGATTATGGATCTCTTCGTGTCTTTGGTTCAAGATGCTATCCCTATGTTTGGGACCAAAAGATAAGTAAGTTCGACCCAAAGTCACTCCCTTATGTATTCTTGGGCTATAGTGATCGACATAAATGATATAGGTGTTATTATCCACCTACAAGAAGGACATTTATTTCAAGACATGTAGCTTTTGATGAGGATTATCTTCACTTTAAAACTCAAGTCTTCAATCATAAGGCTCACTTAGATTTTTTGGTGACTACTTTCACAGAATGGGACTCTTCAACAGCACCTATATGCTCTCATTCTCCTCCATCAGAAAATACAGAAACACCAACTCCTAATGCACCCTTGAGTAAACCACTAATTCCCTCTGATTTACTATGTGGTACAGAAGTTCAGTTCAATGCTGTCCCAGCTATGCTGCCTGACATCTCATCTCCACTGGATCAATCAGAAGGTCAAGAAGATCATGAAGTGACTGATCAGTCCATGACAACTCGTGCAGAGTCTTCAAACTCTATACTGCCTGCTTCTTCACATACCATGCAGACTCGTGCAAAATCAGGTATTCATAAGCATAATCCTAAGTATGCTTTAATTCATCATTATGGTGGCATACCAAAACCACCAAGAACAATTAAAAACTTTAAAAACATTAATATGAAGACCAGAATTTTTTTTTACAGAAATATGAAGACCAGAGTTGATTACTTTGGATGCTCACTGAGTGGTAATACGCTATTATTAATAATAGGCATAGACTTTTTTATGAAGTGGGTCACCGGTGGATGTCTTTTCTTTGGGCAGGATCGTGAATTCCTCATCATCTCAGATTCTCAATACATTCTTTTCCACTCAGTGATATCATTACTTCTATCCATCCAAGCGAAGCCTTGTTCATAAAATTAAACCTTTCTCCAGTGTATCCCTTATAGTATGCTCATTGGCTTAATTAAATGTATCTTTAAAATTTAGTTAATATCATACTTTTTTATATTTGTCAATTTTATTTAAATTCAATCTCCATATTAGATTAGTCATTCACTCTCTATATAATAATAAAATATTATTAAATTAATAATTCTTTTATTTAATTTATTTGTATCTCATTTTATAATTCTACCAATTGAATATTAATAATAATTATATTCTAATTAAATTAATATTAAAAAAAATCATATTTTCAAAAGTCATTTAATGCTAATAACAAAAAATATTTGATTAAACCCATCTAAAATTTTATATAAATTTCTTAATTACAAACCAAATTAATATTTTAGTATTTGCTTGGAATGAAAAATTAATATTTTAATGTTTGCTTGGAGTGAGAAATTAGTATTTTAATGTTTAGTGAATCAATTGTGGTTTTCCATCTTTAGCCAACCACTGTAACAGAAATCCATCTTATTTTAAATTTAATCAATTCAATGTGAGGTGTTTTTTACATCAATTATATAAATTTTAACTAACTTTTCCATTTTTTTTCACTCATGATATCATTACTTGTATCCATCCAAGCGAAGCCATGTTCATAAAATTAAACCTTTCTCCAGTGTATCCCTTATCTACTTATATATAAAGTGCGAATAGGTTAGTAACAGTAATTTCGTCTAATTTTTTTTTTCCCGTTTTGCCCCTGCTCTTATTTCTCAATTCCCATTTTGTCCCTGACTTTTTCCCATTTTACCCCTGGTTGTTTTCGAAATTTTCGGTTTTGCCCCAGCCCCTCCCCCGTCCGCTTCGTGTACTGCAGAGCACCGCCGCACGCCGGCGTGACCAACACCACCCCGGCGGTTCTCTTCCCCTCCGGCCGGCGTCCCTCCCCTTCCAATCTCAGCCCCTATCGTGCCGCCGTTGACCTCCACGAGCGAATCCAAGCCGACGCCGGCCCATTTCTTCGTCCGCTCCAGTGCGCCGCCGCAAGCCGGCGTGGCCAACACCGGCCGGTCCATTCTCTTCGCCTGCGTCCGGCGTTCCTCCCGTTCCAATTTCAGCTCCTATCGTGCCGCCGTTAACCGCCGCGAGAGGCTCAAACCACCGGCTGTGCGAATTGGCAATGGGTTTAACACTGTTCAATAAATTTTTTCCTATTTTGCCCCTGACTTTATAGAAACACTATTAATCCATCTCATTTCATCTCATTATTATAAAAAAGTATTTTTAATGATATTGTGTATTTTTTTTTAATCTTTAAGCATATTAAAAATTGAATAAAAAGTCAAAAAAGTAAATTTTTTTATACGTATTGAAACCTATCTCTTAAGCTTTAGATGTGAAAAATGAGTAATGTTATAAATTAATTTGAGCTTTATAATTGGATTATAGTATTT
>QEOT01001541.1:412507-472293 GCA_003123785.1 Pterocarya stenoptera
TTTTTTTTCAATAATCTTTAAGTATAATCCATAATTTAAAAACGTTTTGTCCCATAATCAAATGAATTCACCCCATCTTTTTTTATATATATAGAAACCTAACAAAATTATCATTAACATTAATTTTAATTTTCAAATTCTAATAAAGAATTTTTTATTTTTTTATTTAAATATGTTCTTTATGCTTTTGATATATGTAAGGCACAGTATGAATATAAGTAGATAGTACACGTTAACTTTCTGTTTTAATAATATTTCACTATTTTATAATTCGTAATAAAATTTTGCAGATAACATATATGATGTTTTTTATGATCAAGGACGAAATATTAAAATATAGATAAAACTTTATCCATTTGTAGTTAAATTCGAGAATTTGTATACATTTAAAGTTTCATTTTTTGGCCTATTGTGGATTGACAGATAGTCATGTAAAATCTACTTTATTATCATATATATAAATTTATCAGACATTACCATCTATTACATTTCATAACTATATTTTTTAATTTGTTTTTTCTTATTACACTATTTTTCATATGAGTTTTTTCACATTCTCTCTTTGAATTTATTCTCTTAATATTTTGTGCTCTCTGGATATTTCATAAAGCTTGTTTTCTGCAGTTCAATTTTTTTATTTTAGGTGCCATTAATTTGAAGATTTTAAATAGATTTGTTAGATTTTTTCATGCGTTTGTACACTCTGAATTTGTTGGATTTTTCTATCACTTTATCCACTGGGCAAACGTCCCTTGGACGTTTGATTCCTACTAGTATATTAAAAGCACCTATAGGCATATGAATAGTATTTTTGTTTGACACTTTATATTCTGCTTATGCCCTTGTGTAATCGAATGTTATTATAGTTATGCTCCTGAATGTTCTGTAGAAGATGAATAGTATTTTTTCTTTCAATTTTGACCTTTGTTTTCTCAAATTTCCATCCTTTTGTGTTTTTCTTTCCCTCACCAACTATATAAAGTGTATTTTTACGGTATTTTACTTGTCTCTTTACAACTTTCTTCTTATCGAAAGGTTGGTCGAAATCTCTTTCCTCTCACTTTCTCACATTTCCAATACTTTTACTCCCTACTTTCTCACACAAACTTCTGGGTTCTTCAGCGTTGGAATTTCTCTTCTTGGCTGTGAATCTCGCCGTTACATGGGTATAAGTTTTTTCCGCCTCTCTCCTCAGTTGAAGCTCTTTAGATTTTTAGAAATTAATTTTAATTAGGTGTTGTTCAGAATTTATTTTTAAAGAGTTTTTATTAATCGAATTGTTACAATTATATACATCTACAAAGAAATTTTATGACTTTTTTTCTTCCAATCAGACGCTACACACAAGGGCATACGTGCGTTCCACGTAGGCCCATGCCACTATATATATACAGCTATCCATGAATTAATTTTTTTTAGGGGATTTTTGCTTTTCATTCCCCCCCGCCCGGTTTTGTTTGTTTTTCCTTTTTGTCCTTCTTACTTGCTTTATTTAATTCAATTTTAGACCGCACACAACACAAATCCTCTCTCTCATTGTCGGCTCTCTTCGTCCCGAGTTCTCTCTCTCAATTCAGAACCCCTCTCTTCTCCAGGCTGGTCTACAACCATTCCTTCCTGATGCAATTCCTTGTGCAATTAAGGTGGCTATAGATGTGGGGATGAGAGTTATGTTTTGCTTGTTGGGTTTTTGTTCTCCATTTTTTTTGGATGTGAATCTGCTTGTTGGATTTTTGTTCGTCGGTATGCACCTTTTTTTGTTGGATTTGTCAATTGCTTAGATGTGAGTTTCTTGTTCATTCTTCTAGGTATGTTTTAGTTTTTAGTGTAGATCCTTTTTCTCTTCTCTTTGTAGGATGTGAATTTGAAGAGGAGTTTGAAAATTCTTTCCCGTCTTGTTGTTCTTCGACTCAAAACGTGTGTTTTTTTTTTTCCATTTTTCTGTTTGTTGGATTTTTCTTTCTATTTTTTGTTTATTGGATGTGAATCTGCTTGTTGGATTTGTTTCTTTTCCCGTCTCTTCTCGTTCTTCACCTGGTTTGTTGAATTTGCAATGGCTGGATCTGTTCCTCTTTCTCGATTTGTACCTTTCCATCTTCTCATGTTTTTTTTCTTATCATTAATAATATCATTATTGATCCTCTTTGTGATCCAGTTTTTGCAATTGAGCATATTTATACTAGACTTCTGGAGCAGATTTAGGAAAGTGTAGGAGATGAAAGAAACTATAAAATTTCTTAAATTCTTTGTTTTCTTTCAGTCTATGTAGAGAGGATGCAGAGATGAGAGAGCGAGCGACATAGGGAGGAAACGGTCTGAGAGACCGATAGAGGGCGAGAGCGTGACGGAAAGAGAGAATAGATAAGGCACATACGGAGATTTGAAAGACATAAAGCAGAAAAGTCGCCGATGAATTGGGATATATGGCCGAATGAGAAAAAATTAACTAATAATTAGTGTTATGCGTAATTTTATTTTTATTTATTATTAGTTTTTTTAATACACTAACAATTATTTTTTAATGAGTTTGTAAAGTTTTTTTAATTTTTTGATCGTTTTTTTATTAGTTTCATATGAACAGAGATCGTGATTTATCTAAAGTAATAGAACATCTCTCACTTTTTGAGTATTCAATTCTATTTTAGGCGCCACAAAAATGACAATTAATGTTAATCTAGACAAATCATGATATATATCTTGTCAACCTTTTGAGTCGACAGTGCATGTCCTATTCGTGTCCATTAATGGCAGAAGCGACGCAATATAAATCTTTAGGAAAAATATTGATAGAAGTCACTCTTTGCAGTATCTATTTTGTACACATTATGTAGTTTCATCCAGATCGTTCATTTCTTAAAGTGAAAAAAAAATAAAAAAATGAGAAGAAGCCACATAGTGAGTACAAAGTGTACACTCATAATAATAACTTCTAAGTAGCATTGGTCAAATTTTTAAATGGACAGTTGTGAGAAACAGGGAAATCATTCTGTTGAACCGCCAAGAAAATTTAAAAAAAGAAAGATGAAGAAAGTTGAGGTCGGTTTGGTTGGGCTCCGCCAAATTCTTGTGCTTTAATTTTGGTGTTAAAGGTATGCACTCAATTTGCATGTGCATCTGATCTTACAGATCAAAATTGCTTATAATTCTCTACATGTATTAACAAGAAGTATCCTCTCTTTTCTCTCTGAAAAGGGGTGGAGTGGTGCGAAAGTGAGTGGAAAGTGAGTGGAACGTGGGTGGCGGTTATAACGGTAGGAAAAGAATTTTGGAGGTGGCCCCTGCAGTGTGAGAAGGTGGCTCTGGCAGACAACTGCCGTCAGGTGTCAGAGGAGGACGAAAATCACGACGGGAGGAGTAAGAAAAACCCAGGCGACGTCATTCTCAGTGTAAATCATAGCGATTGGCATAGAGAAATGGAGGATTTGGAGGAGAAATGGAAGGAGCTGAGGCTGCTGGATGAGGAAAGCAAGGAGATAGAGATTGATGATGATGTACCGGAGGAGCTCAGGCTGAAGGAACAGAGATCCTTAATGGCGAAATTCTGTTCGACAAGGCTGATCAACAAGGAGCTTCTGGAAACCACGTTAGGAAGAATCTGGCGAATCAGTAAGGAGGCATTGTTCACGGAGGTGAGTCCAAATGTCTTCGCTATTGTGTTTGATAATATTACTGATAAACAAAGAGTATGGTCGGGAAGACCATGGTTGTTTGATAACCAGCTGTTGGTCCTTAAAGAGTTCGATGGGAATACTCCCCTCAAACAAGTTGAGTTTCATTCAGAGAGTTTTTGGGTTAGATTTCATAATCTACCACTATCATGCATGACAGAAAGGAGAGGGAAACAAATAGGGGATACGGTGGGAAGGGTGGAAAAGGTAGATGTGCAGGAAGACGGAAGTGGATGGGGGAAGTTTTTGAGAGTTCAGATTCACATGGACATAACTCAACCTATGGCAAGAGGAAGAACACTCACAGTTAAAGGAAACAATGTCTGGGTCCCATTTAGCTATGAGAAGATGCCAAGAATTTGTTTCTTGTGTGGTTGCATATACCATGGGATCTTTGGTTGCAAGGGGGAGGGGAACTCGTTAGGAGCAGGAAATCAGTATGGTCAATGGATGAGGGCAGCACAACCTCAAAGAAGCAGACTGTCCAATAATGATTATAGGAGAAATGTAGAAGGAAGTAGATGGAGAAACGAGAAGGATAATTTACCTGGAGGTGAAGGAAAAGGGAGGGAAATAGTAGAAGAGAGCAAAAGGGAAGGGGAAAGAGATGAGGGAGGGGTAAGAACGAGTGAAAAAAGTCAAGGTAGTGAAAATGGGGTGAGTGAAAAATCAAGGGGGGGAGGGGAGTTAGTAGGCGACAGTTTTCTTAAACAAGTTGAAGTGGTCATGGGAGATAAAGCTTTACAGGAAGTTGAAGTGCAATTTGAGTCTATGGTGGGGGAGGAAAATTCAGAAAAAGAAGTAGAGGAAGTAGGCAACGTGGTGGCAGATAGGGAGGGAGTGAAGAAGAGGGTATGGAAGAGGAGGGCACGGGCTAAACACAAAACAGAAGGGGTGAGTCCAGTAAAAGAAACACAAAAGAAAAGGAATGGGGCGATGATGGTGGATATGGGGGGAGAAAAGACATGTAAGAGAAGGAAAGGGTATGATCTAGCTGACAAGGCTAAAGGAATGGCGGAGGCTGTGATACAGCCCCGCCAATCATTATGAAAATCTTGAGTTGGAACTGCCGAGGGTTGGGGAACCCTCGGACAGTTCAAGATCTCTGCTCTATGGCAGAGAAATCTAAACCTAGTATTGTTTTCATCATGGAAACAAAACTTAATAGTAAGAAATATGATAGAATAAGAAGAAGATTGTTGTGTGATGGATGTTTTGGAGTGGATGCCGTGGGAAAAGGGGGGGGACTGGTTTTGTTGTGGAAGGATGAGGTGCAGTTGGAAATTGTGAACTATTCCCAAAGGCACATCAATGCATGGGTTGGAGGAAAAGGGAAAACCAGATGGCTTTTAACTTGTTTCTATGGCCCACCTGAAACTGTGAGGAGGAAAGAGGCATGGTGTTTGCTTAAAGCCATGAAACCTAGGGGCAATGAGGGTTGGTGCATAGTAGGAGACTTTAATGAAATCATAACAAATGATGAGAAGTGGGGTGGCAAGGCTAGACCAGAAAACCAAATGGAAATGTTTAGAGAACTAATGAGAGATGGAAACTTATATGACTTGGGATGGAGGGGGGACAAGTATACTTGGAGCAATTCTCATACGGATGCAACCTTTACTAAAGAAAGGTTAGATAGAGCTATGGCGAACCCCCAATGGATGAACATATTTTCTGAAGCATGGGTGGAAGTTTTAGTGGCTAGAACCTCTGATCATAAGCCATTATTAGTTCATGTTAATGCGCAGGACCCTGGTTTAAGGCTGCAAGTTAGCCAGAGGAAAAGGGGATTCAAATATGAAGCTGGTTGGGCATTAGAAGAAGATTGTGAAGGGGTATTAAAAGAGGCCTGGAGAGGCTGCTCAGAGGTTTCTGGTTTGCTGGAAAATAGTAGGAAAGCTTTCCAGAGGTGGAACAAAAATAAGAAGCAAAGACATGGGCAGGAAGTGGAGGAAAAAACCAAGATTTTACAGAATCTACAGGCTGTGGAAAATGGGAGCAATGTGGAGGAAATCAGAAAGGCTTCTAAAGAGGTGCACCTAGCACTTGAGAAGGAGGATCTTTGGTGGAAGCAACGTGCAAAGAGAAACTGGTACAAGCATGGAGATAGAAATACCAAGTATTTTCATGCTTGTGCAAACCAAAGAAGGAAAAGGAACTTTATATATGAAGTGGAAGATGAAAGCTGCAGGAATTTTACTGGTATTGAGAAGGTGGAAGAAACGTTTAGAAGGTTCTTTGGCAAGTTGTTTCAAACTACCAACCCAAGTCAGGTTGAGATTGATAGGTGTCTTGTGGGTATGAGCGAGAAGGTAACTTTAGAAATGAATGAAAAGCTGTCAAGGAAATTCACATCAGTAGAAGTGGCGGAAGCAGTGAAACAGATGGCCCCTTTAAAAGCTCCTGGTCCAGATGGATTTGGTCCATGCTTCTACCAAAATCATTGGGGTGTAGTCTCGGAAGAAGTGTGTAAAGCTGCTCTTGACATTCTAAATGGTAATCCTATTGACCCTAGCCTTAATTATACCTTTTTAGCTTTGATCCCAAAAACTGAGACACCCAGAAAAGTCACTGAATACAGACCTATAAGTCTGTGTAATGTCATGTACAAAATTGTCTCTAAAGCTATCTCCAATAGATTCAAATTTGTTTTATCGGAGGTTATTTCCCCCTCTCAAAGTGCTTTTCTGCCTGGTAGATTTATAAATGATAATGTCATGGTAGCCTATGAGTTATTACATTCAATGAAAAGTAGAAAGAAAGGGAAAGTAGGAAGTATGGCCATGAAGTTAGATATGTCTAAGGCCTATGATCGTGTGGAGTGGAATTTTTTGGAGGCTGTTTTGACTAGACTTGGTTTCTGTAAGCAGTGGATAGAATTGGTGATGAAATGTGTTAAATCAGTCTCTTACTCAGTTTTGATAAATGGGGTACCTGGCCACAAATTTTGGCCTTCTAGAGGTTTGAGACAAGGTGATCCTTTGTCACCTTATCTCTTTATTATTTGTGCTGAAGGACTGAGTAGTTTGCTGGATTATCATGAGAAGAGAAAGCTTACAAGAGGGGTGCAAGTGGCTCGAGGAGGAACTAGTATAAACCACCTGCTTTTTGCAGATGATTGCATCTTATTTGGAAGAGCAAATCTTAATGAGTGGAAGAAAATCCAAGATATTCTGTTGGTTTATGAAAAGGCTTCTGGACAGTTCCTTAATAAAGAAAAAACGTCTGTGTTTTTCAGCAACAACACACAGTTAACAGACAGGCAGGCCATTAAGGAAGCTGGAAATTCTTTTGTTTGTGGCACTTATGAAAAATATCTGGGACTCCCTGCTATGGTGGGAAGATCAAGGTTCAACACTTTCAGAAATCTCAAGGAGAAGATTTGGCAAAAAATATCCAGTTGGAAAAACACTTTCTTATCTCAAGCGGGAAAAGAAGTACTCATAAAGGCTGTGCTACAATCTATTCCAACATTCACCATGGGTGTTTTTAAACTCCCTAAAAAATTGTGTAAGGAAATCAATGTTATGCTCTCTAAATTCTGGTGGGGAAGACAGCAGGAGGGGCGAGGATTGGTGTGGAGGAAATGGGAAAACATGAGTACTCAGAAAGGTAGAGGGGGAATGGGTTTTAGGGACTTGGAGAGTTTTAATGTTGCACTCCTTGCTAAACAAGGGTGGAGGATACTTAAGTATCCATTATCTTTGGCAGCAGTCTTACTTAAGGAAAAATACTTCAGGTTAGGGAATTTTTTGGATGCTAAGTTGGGTGCTCATCCATCTCTGGTATGGAGGAGTATATGGTCTGCAAGGGACCTTGTGAGAGAAGGGCTAAGGTGGAAAGTGGGGGATGGAAAGGAGATAAATATATGGGGTTCAAAGTGGCTCACTAAACCCACTACCTTTGCTGTACAGACCCCAGTAACTTTATTACATAAAGATGCTAAAGTGGAAGAATTGATTGATAGGCAGAAGGGTGAGTGGGATGAAACAAAAATAAGATCCATTTTCTCGGAGGAAGAAGTTGAACAGATCCTAAGTTTGCCTTTGAGTAGAGGAAGAGCAAAGGATAAGATATTTTGGGGACCAGCTAAGAAGGGTATGTTTACAGTCAAAAGTGCTTACTTCCTGCACTTGGAGTTAAAAGAGAGAAGCAAAGGAGAGTGTTCAACAGATAGCAAAGCAGATGATATATGGAAGAGCATTTGGGACCTTGAGGTACCAGGTGTGACAAAGCTTTTCTTATGGAAAGCTGTAAACAGACTACTGCCAACAAAAGCTAACCTATTCAAAAAAAAGGTTACAATGGACAAAAACTGCCCTATGTGTGATGCAGAAGAAGAGTCTCTTATACACGTTTTGTGGGAATGCCCTGCAGCAAATGATGTATGGGGCAATGATGCAAGTCATGTTAAGAAATGGAATAGATCAGAGGTGGATTTCCTGGAACTGTGGGAACAACTCAGACGCAGACTTAACAAGGACCAGTTAGAGGAGGTGGCAGTTTTATTAAGAAAGATCTGGCTCAGGAGAAATGAATGGGTTTTTGAAAAAAGATTGGGTTGTCCCAATATTTCTTTCATTACTACAAAGGCAGCTTTGCAAGAGTTTCAGGTGCAGCAGGTTAACTCAGTGCAGCAGATTAATTCAGTGCAGCAGGTTAATGCAGTTCAGCAAATAGAGGCATGGGAAAAACCAGGAAGGGGTTTTGTTAAGATAAATTGGGATGCATCTCTAGATGTTAAAAGGAAGATAATGGGGATTGGTATCATTATAAGAGATGAAGAAGGAGAGGTTTTGGTGGCTGGATGTGATCTCAAGAAGAATGTGGGGAGTGCAGCTGTTGCAGAAAGTTTTGCTTTGAGGAAAGCAGTGGAATTGTGTTCAGAACTCAATATACAAAATGCAATCTTTGAGGGTGATGCAAAGGGAGTGGTTGAGGCGGTACAGAGTAATGAAGAAGTTATTTTAGATTTCAGTTCTATCATTGATGATGTTAAGTTCCTTCTTAGAAATAGGACAGACTGGTCTATACAATTTGTTAGTAGAAAAAAGAACATAGTAGCCCATACTTTAGCAAAGAAAGCCTTAGTGATAGGAGAAGAACAAGTGTGGATAGAAGAGGTCCCAGATTTCATTGTGGGATGCCTTCTTAATGATATTAGTTGTAATTCACAGGTTCAATGAAAGGTTCATGAGGTTTTAATTCAAAAAAAAAAAAAAAAAAAATTGCTTATAATTACATGCTACAATTTTATCTTTGAAATCTATAACTGTCAGGTTTGATTAACATTTCGATGTTTTGGAAAGTTTTCTATACATTCAAGAACATCTTTAACAACTTGAATGATCATGACCAAGTTCTTTTAATGATGATGGGCATTCTCGATAAACTCTTTTTTATAAAGAGAATAATAAGGAGAGATATATATTATATTGGTGAGTAAAAAGCCAATTGAATGGTTCTATATAACTAATTACAGTAGTTCGGAGAAAGCTATATAGTCAGCTTATCTCAAACATTAATCATCATTACAAATAAGTTAAAGTGTCTAAATCTAAGATTCAATTAGCCTTTTAATGATGTCTATAAGCGATTTAATTAAAAAAATTGACATCTATATCCAACAAAAAAAAAAAACAATTGAAACTGTACAAAACTTTAACAAGACAATTACTTTGGCTTGAAGTGATTTTCTGAAGGAATAACTTACAAACTCAAATGCAAATCATATACTTCATTGTTTTCAGATCGATGGATATTTTCCTTCATATATTTAATTGGATAATTTAATATAATAATAGGATAATTTATCTTGTTTTATATAGGGGTGTTCATCCGGGCTGGGTTGTTTCCCGGCCCGGTCCGGAACCCGAGAAACCGGATTCCGGTTCCGGGTTCGAACCCGGGTTGCAAAATCCTGGTTGACCCGGTCTGGGTACCGGGTTGTAAATCCGAAACCCGGGTTTACAATCCGGAACCCGGTTTTTTTTTTTTTTTTTTTAATATCAAGCACATTCTTTTTCTTAAAAATCTAGACTAAGAAATATGCCATTGTCATCTTTCCACCTTATAACAAATCTCACCTAAGAAAGAAAAACTTGGGCCACATTTTTGTTTAAAAAAATAATATATAGACCACATTTTTGTTATTATTACACTTAAATAATTTTGAAAGTGTAAATAATAATATCAGTTACATCATAATTATCAAACTCGTGAATACAAACTAAAAAAGAAAGAAAGAAAGAAGAAGAAGAAGAAGAAGAAGAAGAGAAAAAAAAAAAAAAAAAAACCAGGTTCTGGTTTGTAAATCCGGGTTCCAGATTTACAACCCGGATTCATCCGGGTTCCGGCACCCGGGCTAACCCGGTCCGGATTCCGGCCCGAGTTTGAAATCCGGATTCCGGTCCGGGTGTACCCGGGTTCCCGGGTTGGAACCCGGATGAACACCCCTAGTTTTATATATACCTTAAGCAGGCAGTCATTATTCACAAAAAAATAATTTAAAAAGCAAAAGCTGCCATTCCTCCTTTTTCTAGGACACACACGGGTTACTTTGTTCTTGCTGCTGGGGAAGAAAAGGTATCAAATAAAACGAAGCTATTTTTAAAAAAAAAAAAAATTATTTCCCATTTTTCCCTTGGTGTCGTATAGTGTAAGGGAGGCATGTTATTTTTCATCATTATAATTTTATTAAAGGTATTAAATAAAGTGAAGCGAGCAAGATGCTAGAAATGCTTTAAAGAATTCTCTGCACTCAATAGTTATTTTTAAGCTGTCTCAATTGAATATTCTCCTCTACTCAGTATTCAATACAGTTATATGTGCATGTGCTATAGCATGTTACTTGATCAAAGGTGCAGAGTCAAGCTTAATAATCAAAGTCAAAAGTACCCCCACTCTATTCTAGTCCATAATATAGTTCATAATAATACACTTGGATTTTTGTTATAATCTAGATAACTTATTATAATATCCCATTCTCCAAAATATTGGCTAGCATTTACATGTTCTTTTGCTTTCACCCTTCCTTTTTTTATGTGTGTTTGTTTAAGTAAATAAATAAAATTTGAAAGTTACATGGAGGAGAATCTTCGACCAAGTGGATTTGCTTTGTTGTCTCAATATCATTTTATCTTTACTAATCAATCCTTCCACCGCTACAAGCACACTTAAGTGGGATAAGACTTTTTTTAATTGAATTATTTAAAAAGATCTTTCTTTAATTTGTGGCCAATCAAGCCGTCCCAACCAGCTTATACAACGTTGGAAAGTTAAGAATAATAATGAAGTAGAACCAGCCAAAGAAAAGTTTAGTTGAATTAAAGGAGCCTGACCATGATCATTAAGTTGTCAAAGATGTTCTTGAATGAATAGAAGATTTGCTAAAACATTTAAGGGCTCGTTTGGATGACAGAATCAGCTCAGTTTAGTCCAAATTTAAATCGAGTCTGCCATCCAAACAAATTTTGCACTGAGTTTTTGTCCGTTCAACTCATTTTATATTGTAATAGATGTGACACATGGAGATGAGACGTGTGAAGCACCTGCTTTGAAAAAAAAAATCAACTAAAATGAGAAAGTCAATTGTTTTGTCAAAACTTGTAATAAATATGATTACTTGGGAGGTGAGTTTGTAAGAATGGATACTAACGTACAGTGTATAGTCGGTTTTAGTAGTAAATAGCCGGTTTTAGCAGTGCGTAAATTTAGAATTTCCGTTGACTCAGGAGACAAAACTGACACGTAAACAATACATTTATGGTTAGTTTAAATTATTTTACAACTTTTTATAAATATATCTAAACTCATTTTAACATTTAAATACATATAAACTCATTTTAAGTAGATTCTACAAAATCTATTCAACAATCTCAATTCATTATTATTCATAAAAAAATTTAATTTAATTCAACTCAATTTAACGGACAAACGTAATTTAAATGTTAATCAAATCTGACAACGTATAAAATTTAAAGATAGAATTGTGGCATTTAATTATGGACAATTCTGCTCTAGAGCATCGGATGCCCGTGCAACTTGAGTGCATGTCATAATCAAAGCACAAGAATTTGGCGGAGCCCAACCAAACCGACCTCAACATTCTTCTCCTTTTTTTTTTTTAAATTTTCTTGGTGGCTCAAAAGAATGATCTCCTTGTTTTCCGCAGCTGTCCATTCGAAGATTTAAATTGCGTCGCTTCTCTCATTAATGGACACGAATAGGACATGCACTTTCGACTCAAAAGGTTGACAAGATATATATATGATGATTTGTCTGGATTAACATTAATTGTCATTTTTTGTGGCGTCTAAAATAGAATTAAATAGACTAAAAAAGTGGGAGATGCTCCATTCCTTTCGATAAATTGTCTGGATTAACATTAATTGTCATTTTTGTGACGTCTAAAATAGAATTGAATAGACTAAAAAGTGGGAGATGCTCTATTCCTTTTGATAAATCACGATCTCTGTTCATATGAAAGTAATAAAAAAATTTATCCACAATTAAAGTCTTTTCTGTTTGAAAAGATGTCGGTCGTTTAACAGATTGAAATCTATAATTAGCGGTGGCTGCTTCTGCTGCCTACTCCTGCCATTATATTTATTACTATTTATCAAAATTATAATCAAATCTTGACAATGACAAAAGTTAAAGATAAAAAAAATTGAATAACGTTATATCTATAATATATTTTATAATATATTTTATAATAATGTGTTAAAATGAGAGATATTGTGATAAAGAAAATACTCCTCATTTTAATATATTATTGTAGAATATATTATAAAATATATTGTGAATAAATATTTTCAAAAAAATTTATGGGGGCGTGAACTCCAACTCAAGATCTAAAATAATTATAAATACATAAGGTGACGGGGACGTAGATCTAATATATTATATTAAATTATATAATATTCTAAATTTTTAACATATCATACTATTAATAGAAGATAATATTTCCGATTTTTTAAAGGAAATTAATATAGAAGATAATATTTCCGATTTTTTGAAGGAAATTAATTGGGCGAATCCTAATCATATAGAAGATAATATTTCCGATTTTTTGAAGGAAATTAATTGGGCGAATCCTAATCACAGCGGCTTAGCCAATGGCTAATAAAGCAATATATTCAAAATAAAAATACTATTTTGTCTATTTAACTTATTTTTTTATTTTGACATTTCATATATTTTAATTTTTTTTATTTAATAGTTAAAATAGCGACTATTAATATATTGAAATAATTTTTTTTATATTTTTAAAAATATTTTAAATTAATAAAATTAAAAAAAAAAAACCCAATTAGCCTAACAGTATAATGGAGCCGCCCCATCCAAAAAGCATCACTTTGTTCGTGACATCCATTATCTAGGAACATGATAATATATTTTTATGTTAAAGTTGTCCTTTTCCTTTTCTTTTATGCTGTCTGTAATTGGACAGTGCCTAGACTCGTTGACCCCCACATGACCGGTAATTGTCTAGAGGACTTGCTTGTGGTGATTGGCGGAGCGAATGGTACAAAGTTTGGGTCTCTACCAAACTGGCCCACCTTACACTTATGTCGGGCCCTAAGGCTGTTCATCCAGGTCAGATTTTTTTGAGTCAAGTCCGGAATCCGGATAACCGGGTTTACGTTACGGGTTCCGGCCCGAAATACACCCGGGCCGGTACCCGCTTTTTAAAACCCTGGCCCATCCGACCCGAATGCGGTTTTTGTCACCTAGATACCGGTTTTAAACTCGATACCTGGATTTAGACATAAAACTATCCTAATACGATGCCCTAGTGCCCCCCCCCCCCCGCCTGACCAAATCACACTCAACTCTCATCTACTCTCTCTCTCTCTCTCTGTGACGCCCCCAATCCCCGCTTGGGATGGAACAGAGACTTAGAGCGTCGGGACATGCAACACAAGGTTACATACCCCCGTTCATGACAGTTAATATGCAATGCATCCTAGTATGCAACTAGCAGTATGCAATAATCGCAGCGGAAATAAAAGGTTAAAATGTAAGATAGGCCAGAATAACTAAAAACATCACAACTTCATTAGAAAATCATCATGTTCAAAATATCAATGTAACATAGACTTATATACAAAGCCATATTATTCTCTTCATGCGTTCTAAAGCATGAAGGACTTGGGCTATATAAACATCAACATTAGATCTAGCTTCCTCACAAAATTTGGCTCCTTCTCAAACATGCGGATCCAGTGCTCCATCCATCTCTTCCTGGTCGATTCCTGACACAACTTCTATCATTCCGAGTGGTCCAATAAAAGGGTGAGATTTATACGAAATCTCAGTAAGTTAAACAACTAACTAGCACGAAGATAAATCAATCATGAAAAAATGATAAATATGCAATGCATGAGATGTAGAAAATCAGTATGCATGTCTCCCATCCAGATTCCTCAATATCGTTTAAAAAAATAGAGACACAGGTTTTTACTCAGTAAGTAATTTCGTCATTAGAAAATATAACTTCTTCATAAATATTTCATCATAAACTTTCATCATCATAGACTTACATCATTATCTTAATAACATCACGTGTGGTAACGTCACAGTTCCCCATGTGCACTGTGAGTGCCTGCCGGTGACCGTAGTACAACTCACGTTGAAACTACGTTGTCTATAGACTCGTTCTCAATGCATTGGTAAATATAACATAACATCATAAAATTCATAACGTGTACACCCACCAGCATTAGGTGTCATAACATGTTGACTTCGCTCCGGCGTTCTTTAAAAAGAACCTATTTGAAGCCTGTTGACTGTTCTTCGTCAACCCAGGGGTTACCATTCCATTATTAAACACTTCAGAGTGGACAGAGGAGTTCTACCAGGATAATTCCCCATCCTGGCCTTTGGGGTCGTGACAAAATGATTTTCATGCTATGTTTTGGAAAATGTTTCTCATGACATGTGTGTATGTAGAAATTTTCATGTAAAAATGACATTTATAAATGTAATATGCAAAAATGATAAAAAGGTCACATGTCATGTAGGTATGCACTCAATGTATCATATAACATGATAATTTATGCTAAAAATGATAATTGAAATATGAAATGAGTATTTATCAATAATTCATAAAAAATCTATCAAGGTGTAAGTTAGAGGCCAACTTACAAACTTCTGACCATCATGAAGTCTCATGACCATCATGAAGTCTCATGACCATCATGAAGTCTCATGACCATCATGAAGGATTTTAACTCATTTTTGCTGCCCAAAATCATCCAAAACCGAACTGATTTTCTGTCACCACAAAACCACCTCCATCCACCTGTTTTCAAGGGTTGTTTGATGGATTTTCTGCCACCCAAATGATGCCCCACGACCAGAAGTTTGTAAGTTGGCCTCTAACTTACACCTTGATAGATTTTTTATGAATTATTGATAAATGCTCATTTCATATTTCAATTATCATTTTTAGCATAAATTATCATGTTATATGATACATTGAGTGCATACTTACATGACATGTGACATTTTTATCATTTTTGCATATTATATTTATAAATGTCATTTTTTTACATGAAAATTTCTACATACACACATGTCATGAGGAACATTTTCCAAAGCATAGCATGAAAATCATTTTGTCACGACCTCAAAGGCCAAGATGGGGAATTATCCTGGTGGAACTCCTCTGTCCACTCTGGAGTGTTTAATAATGGAATGGTAACCCCTGAGTTGACGAAGAACAGTCAATAGGCTTCGAATGGGTTCTTTTTAAAGAACGCCGGAGCGAAGTCAACATGTTATGACACCTAACGCTGGTAGGTGTACACGTTATGAATTGTATAATGTTATGTTATATTTACCAATGCATTGAGAATGAGTCTATAGACAACGTAGTTTCAACGTGAGTTGTACTACGGTCACCGGCATGTACTCACAGTGCATATAGGGAACTGTGACGTTACCACACGTGATGTTATTAAGATAATAATGTAAGTCTATGATGATGAAAGTTTATGATGAAATATTTATGAAGAAGTTATATTTTCTAAAAAATGATGACGAAATTACTTACTGAGTAAAAACCTGTGTCTCCATATTTTTTTTAAAAGATGTTGAGGAATCTGGATGGGAGACATGCATACTGATTTTCTACATCTCATGCATTGCATATTTATCATTTTTTCATGATTGATTTATCTTCGTGCTAGTTAGTTGTTTAACTTACTGAGATTTCAAGTAAATCTCACCCTTTTATGGGACCACTATCATTCCACTCGGAATGATAGAAGTTGTGTCAGGAATCGACCAGGAAGAGATGGATGGAGCACTGGATCCGCATGTTTGAGAAGGAGCTAAATTTTGTGAGGAAGCTAGATCTAATGTTGATGTTTATATAGCCCAAGTCCTTCATGCTTTAGAACGCATGAAGAGAATAAGATGGCTTTGTATATAAGTCTATGTTACATTGGTATGTTGAACATGATGATTTTCTAATGAAGTTGTGATGTTTTTAGTTATTCTGGCATATCTTACATTTTAACCTTTTATTTCCGCTGCGATTATTGCATACTACTAGTTGCATACTAGGATGCATTGCATATTAACTGTCATGAACGGGGGTATGTAATCTTGTGTTGCATGTCCCGACGCTCTAAGTCTCTATTCCATCCCAAGCGGGGATTGGAGGCGTCACAGCTAGCCTACCTCATTGTTTATATTGTCAGCATAAAAATGTTTATAGAATCTGATCCCAAGGGCTTTGGTTTTTTATTGGTCCACTTTCCCCATATCAAAGTAGTGAACCGTTTGATCTTATGGGAACTCACAAATCCTATCTCTTGATATGTTTTCTTGCTTTTGATCAAATGGTAGCAGCCCTTTGAGTTATAAGATAACCTCATTCGTGAATGGTATGCATGATCTTGTATGATAATTTTTTTCCTGGAAATTGGAAGGGTCTTTTTTTTTCTCAAATTTATACTTCTTCACATGTACTCATTCAGCCACAATTTGATACATTTCCCAAATTTGATACATTTGCCAAATTTATTCATAGTTGTTTAATTTTGTACTAATTTTGTGATTTTGTAATTGACTTATGTGCAGAATGTGCAGGATCTCTCTCAGTCAGATCACGTGAAGTTGCTATTTGCCAGAATTATTTTGTAATTCATATATTGTAGTTTTGTAAAATAATTCATATATTGTAGTTTTGTATTTTGCAATGTAATGTAATGTGTAAATAACAAAATAGTGCAATATGAAGTGGATTGCATGTATTTTAGTTTTTCATTTTTATATATTTTATGATTCTGGAAAATGTTAGTATCATGCTTTTTAATGATGACTCAGAAAATATTTTCATAAAATATATGCTTTTATAAAAAAAAATTATGATTTTCAACACTTTTTTAGTATTTTTTTAATAAATATAGAAGAATTATGCATATCAACATTTTAATTATAGGCTTTTATAAAAAAAACAATTATGCTAAACCCTTTATATGGACTTAAAATAAAATAAAAAATAAAAAAAACCCGGGTACAACCCGGAACCCGGATTTCTAAGTTATAAAAATCGGGATCCACTCGGATTTCCACCCAGGTTCGAAATTCAGATCTCGGTCTGGATATACCCGACTTCTAGGATTGGAAACTAGATGAACACCCCTAATATCGATGGGTATCGGGATCGAACAATCCCCTTTATTGATACGAAATCTATCCATTTTGAGTAAGCTGCGATAGTTGCATCACTATTATTTTCAAGTCATGATTCTTTTATTTCTTTAATATTAATGATCCTTTTTATCTTTAGCTCTGCCTAACCTTTGTGAGTGAGTGTAAGCTTTTGGAGTGTAAGCTTTTTGTCCAAATAAGCCTTTTAATGATGTTTCTACTAAAGTAATTAGTAAAGATGGGCATTAATATTGATAAAAACCACTCAACAAGATCAGGACCACTAATAGGAGATTGCAACTTATAGAGGATCAGAGGGTTGCGTTGACTAAGCATCTCCAACTATCAACATATCATCTACATATAACAGAAGAATAATAGTCTTACCATCAGGGAACCTTCTAACATACACAAAATGATCTGCCTCTGTTCTGGTATATCCATGACCTGTCATGAATGAGTCAAACTTCTTATACCATTGCCTTGGAGCCTGCTTCAACCCATAAAGACTCAATTTACAAACCATGTGCTCCTTCCCTTTAACTTCAAATCCTTCTGGTTGAACCATTTAGATCTCTTCCTCCAAGTCACCATGGAGAAAAGCAGTCTTTACATCTAACTACTCAAGCTCAAGATCCAAGCTAGCTGCAAGACCTAACACAACGCGAATGGAATTCATCTTGACAACTGGAGAGAATATCTCATCAAAATCTATTCCCTTCCTTTGATTGAAGCCTTTTACCACCAATTGAGCTTTGTGTTTTACTAGCTTTCCACCATCACTCTTATGCTGGAACACCCATTTGTTTCCTAGAGCCTTTTTGCCTTTAGGGAGCTCCACTAACTCATAAGTGTCATTCTTGTGTAAAGAATTCATCTCTTCCTGCATAACATTCATCCACTTTTGTTGTTCCTTATGAGTTTTCACTTCTTGAAAACTTTCTGGACCCCCCTCATAAGTAATCAAAACATAATCGGACTTAGGATGTCTAGTTGATGGATGATGCTCCCTTGTAAACTTTCTAACCTGAGATTCTGGTGGAGTAGACTATCTGTGCCAACTTCATCATTCTCATCAACTTTTGTTGGCTCATCACCTTGATCTTCAACTTGTATCTCTTCCCCATTAGTGGCACTCTCGGGAGACAAAGAGATAGGTGTAAGTTTAGAAACACATTCAGCTTCTTGTCTTGGCTTCTCTACTTTCTCAAAGTCTGCCAATGTCTGATTTTCTATGAAAATCACATCTCTAGTTCTTATGAATTTCTTCTTCTCTGGATCCCATAGCTTGTAGCCAAATTCTGCATCTCCATAGCCAACAAATATACAGGGAGTGACCTTATCATCAAGCTTAGCACGTTATTCCTTTGGCACATGTGCAAATTCCTTGCACCCAAATACCTTCAAGTGAGAGTAAGGCACATCCTTTCTAGTCCACACTTTTTCTGGAACCTCGAACCCCATAGGAACTGATGGAGACCGGTTAATTAGGTAGCATGCAGTACAAGCAGCTTCACTCCAGAAAGACTTAGGCTATGTTTGGACAACGAGAAGTGTTGAGAAGTGTTGAGAAGTGTTGTGAATAGTTGTGAGTAAAGATTGAAGTGAATTTGTGGGTCCCATTGAAAGTGTTTTGAGTTGTTTGGATGTATGAAGTATGTTGAGTTGTTGACTTTTGAATATGTGGTTGAAAAAGATGTGGGTCCCATAAATATTATAGTGATTTTATAATAATAATAAATATTATAATAATTTGTTTATTTTTATTTTAGATTATAATAATTTTATTTTATTTTTATATTATAGTATTTTTTTCTCTTTCCTCACTTTCCCTCTCTCTCTCTCTCTCTCTCTCCTCTGCCCGATTCCCTCACGCCCGAAATGCAATATTTGGCCCGATTCCCTCACACCCGAAACGGGTTTCTACTGGTTTGGTCGCCGCCGTGCGCCGCCCGGCCTCACCGCCACCACCGGTGACTTCCTCTCACGCCGGTGAATCCCCCAGCTACCACCGATCTCCCCCATGTGCGGCTCTCTCTCTCTCTCTCCCCTGCGGTACCGAACCGAAACCCATTTCGGTTGTTTCTGTCCACTTGGGCTGCCGTACACTGCCACTCAGGCGACCGCACCTCCACCACCTCACACCAGCGACCACCTCTCGCAGACCCAACCACCATGAACCGGCCTCCCCCCCTCCGTCGCACACACGCAAACTGAAACCCATAAATGGGTTTCACTCGAGCTCGCCACCGCATCTCCACCACCACCTCACACGGAGCTCGACGCCACCACCACCTCACACGAGCTCGAGGCCACCGCACATATTTTGTCAGAACTGCGAAGAGAGAGGGAGGGAGAGAGAAGTCGAATGAGAGAGGGAGGGAGAGAGAAGTCGAACTGCGAAGAAAGAGGGAGGGAGAGAGAAGTCGCGTGGGAAGTATTCTCTTCCGTACGAAAATGTTTTGTTTGGATGTAAAACACCTCTCACCCGTACAAACATATCTCAGAGTAGTTGAAGTATTTTCAGTGTCCAAACACAGCCTTAGGCAATCCTGTCATCTTCATCATGCATCTCACATTCTCTAAAATAGTGCGGTTAATTCTCTCTGCCACACCATTATGTTGTGGGGTACCTGGAACTGTCTTCTCATGTCTAATGCCATGTTTTGAACAATACTCTTTAAACTCATTAGACGTGTACTCATCTCCATTATCAATACGAAGACACTTCAAAGATCTTCCAGTTTCTCTTTCTACCATGGCATGGAACTTCTTGAAATATTGGAATACCTGATCTTTTGTTTTCAAAAAATACACCCACAGCTTTCTTGAAGCATCATCAATAAAAGTAACAAAATACTTATTTCCACCTAAGGACTCCATTTTAATGGGATCACATACATCAGAATAAATTAAATCCAACACATTTTGTTTTCTACTAGAGGTTTTCTGAAAAGAAATTCTATGATGCTTACCAAGGAGACAATAATCATAAGGATTCAGCAATGTACCTTTGGCAAAAGGAATAAGAGACTTCCTTCCCAAAACCTGCAACCCTTCTCACTCATGTGAGCCAGTCGCTTGTGCCACAAGTCTAGTAAAACATCATCTGTAGTTGCATTCACTATATCACCACACACCTTTACCTTAGTCTTGTAAAGTGTACAGCTTGCCTCTAGCATACACCATTGACCCTTTTGACAGTTTCCATCTTTTGTTGCCAAAATAACTCTCATAACCTGCCTCATCAAGAGCATGTGTAGATGTCAGATTCAAGCGCATATATGGAACTTGTCGCACATCCTTCAATGTTAGGGTACATCCAACATTTGTAACAATACAAATGTCATCAATTCCCACAATATCAGCATAACTCTCATTGCCCATCTTCACCCTGCCAAAGTTGCCTCCTCTATACATAGTAAAGAGTTCTTTCTTTGAGGTAATATGGTAGGAAACTGTTGAATCAATCACCCATTCTACATAAGAATCTGCAACATGACAACACTCATTCTCTCCTACAGAAAGTATTGCCACTTCTTCATCTGAAGCACTAGCTGTAGTATTTTGATCATCCGCCTTTTTCTGATTTTTCTCCTCTTTCAATTTGTTTTTCCAAGCCTTGCAATATTTCTTTATATGACCCTCTTTATCACAGTAGAGACATTTGACATTTCCTCTTGTCTTTGACTGACTTCTATAGTTCCCACGTCCCTTAAGACCTTTGCTCTTACTCCTTCCCATGTTCTCTGTAACAAGAGCCTGTGCATCATTCTTACCCAAGTCTTTTCTTCTTATTTCTTCATTAAACAAACTGTCTTTAACTAGAGTAAGTCCAAGCACACCATTCGGAGCAGAGTTACTAAGTGATACCACCAGAGTCTCTCAACTATCAGCCAATGAACTCAGAAGTAATAGTGCTTGCATCTCATCATCTAGCATTATTTTCATTGTGGTCAACTGATTTACTAAGTCTTGGAATTCACCCAAATGCTCAGCATCAGATTTCCCCTCCTTCAGCTTTAAATTCACAAGCTTTCTAATAGCAAAAGCTTTATTTTGAGTTGTCTTCCTCTCATAGAGACCCTCTAATTTTTCCCAAAGGCTATGGGCATCTATCTCTTGAGATATATGATGGAATACATTAAGATCAACCCACTGTTTAATATACCCAATGATTTTCCTGTTCCAGTCACCATCACTCATACTGCTTGGCTTGGCACTAGCACCCTCAATGGGTTCATGTAAATCCTTACAATAAAGGATATCCTCCATCATTGGCTTCCAAATAGAATAGTTTGAAGCCGATAATTTAATCATAGTGCCCGAAGTATTCTCCATTTAATTTTTACAAGCTCACCACACCCATACAACCAAGCTCTGATACCACTTGTTGGGCAATATAATCACTTGCATAAATTAAATCTATTATCCAAGCATATAACTAGAATGATTAAACAAGCAAACAATCAAAGCAAAACACAGTAGATTTTTTACGTGGAAAAACCCTCCAGTGTAGAGGGAAAAACCCATGAGGCAACTTCGATCAAATCCACTATAATAATATAGAGTTTACAATACTGAAGTTTATGCCCAAAACTTGAGTTCTCAACAAATTGGGAAATACAACAATAATCAATCTCTAAGAAAACAATAATCTCACCCCAAACCACCACCAATTTGATAATGCCTGTGAGATACCCACTTTGAATATTACAACTCTTTGGAGTACCCAAAGAAAAAACACAACTTAGAGAAATTCTCAATTTTACTGTATAGAGAAAAAGCTGTGTGAAATCCACAGCCAAAAGACAAAAGAAAACTTTTGCCTTTTTTTTCCTTTCACTTGCTGCGCCGTCTCTCTCTTTGTTCTTTTGTTTTGTTGCTTTGCTTCACTCTATCTACCGTAAAGCACTTCAACTTCCCTTTTATAGTTGCAAGTATAAGCCCTAATGGGCTCCCCTCCAAGGTTCTCTTTCCGTCTCTCCACACTTTAATAGTGTCTTCTTCCTCCCCTTCTTTCTAACTACAACGTAATCCAAAAGGTCAAAATCCAGAATAGCTATTAGTCAAAATAACATTGCAAGATGGATATGGAAACATTGATCTCTCAAACGGAAGCTTTATTGTGGCAAGATTTAGATCTCGAACCTGTGCCAGAAATAGCAAAGAAATCTTCAGAAACAATACTGGTGGGCAAACTGGTTGCAGATAGAACATTAAGCAAACAGGCAATCTACTCTAGCATTCGAGCGGCATGGAATTTCACCAAGCAATTCAGAATTGAAGAACTGCAAGCCAATAAGTTCCTATTTACATTTCAAATTTCTCAAGACAAACTCAGAGTACTTCAACAAGCACCTTGAAATTTTCGAGGTCATCTTCTTATTCTAAAACAGTGGTCTCCAGGTTCAATCCTTGAGGAAATAGATTTCCAACACTCTACTTTTACACTACAGATTCATGGTTTTCCTCTAGAATATATGACTGTTAAAAATGCAACAAATGTAGGGGAAGCTTTAGGAAAACTAGTTATGGTCAAAGAAGACCCAGTTTTTGGAGTAGCTTGGTGTAAGTTCATCAGATTAAGGGTAGAAATAGACGTTTCTCAACCTTTGCAACAGGGATTTATGATGCCGAGAATGGGGAATAAACAAACTTGGATTGCTCTGAAATATGAACGATTATCCAACTTTTGTTATGCTTGTGGACGTCTGGGTCATTCACATATTTTCTACACTTATCATGAACAATCCACCACTAAGTTAGCTTACGGACCTTAGATGCGATGAGAGTATATTAATCCAATGCCCTTCCAGGACTTTTGGCAAACAAGTAGCAGGCAAGAACAAGTTGGCAACCCCGTCTCAGCTTTCAACAAAGCTATTCACGAAGAAGAATAGTCTTCGAAAGGGAAAGAAATTCTAATTTACGATGAATCACTGCAAAAAAACCACAAGCTACAATTTTTTAATCCCTTTCATGATATCATTGAAGAAATTGAAAGCCCAACCCAGGAACTGCACCAATTCTTCCCACCGGTGGCTGCAACCCAGTGCATCTTACAGCATCAACCCAGTAAATTTACATTTTCCAACCAGCACATGCTGCAACTCGGTTTGGCCTCGCAACTCGGTTCGGCTCCACAACTCAGCTACAATGCCTCACTGTCCTTAATTGCTCAACCAACCGAATTAAAGAATTACACTGTGCAACCCATCTGCACTGCAGATTCTCTGCCTCAAATAAAAGGAAACAAATCTCTTAATTTGACACTTGATCTTGAAGGCAGCAGGATCCCTAAGAATGCGGCCACATTAACTCCTAGAGCAAGCTTCGCATCACGATCGCATGCAGCACCGAAACACTACACTCCATGGAAGGCGCACTGGAGACAAATCTACACGGCTATGAGGGGACATCAAACACAAAAAGCAATGTATGGGCCTACAATATTATCAACTTCTCTTTTGGCCCAAACAGCATTTCTGCGCCTGAAACAGCAAAATCTATTGATACATCTTGGCTAACTGAAACAATTCCTGACCAAAGTCCAGACTCATCGCTCAAGTCCGAACCCATAATGAACACTGAGACCTCAGAGAGTGAAACTCCATTGGAAGAATGAAAACAAACAAAAAGAACAATTGAATCACTCTCAGATGAAGAGATCAGGCCACTAAAGAAATACTGTCGGGCCACAGAACAGCTAGAAAAGCAGATAGATGATCAGATAATGGAAGATGTCTCTCTGGCACGTACGTTACTGAAAATGCAATCGGATCAGTTTGGTAAACAAAACAAAAAAGGAAAGGTCCGAATGACTCCATATACAAGGCTGAAATCCCACACTTCTAGAAAATCCAAACAAGCTCAGGAGGCCAGCTTAATGATGCCTCCCCCATCCGAATGAGGCTAATAGCTTGGAATTGCAGGGGCTTAGCCCGACCCAAGGCAATTCCATCCTTAAGGGCTAATATTAGAAAATATAATTCGGAGGTAGTTTTTTGGTCGGAAACCTTGGTGATGGAAGAACGCACCATATCTATTGTACATAGTCTAAGTTTCCATTATTTTGCGTACTTTTCAGTTTCTTGTAAAAAAGGAGGACTATTACTAATGTGGAGACCGAGTGTAGAAATCGAACCAGTTAATGTGTATATGAATGCTATTTCTGCTTTAGTTTATTCGGATCCTTCTCATCATCCCTGGTTAATTACTTTTGTTTATGCTCTTGCACAATGGAATCACAAAGCCAATTTCTGGAGTCACCTGGACTCAGTACACCAATCTTTTCAAGGGCCATGGAAATGTATAGGTGACTTTAATGACATAATCAATCAAAGTGAGAAATATGGAGGACATCCAATTTCTAATAATCAAGGCAATGGACTGAAAGCGTTAATGAATAGACATGGACTTATTGATATAGGCTTCACAGGGCCCCAGTTCACCTGGACAAATAATCGACACGGGCCTGCTTTAATCAAAGAAAGACTTGATAGAGTCATAACAAACCAAGAATGGAGAACACTCTTTCCGGATGCGTTACAACACTTGACTTCTTCGGCCTCGGATCATCACCCTCTTATACTGCATACTGTCACAGATGCCCGCAAACTTACTTCTTTCAAGTTTGAAGCCTTTTGGATTCATGAACCACTTAGTCATAATACAGCAAAATCTACACCGGCAACGGGAAAATGAACAAATACTTTGGAAGCAAAAATCAAGAATTTCTTGGCTTACCTCAACAGATCTCAATACAAGATTCTTCCATCTCTCAACCACAATCAGAAGACGGAGAAACTCTATAGATTCCATCAAACTAAGTCCAAGTAATTGGTCTACGGATCACAATACAATTGAGAGTACATTTATAAATCATTTTAGATTACTTTACTCCACTTCAAATCCAAGCTTCCCTAGCAATCTAGAAAAACTTTTTGAGAAGCAGATAACAAATCAACAAAATGAAGCGCTCCAAGCGGTGCCAACTGCGGAAGAAATATTTGAGGCTTTGAGACAAATTCCAAATTATAAAGCCCCGGGCCCAGATGGTATGACAGCTTTACTTTTCCAGCATTATTGGCATATCATCAAAAGAGATGTTATCATTACAGTGCAAACTTTTTTCAGAACAAGGAAACTGTTGAGACAAATCAACCACACAAATATTGCACTTATCCCAAAAATCCCAAGCCCAAGTAACCCGAGCCAATACCGCCCCATTAGCCTCACAAATGTCGTATACAAAATCATCACCAAGATTATGGCCAACCGTTTCAAAACCACTTTGAGCAATATCATCTCCCCACTACAAACAACATTGGTTCCTAGGAGATATATAAAAGAGAATACCATAATTGCTCATGAGTAATTCCATCATCTCAAAAAAAAAAAAAGACGGGGAAAAAAGGATTGATGGCCATTAAGTTGGATATAGAAAAAGCTTTTGATCAAGTAGAATGGAATTTTCTTTTCATGATAATGAAACAGTTGGGTTATGGCACAGTTTGGATCAATTTGGTAAAGGAATGTATCACTACATCAACCTTCTCTGTTCTAATAAATGGCTCTCCAAGAGGTTTCTTCAATGCACAAAGGGGCTTAAGGCAAGGCGATCCAATATTGCATTTCTTATTCATATTGGTTACAGAAGCTTTATCAAGAATTCTCCCAAAAGCAGAAGCGCAAGACCAAATGGAAGGAGTCAAAATTAGTAGAAACAGTCCTCCAGTTTCTCATTTTCTTTTTGCAGATGATTCAATTATTTTTGCGAAAGCAACAGAAAGAAGTGCAGATACTATATCAGAGAGTCTTGAGAAGTACCAACAGTGGTCAGGCCAAAAAGTCAACATGCAGAAGTCCTCCATTTTCATCACAAGGAATACAAGTCAAGCAACAAAAGTGACCATTAAACAATTGTTGCCATATAAAGCAGCCTCGAAAAAAATGAAATACCTGGGTCTTCCAACTTCATTTAGCAGAAAGAAAAAGGATGATTACCGAGAAATGCTAAGTAAAGTAGAAAAAAAGCTGGAAGGATGGAAACTAAAGCTGCTCTCTCAAGCAGGAAGAACCACGTTGATAAAAGCAGTTGTAAGCACCATCCCAACTTATTTCATGGCTTCATTCAAGATCCCAAAGTCAGTTTGTAAGGCACTTGATACAAGGCTTAAAAAATTCTGGTGGGGCTTCCCTAAAGATAAGCATCACA
Organism: Pterocarya stenoptera; assembly: GCA_003123785.1. NCBI lineage: Eukaryota > Viridiplantae > Streptophyta > Magnoliopsida > Fagales > Juglandaceae > Pterocarya > Pterocarya stenoptera. The sequence continues at coordinate 439,064 of QEOT01001541.1, forward strand.
ATTTAACTCTCAAATCTTGGAAGTCTATATGCCAGCCAAAAGCTGTTGGAGGTTTAGGAATTAGACAGATGGAAAACATAAACAAAGCAATGTTAGCAAAAATGGGATGGGAAATGAGTAAAGGACAACAAGATAGACTCTGGCATACAATACTATCTACCAAATATCTCAACAATGCAAGCTTCTGGCAAGCAAATCCAAAATCGATAGACTCAAGCCTATGGAAAGGGATATTGCAAACAAGAGACATACTCCAACAAGGAAGATGCTACCAAGTCAATCAGGGAGAATCGATTAATATATGGACACAGCCATGGATTCCCACTATGAGTAACTTCAAGCCCAAGCCACTGCAAGGAATGGAAGAGGCACATCCACAGTTATCAGTTGCAGACCTTATCACAGATGCTCCCAGATCATGGAATATTCAAAAAATGCAAGAGTTGTTTGATGAAGAAAGCATAGCAGAAATACAGAAAATCACCATGTCTTCCTTCTCTCAGAATCAAGACAAAATAATCTGGACCCCAAGCAATTCAGGTGAATTTTCTATTAAAACAGCTTATCATATGATGATTAGCAATCAAGAAACAACTTTGAACATCTTCAAAAAAATATGGAAACTGAAAATTCATGATCGGCATAAGCTACTACTCTGGAAGCTTCAATGGGATATTCTACCTACCAGATCACGTATCAAAAAAGCTATCCAGCTAATTCCAATGGAAGAATGTCTCCTATGCAACCAAGAAGAAGAAACATCACTTCATTTATTCTTAAAATGTCCAGTTGCCAAAATTATGTGGTATAGAAGTCCATGGCCACTGAAGTTGGAAATCTTGCCAATCCAATCAATCTCCGATTGGATAAAAATGATCATTTTCCTAACAAAAGAATTGGGATTGACAGAGGAAGAAGCACATCACTTCCAACTGTTTGCTGTGATAATATTGGATTTCATCTGGAAGCAAAGAAACGAAATACTCCACAAACACACATCCTTCTCTCTTGAAACAGCAACAACTTAGTTAAACAGAATATATCAAGAGTACAAAGTGGCATGGCAAGGAAGCAAGCACAAACAAGTAGAAAAATGGAAGAATCCTCCCTACAATTTCCAGAGCTTCTCATTTGATGCAGCTGTTAGAGATTCCTTCTCGGTGGCCTCAGCAGCCTGTAGAGATCATAACGGTAAAATATTGGAAATACAAACTGAAATGTTTCCAACTTCCAATCCTTTAGTAGCTGAAGCTAAGGCAGCTCTTCTAGCAATGAAAATGGCTTCCCAAAGGCAGCAAGAAAGGGTAATCTTGGAAAGTGATTCGAAGCTAGTAATAGAAGCCATTGTTATCAATGAACTTGCTCCACAATGGCACATTGCACCCATCATTGAAGACATCAAACATATTTCAGCTTCTCAAAGGCTTTGAAAATTTGAGAAAATTCATCGATCTGCAAATCGATGTGCGCACTCTGTGGCGCAATGGGCAGCAACCAATCTTGTCTTTGGATGCATACCCACTGATTTATTATCCAGATGTATGTTATTTCTTGATAGTGGAAATGATCCACTCTAAACTCTGTAATATTATGTTATTATATACTAGTTGCAAGCTTGCTTAGAAAAAAAGAAAAAGAAAAAGAAGCCCTAATGGGCTTAAGTGAGATCTGGGCTACCACATGTGGGATGGACCCACTCAACAAAGAATTTTCAAAGGCATATCTCAACTTGAGTAATGTCACAACTAAGTTTTTATTTTTTTTCATAGGCGGTATTGTCACAATTCCTGAGAAAACTGAGTTGGTACAGAACATTTTTTTCCTGCTTAACTTGTTTTCCCCTTTATTTCTGGAGGTTGATCAACCCATGATGGATTTTCACTCCATGCTAGCATCTGCTTTTCCAGATCAACTTCCCAAGGAGTAGATGATCTTTTCTCCTTTCTTAAAGCAGGGGTCCCCCCCAATTTTACTCCTTCCATATCCTTTGCTAACCTTTGGAAACGAGACTGTGACCAAAAAGGAGAGTTTTTTATAGCTTACCACTAACATTAACAATCGGTAATCCAATTTAGGCTCAAATAAGATGACCAACCTTGAGAGAATTCTGAAGCGTGCGAGTGAACTGAACAAAAAATGGAGAAAATGCCGAATCAAATGCCTTGAAGGGTCCATTTCCCTTGTTCTGGTGGACTCCTACAGTTGTTTTCGAAATCTGTGTCTCATTTGCAAAATGTTAGGCCTCAATGTCTCATTTTTTGACAACCATACACAATTAGAATTGAAGACGGGTTTCTTTGATCATAAACTCATAACCCCGAAACGTGGATATGTTCCACTTAATTACAAATTAGACAGCAATCAAACACACACAATTATAAGAAGCAGCCATCCATTCACCATTATTTTTACATCCATCCCCCAAGGCCCGAGCATCAAAGATAAAATTGCAACAGGACTGTATAGGAGTCAGATAACCCGCAGTTAGCCTTACCCACAAGATAAAATTGACATATACACCTGTCTATTTGAGAGTTTCTTGAAGTTCATGTATCAATTTTGTAAAATTTAAAAGCTCGAATCTTGAATTGCAAAAATATAAAAGCTCATACTAATTTGGCAATTAGCCAAAAAGTTATGTTAGATAGTAACCAAAGTTTTGTCTCTTGTTAGTCCGTACTTCTATCATTTTTTATTAATTTATTTAGTTTATCTCTATTATCATATACTATTTCACAACTATTTACAAATATGTTGAGATATTCTTAACATCCAAACAAATTAGAGTCGAGCCTATTATGCACACGAACACATCGTATTGTGTGTTTCTATCTTATTGTGTTTCTTTTATTGTAATCTTGAATGATTCGTGCTGGACGTTGTGTCTAGTCGAATCAAAATTATTGAATTTGCTGCAAATCTTGATGGTAATGCTTACAGCGAGTTATCTGATGTAGTCTTTGTTGCAAATAGATTTGATCCCTAAACCTCGCTTGCCAATGAAAGTTAAATAGATAAAAGTTCAGTAATAACCTTCATACAAGCCGAGCCAACCATTGAAAATACACTTTTTTACGTGTTTTTGTAATTGGACAATGTGGACATTTTACCCTGCCTTGGGGAAGGAATCCGAAAGTAAAAAGACTCCAGGATGAAGTTATCAAGACTAAAGGTAGAGCTCCAAATCACACAAACTCGATGGCCTTGTTTGCTCTTATACGTTTATCATAATGGTAGTCTAGGCCTTACCACATAATGTCTTCATACACAACAGTTCACTCACATTTCACTTCCACAACACAACTATCATGCAACTATTTTGCACAAAAGACAACACTATTTTACATAAGCAAGCACACCAATTATGCTATTTAAGCCACAAACATATTCTGTAATATGGATGTCTTCTTAAGCTTTGCGGCACACTTCTCCATCACAAATCACTCCATCCTTTGCTTTCTCCCCATCCTTTGTTCCTTCATCCTTCTTCAAAGCGCACTTGGGATGGAGATCAAAGTCACACTGCTTACAGTAAAAAGAAAACCCATATCCCATCTTCCCACAGCCATTGCAACCATATGAGTTCCGACGAGTCTTTGTAAGTTCATGCTCCGAATGCAGCTCATGTTTCAGTTTCTCAGGCCACCCCTTCGCCATTTCCTCAAAATGCTTCATACGTTCTTCAGTGAATGGATATGCGTCTGCACCATAAGCTGTTATGAGCTGCCGTGCTTCCTTGGTGACCAGCCTGCCACTTCGGCCAATTACAACAGCAGCAGGAATGCCCTGAATTTTGAATTTGCGTGACAGGAACTTCTTCCTCTCATCACCAAATGGGAGGGCTAACCAGGGCATGCCTCCAAAGAATTCATCAAATGAGGACTGATCATGATCACTGGAGATGAATATAATTTCAAAGGCTTTGTCCTTTGCCTTTATCTCGTGGTACACTTCTATCAGCTTAGGCATGAATGCACGACATGGCGGGCACCAGTGAGCTGAGAAATACAGCAGAATGTTCTTCCCAACTAGTTCAGACACCGGGACCTAATAAAGGAATGAACAGAACATTAATTTGCAAGAATTCAATTGTACAATAACTCCCCCGATTTAGCAACCATCAGAAAATCTTGCAAGTTTAAAATTAACAACAAGCGTACCTTGGAACCACTTTTGTCAATCACAAAGTCACTTTCCCCCAGAACCAAAACTGATTCCAGTGTCTGTGATTCAGATCTGGCCTTCTCAATCTCAGCAAGCTCAGCAACCTTATCTGGTGTAAAAGGATAGGCTTCAATACCATGTTCCTCAATGAGCTCAGCCACATTTGGGTGTACAGTCTTCCCATCTGGCCCAATTATAACCACTGCAGGAAGGGTATTCAACTCAAAGTAACGAGGAAGCTTTTTGCAGGTCTTGTCCTTGAAGGGCACCGTCAACCATGGCATTGTTTTGAACCCCTCTTTGAAGTGTTCATCTTCATAGTCCAGAGGTATCAACACAATCTCAAAATTTTCACCTCTCTCCTTGAGTTTCTTATAAACCTCAATAAGTTTCGGGGTAAATTCAAGGCAAGCCCCATGAGCTTGTATCGAAAAGTACAGGCCAACTGTTTTGCCTTCAAGCTCAGGTACAGCGATCTGTCAACAAATAGCATTAACAACTAGTAATTATTGTCATTCACATAGCTAGAACAGAGCAAAGATACCAATGTACTTGGCCAAAGGTGTACCTTATTTCCATCATTTGACTCCAAATAATCGCGGGAGCCAGAAATCAAAACAGAACTCAAGGACTGATTCTTCTTAGCTGCCTCCTCTTCATCTTTCAAAAACTGAATTTTTTCCAAAGTAAACGGATAACCATTCACTCCGTATTCCCTGACGATTTTGCACCCATCATTCGTCAAGACCTTCCCATTGGCATCAAGGATGACAAGGTGAGGGATGCCCCTCACTTTGAACAAGCTCTTAAGGCGTTTCCGGGTCTCCGAGTCAGTGAAAGGAACAGCAAGCCAAGGCATTTTGGCGAAGTAGTCGCTGAATGATTCATCATTTCTATCAGAAGAAATGAAGACTACTTCAAAGTCACCTTTGGGCAACAACTCTTCGTAAACTTCCACTAACGTTGGGGTAAAATGGCAACACGGACCGCACCATGAGCCAGAGAAATAGAACCCCACAGTCTTTCCGGACAAATTACTGATCTTAAGCTATGAAAGGGAGAGAGAGAAAAAAGAATCAAAGACCAATATGGTTAAAAAGGAAAATTTTCCATATGAAGTAGGCGAAGATGGTAGAATTTTTTTTTTATTTTTTTATTTTTTTATTTTTATGTCGCGAGCCTCTCCAAGGCAGACCTTCAGATCCGCCCCTGCAAAATAAATCCCGGTCAGTGCATCCTTGGAAGTTTCCTACACAGATATGGCTAAATGGTTGACCACTTATAAGGTGTTCAACCTTGAAATTTGAAGGGAGTGATACCTCAAGATCAAGGCATTACCACTTGGGCAACCCTTTGCGGTTGAAGATAGTAGAAAAATCATCTGATCAACTGGGGTTTTTTCTATAATTTGAAATGGTAAACATTCTAGAGTTCTAGTTCTTTCTATGCTATGAAAGGATCTCATAATCTGCGAGATAACAGTCATAAAATATGTTCTAATTATATACTTTTTGCTAGCCAAACAATCAAAATAATGAAATCAGGATAACATATTCATGAGAATCATACTTATGTTGTCTGAGAGGTGATCATGTTATATTACCTGGTCCCCATTGTTGCGGACGAGAAAATCCCTCTCCTCGAAGGAGAGAAGCGAAATCAGATCATGAGAATCGCAGTCAACTTCAACGTTAGCCATGCCTTTCGTCTCTCAATCTGTGAGTATTTGCTTTGCTTTTCTGCTGGTTTGAAACTTTTAACTTTGTTTTGAGGACCATTCTCCCTATTATATAGGCCAGGAAGAAGCGTTATCCTCATTCGTCAAGGTGACTCAGGAACACGTAAGACTTCGAGGCTAAGGAACTAGCCAGGAGACGTCGTTATCTCATTCAAAAGGGAAAATGACTTACCGGTAAAGATAATTTTATTAAAATGAATTTATAAAAGGATATTTTTTTAATATTATAAATGTTAAAACTTAAGATTTGATAACACAAAATTAAACTATTTCATTTTATATAATTATTATAATTTTTTAAAATTTTTATACGAAATATAATAAATAATTTAATTTTTTAAAATTTTAAAATAAAAATAATATTATAATAATATTTTATTTAATTTTTAATAAAATATCTCATTTTAATCAAATGAGGCGTAGGGGTGAAAATCGACGTTGTCGGCGCGGTTTTTGGGCAAAACCAACGCCGACCGACGTCTGAAAAAGTGGGGGAGCCACCGACCGTAACCGGTCGATGGGGAGGAAGAAACCGATCGAGTGGTTCTCTGGCAGTTCTCTGACGGTTCTTGGTCGGCGTCGGTTCCGTTGCCGGCAATTATCTTCTGAGAGAATAATGAGAGAGAGAGAGAGTTGCATAGGAGAGAGAGAGAGAGTTGCAGAGTAATTTGAATTCGGGAAGAAGAGCTGGAGAAGAAGAAGAAGCATCTCGAAACGACGCCGTTCCACTTTAACTTATTTTTTTTTCTTACGTTCTTAATAAAACGACGTCGTTTGATTTAATTCCAAATGGCGTCGTTTCCATGTTGTAACACTTATTAACTAAAATGGCGCCGTTCCACTTAAACTTAAGTGGAACGACGTCGTTTTGACAAGGGAATATTAAAAAAAAAATAGTTTTATTATATCGGTCGGTTCAGCGGTCCGGTCCAACTTCAAATCGGAACCGAACCGCTCAACGTCGATTTCTTGAAATTGCCACCGCACGCCGACCGGTTCTCCACCGGTTCCGGCCGGTTCCTGACGCGGCCGGTCGGTTCGCGTCAGTGGCAACTGGTGGCGTCGGTTTCTGTACAGCCCTAATGAGGCGTAAGCCTCCACCAAGCTTGCCAAACTTTATTTAAAAAAAAACAAATGGTAGAGATAGCTCATCCACATCTCGTACGCACAACGTCCTTCACAAAAATATGGGCCGAGTTAAAAATCTTAAGAGTTAAGATCATATAAAAACAAGAAATATATTATAAAAAAGACCAATACTAGGGTATAAGTAAATATGTATACCACATATGCACATTAGTACAAATAAAATTTTTTTTCTATAAGTATTTTTTAGACATTCTTAACCATTAAGAAAAAATTAAAAAAATATATAAATTCAGTAGTAATCACTTCCTTAACTATTAAAAAAAAATTGAGCGGCACATTTGGAGCATATTTGAGAGTCATACTATTATTTTCTTATAAACAAAACACTTCAATTCTAATATAATTTATGTGATTCACCTATTGAGTGGAATAATCTCTATACTCTAAGGCCGTTTTAGAAGTTGAGAAGAGATAAGATCATATAAAAATTTTGTGAACAACAGTAAAATTGTTTTGAATAATAATGAAACGGTTTGAATTAAAATATTTTATGTAGTTTCAAGAAAATTGAGAGAAAAATTAAATTAAAATATTATAAAATTAAAATATTGTTAGAATAATTTCTTAATATAATTTTTTTAATTTGATATTTAAAAAATTTGAATTATTTTTTATCTTTTGTTTGAAAATTTGAAAAAATTGTAATGATTAGATAAAAAATTAAAAATTAAAAAATAAAAAATATTTATATTTATAATATATAAATATTAAGATAAAATGAAATAAAATAAAAACATGTTGCAATTCAAACGAGCAATACGGAGTAATGTTTCGTGTCCTTTTACATGTTTTGGAGAAAAGAAAAGGAAAAAAAATCCAATAATCAAGAAATCGTTATAAAAATAAAAAATAAAAAAACTCCGAGAAGTCCAAGACTCCAAGGCTGTGCCTACTGCCTAGGCACAAATTACAATCATGCAATGGCAGCGATTCATATTTTAGTTTTTTTATTGTATTTTTTTTATTTAATTATTCAGAAAGTATTTTTAATTTTGTTTTTAAATATTTAAGAGTATGAAAAATGTATAAAAATCATTTAGAATTTTGCTACACAACCTCCTACTATTCACCCACATTTCACATTTTATATTTTTAAATATTTTTTAATATTTTAAAAAAAAAATTTTTGAATTTATTTTTTTAAACTATTTCAAATTTTTAATTCACTCTTCATATAAAAAATATTTAATAAAAAAAATTTAAAAAAAAAAGATAAAGTGTGGTGTATGATAAATAATAAGAGGTTGTGAAGATTATTTGAATCATTTAACCTTATCGGTGACTCCTCTCGTGCTGCACCGTCTCATGGCTTTATTGTCTGTTTACTTCTTATTTTATATTTTTTAAAGAATATTGAAATGACTTTTCACTATTGTAACATATTGTTCTACTTCATCACATGTTGTATGTGAAACGACTTTGACCATATATATTGGTGATGACATGTTTTTTTTTTTTTACCATACTTCTATGGATTTAATATTATTATTATTTTAAAATTTGAAAAAATTAAATTATTTATTATATTTTATGTAAAAATTTAAAAAAATTATAATAATAAAATGAGATGAGATGAAATGGTTTCTGTATTCAAATAAGTCCTAAAACTTTTCTTAGAAAATAAATTATTGAAGTAAAATAAAAATGAAACAAAAATTAAGGGATAGTTATATCCACAGCCACCCCTTAATATATATATTTTTTACTTTTAAGGTTACGATTATTTAATTATTAAAAATTACGCATTTTTTATTATATATTATTAGATTTTTTGTCATATGTGGCAATGTGATGAGCATACGTAGCACTACATGTAAGATTTTCACAAGGTTTTCTACTAAAAACCTGGTGAAGGAGTTCTAGGCTGTTTAGGTAAACCAAGAGAAAACAAAAGAAAGGTGGAGACAATTTCAGCCGGTTGTGTATTCATTGCATAATCCATTTACTGCTAACCAAAACTATTCTGTAGAGGACGTGTCTCACTTCCAATCTGAACTGTCAACCTGCAAGGATCAAAGTAGAGTCGGTCTGGTTCGCCTGGGAACGCTCTGATGCTTAAGTCAGCTAGAGCTTCAAAATGATTTAATAATCAAAGGAAAAAATCAAGATCCCCCAACTATTGAGGGTTACCTGGTATATATAAGATTCTGTCATTACGTTTAGCTGATGCAGAATCTTTCGGTGTGGATCCGAGTTTTAGGGATGTACTCTGTGGTCGAAATGGTCACGTATTTGCATGGAATCCCTACTCTCTCGTAGGCGGTTACATGCATATCTAATATCTTTGACTTGGTCGGGCTTTTGATACGTCGGTTTTTTATGCTTGGCCAAGGGCCCTTCTTGTTGGTCTCCTTTTATATTTGGGTCTGTTTATTCAGAATGGGCTTCTTCGATATTATAAGCCCCCTCCAGCTACCCCGCTAATTCTCTTTACCTTATGGCGTAGGGAATTATATGTTTGCCTATGTTATCTCCTTAGAAGTATTCTGCGATTTTTACTATCGGCCCTCGATACTGGGCTTATGTGGCGCGCTTGGTGTGTAGGATGGCTATCGCTTGTTGGGCTAGGCCCACTTCGTGCACGTTTGGTGTTCCAGCCGACCTTTCGAGTTCTTGCGCCATTGCCCTCTCTCTTTCTTCCTTTCTTTTCTTTCTTGCTGACGTGGCGAGAAGGGAGAAGGTTTCCATGTGACAGTTACTTTTACCCTTAGTGTCAGATCATGATGTTTAAGACTATTGGCATTCTGTGCTTGCTTTTCTTTAAATATCCCCTCTCTTATTTCTTTTATTTCCTTCTTCGTTTGCCCTTCCCTGCGTTTCTCCGTTTGTGCTTCCTTTCTCGTTCTTGCCACTCCTCATGCTTCACTTTCCTTGCTTTCTTGCTCATTCTCTCCTCTAACTTAAATGGCTGACCAAGGTGGTTCCTCCAACCCACCTTTCTTCGCCCCGAAAGGCACAATCTTCGAAGGCCACGGATGGCGTTCTATGTACCGAGAGAAAAATCTTCCTGGACTTCGGGAAGAGTTCGGCATTCCTTAGAGTGCCAATATAAAGATTCCCTCACGAGGATGTTGTGATAACGAGGGCTACGCAGGCAGGACTGCGTTGTTTGCCACCATGTTTTCTCATGGTTTGAAACTCCCTTTCTACCATCCTTTTCGTGATATTTTGGACCTACTTGAATTGGCCCCCGCCCAACTCCATCCCCACTCTTACAGGACCTATCTTTGCGCCTGTATCGTTTACCGTATGGTCCTGTAGCCCCTTGAAGATGTTTATCCTGACCTAACAGTTCGGGAATTTTTGTCCTTCTACCATCTTCGGTCTAATAAGGGCAACGTTGATAGCTTCCGCAAGAAGAATAAGATACCTGCTCTGGCTCATCTTGAGAGCTGCCATTCCAATGCTAAGGCTTGGAAAATGAAGTTTTTCTTTATTGCTGGTACGAGCTGGAATTTTCCTACCGGGGAGGCCCGTACTCGAGATTTTCCCGTTAGGGCGATCTGGCGCCCTGTTCCTGAGGACAAGGTCGTGTGGGCAACCATGCCGCCTCTATCGCGTCGGGAGTTGTCCCGAATTGAGATTGTTCGTTTCTGGGCCGCGGCCCATGAGGAAGAAGTGTGGTCTAATCTTCTAGTGACGCTTGATAATATCGACAGTTTCTTGGTGACTCCCGACCGTTCCCAAGCTCAAGGGCGCAAGTTCATGATTTCAGACTTGATCCCTTCTTCCATCAAGAAACCTTCTTTGAAGACCAGACCCTCTGTCGGGCATGAGGAAGATAGTTGCCCCGAGCAAGAAGGGGCTAAAAAGACAAAGAAAAAGTCCGAGAAGAAAGGTGGCGAGGAGAGAAGAGAGATAAGGAGCAAAAAGAGGAACGATGGTGTGAGCCAAAAAAGGGCTCGTCCTGAAAGCTCCCCTTCTTCGTCACCTCTGCAAAAGAAAGGCATGGCGGCTTCGGAGGGCGCCCAGACGCAATCGCCCATTCGGCAGCAGGTGGAAACTGCTGTGCATTCGGGAGGCGTCTAGGCTCAAAGACCCTCCCTGCCAAGTATTGCCTCCCTTCCATCACCCCGCGACTCTTCTGTGAAGCCGCGATCTCTCAGCCTACTAGACGCCGAGAGTCTGGCTAGCATGTCCCTCTTTGATCTGGCCGACACTTTTCTTGCCAATCCCCTCTCACCGGCGCATCTACTATCAACCACTCCCATTTCTGAGTTCCCCGTTGTGGAAGGTCAGGTGAGGGGGGCGAATTGGATGTCGAAGTAGCGGCCGCCCTGAACCTTGATGGCCTTTCGGGTTCAAGGGTTTGCGAGGACTTGGACACTCGAGTGGCAGAATAGACTAGTGTTGTCGAGCTTACACCTCTCTGCCAGGAAGCTGCTTGTGCCGAGACGGCGGTTGCCCAAATGCCTCCGAGACCCCGCCCGCCACGTTGTCTAGGGGAAGTACCCCTGTGCCTGTTGGGAGTGGCGAGAGACCTTCCATCCCTTCACATTGTTCCCCATCTCTTAGGGAGGGGATTGACTCTCTCCCTGAAATGGAAGGGGACAACACTTTACAGGAAGTTGCCCCCCAGTTGAAGATGATCCTGCTCGCCCTCAGCCTTCCCTACCAGTTATTTGTCTTGAGGGGGAGGATTTAGGACTTGCGATGGTCCCTTTGATGGGATCTGGTCGTGCGGCCAGTGGTGAGGCCTCTTCTTCCTCGGCCAACACCCAAACTGAGGCTGTCACTCAGATGGCCAATCATTTAAAAGATTGGTTTTCGAAAGTACTACTTAGCCTGTTTTACTTTTCTCTTTTTTTCGTTTGAGTAGATTTGACCTGGGTGATATGTTTTTTTCTCCGCAGGGGATCAATGACCTGGCGGCGTGGATTGTGGCAGACTATGCTCGCCTAGAAGAAGAAGTATTCGAGCGGCGAAAGATGTGTGAGAAAGGGTGAAGGAGCTTGAAGTTCAATTGGACCAGTTTGAGGGGCATTCCCACTTGCTCCAAGGCGATTTGGAGATTTGTGAGGATGAACTTCACCAACTTCGTGAATCAGTACGCCTCGCTCAAGTGGAGAAGGACCGTGATGCTCATGCTCTGCAATTTCTCCGATCCGAGAGGGACTTGGTGAGGACCCAGCTCTCCAAAGTCCGGCAAAAGTTTGAGACTGATGTGCACGCCCTCAAGTCTGAACTTTTGGCCCTTACCCAGGATCGGGATTCAGCTCGCCAAGAGCTAAATTGCTCGCAAGGGCAAGTTCAGGAGCTATCTCAACAGTTGGCGGCTGCCACAGAAAAGGCTCGCCTTGCTGCCCTAGATTTTTCTGTGATGCAGGGGGATCTGCGAGAAATTGAAGAGCGCCACAACAAGTATATAGAAAGTCACGCAGGCATGGACGAAGAGATTAGGAAAGCTATGCTACAAATGGAGGCTTGGGACCAACGTATGTCCAAAAAGAAAAAAGAGCTTGCCAAGGCCCGGGCTGAGATTCGACGCCTACGTGATCAGCTGGCCTGTGTGCCTGATACCAGAAATCGTGCTTTCGGTTTTGGCTATGGTGCTGGCATCTTAAGGCTAAGATCCCTCCTCTTGACTAATCCCTCCATGAACCTTGTGAATTTGAACTCGGAGTTATTTGTGCCTGAGGAGAACAGCCGTCAGTGAGCTGACAAATTCGGGAGGAAAGAGATGCCTGACGCCTTCATAGGGACTCCTTCTCTGTCGCCACCTGACGAGGCTTCATAACTCCTCTGCCTCTTTTACATATATGTACTCTTTTTTCTTTTTCTTTTTTTCATTCTTTCTTCGATGTATACCCTTTTTCTTGATATTGGATCAAGGCTTATGATGTAATGCATTTATAAAATACTTTCCCTTCATACTGAATTTTGCAATTTCATTAGAATCGCTTTTGTTTTTACTTTTGACTATTTGGGAATTTCTTCGTGACACTCTTTAATTAGCACCATAGCCGAAAGCTTTTACCTTGGACATATAAGGGATGGCGTGGTCTGAGGACCTACGCGCCCTTTTATACTTGGCAACACAAGCTGCTATGGCTTGTATTTGGTGTTTAAGGGTCGGCGTGGTCTGAAGACCTACGCACTCTTTTATACCTGGCACCACAAGCTGCTATGGCTTGTCTTTGATGTTTAAGGGTCGGCGTGGTCTGAGGACCTACGCACCCTTTTATACTTGGCACCACAAGCTGCTATAGCTTGTATTTGGTGTTTAAGGGTCGGCGTGGTCTGAGGACCCACGCGCCCTTTTATACTTGGCACCGCAAGCTACTATGGCTTGTCTTTGGTGTTTAAGGGTCGGCATGGTCTGAGGACCTACGCGCCCTTTTATACTTGGCACCGCAAGCTGCTATGGCTCATCTTTGGTGTTTAAGGGTAGCGTGGTCTGAGGACTTAAGCGCCCTTTCATACTTGGCACCACTAGCTGTTTAGGCTTGAATTTGGTGTTTAAGAGTCGGCGTGGTCTGAGGACCTACAAGCCCTTTTATCCTTGGCACCACAAGCTGCTATGACTTGTCTTTAGTGTTTTACTCCTGCTGGGTGCTTATCATTCAAAGGAGACACAACAGGTTATGAACAATAATAGGGCGATTAAAATATCATTGACGAGCATAAGCGTAACAACTTAAGTATAGAAAAAATGGGACTTGACAGAAATTAACAAAAATGCTGCAAGTCTACTCATAGAATTTCTTCAAATGTTCCACATTCCACGGGTGGGGTAGCTCCTTGCCCTGGCTGTCCTTTAGTCGGTAGGACCCCTGCCTGTTATTGGCTATTACCAGGTAGGGTCCTTCCCAACGAGGCCCCATCTTTCCTTCTCCCTGGGTGGTTACTCCAGTTTTTCTTAAGACCAGGTCCCCTACCTTGAAAGTCCTAAGCCTTACTCTTTTGTTGAAATACTGCTTGGCTTTGATCTTTTCTTGTACCATCATTGCTTCCGCCATCTCCCTCTCTTCTTCTACCAAATCGAGATATTCTTCCATTTTCTTATTGTTCTGGGTGGCCGAGAAATAGGTTGTTCTGTAAGTAGGGAGCCCTATCTCGACCGGGGCTATCGCTTCACATCCATACGCCAGTGTGAATGGGGATTCCCCCGTTGGAGTTTTTGTCGATGTCCTGTACGCCCAGAGTACGCCGAGCAACTCCTCCGCCCATTCTCCATTTTTCTCTACGACTTTCTTCTTTAGGAATTAGAGTAATGCCTTATTTGTAGCTTCTAGTTGCCTGTTTGCCTAGGGGTGGCCTGGTGAAGAGTACTTCACTTTGATCTTCAACTCTGTACACCACTCTCTGAAATGGTCTGAGTCAAACTGACGCCTGTTGTCCGTTACTATGCTTTGAGGGATCCCGAACCTACAAATAATGTTCTTCCATAGAAATTTCGTCACGGTCCTGCTTGTTATGGACGCCAGTGGCTCTGCCTTGGCCCATTTAGTGAAGTAATCTATGGCTACCACCATGAACTTCACCCCGCCTCTTCCCAACGGGAAGGGCCCAACCACGTCTAGGCCCCACTGAGCAGAGGGCCAGGGCGCAGTCATGGATGTTAACTCTTCTGGAGGGGCGTGCTGAATTGGTGCATGCGCCTGGCATTCCGCGCACTTCCTACTGAATGCTTGAGCATCCCTCAATGCGTTGGGCCAGTAGTATCCCGCCCTCATCGCCTTCCTTGCCAAAGTCTTTCCACCTGAATGGTTTCCACATATTCCTTCATGTATTTCTGCCAGGACATATTGAGCTTCTTGGGTGGAAACGCATCGTAGTAATGGGGCGGAGAAGCCCTTTTTATAAAGGACCCCTTCAATGAGTAGGAACCTAGCCGCCTTCCTCCTTACTCTTCTCGCCTCTTCCTTCGTCTCTGGAAGCTTTCCCTCATCCAGATATCTAACCACTTCGCTTGCCCATTCAGGGATGCTGGTACCCAAAACTTCTACCTCCATCCCAATGGCTGGGACTTCAATGACTTTGTGTTCTACTTGCCACGGAAGAGGTGCTTCGTCCATGCCTGACGCCGCCCTTGCCAATCTATCGGCCACTTCATTTTCTGCCCTTGGGATTTGAGCTATATTGAAGTATGAGAGGTGGTCTCGTACTTTCCACACACGTTCCAAATACTTTTTCAATTTTTCTCCTTTTGTTGCATACAAGCCTAAAACTTGATTTACAACTACTTGAGAATCTGACTTGACCTCTACCTCGGTTGCCCCCATTTTGGCAGCTATGGAAAGCCCTGGAACGAGTGCTTCATACTTTGCTTCGTTGTTTGTTTCTTTAAAAGCCATTGTTGCCATATAATACTGCCCTTGGCCATTAAGGTCTACCAGGTGTATTCCCAGACCCCCACCCGCTTTGCAGGACTAGCCATCAACAAAAAGTACCCATGGCTTTCCCATTGGGACCACTGTGTCTTCCTGGGGAAAACCTGAGAATTCTGCTACAAAATCTGCCAGTGCATGTCCTTTGACCGCCCTCCTTGGATCGAACTCCAAGTCGAATTCACTTAGTTCTATCGACCACCTAATTAATCTTCCAGAAACGTCTGGTTTCTTCAAAGTTTTTGCTAGTGGGGCCTCCGTAAGTATTCTTATGGTGGGCTTGGAAATACGGACGGAGTTTTCTAGCCGCCATCACCAGGGCAAAGGCTAGCAACTCGATCTTTGGGTATCTTACCTCGGCTCCCCTAAGGGCTTGACTAGTGTAATACACTGGATGTTGAGTTGGTCCTTCCTCTTTTATTAGGACGACGGACACAGCGTTTGGAGAAACCGTTAGGTAGGCGTAAAGCATGTCGCCTTTCTGTGGTTGTCTCAAAAGTGGCGGACTGGCCAAGTGTTGTTTCAACTTTTCGAATGCCTCGTTGCATTCTTCATTCCAGGGGTGAGCCTTGTGCAGTACCTGGAAGAAAGGGAGGCATCTGTCTGTTGATCTAGCGATGAACCTCCCTAGGGCGGCTACCCTGCCCCCCAACTGCTGGGTTTCGTTTAGGTTCTTGGGCAGCTTCATGTTGAGTATGGCAACTATCTTTTCTGGGGAGGCCTCGATCCCTCTTTCAGATACAATGTAACCCAAAAACCTCCCTGACTCCACCCCGAAAGCACACTTCGCAGGGTTCAGTCTCATTCTATATCGGCGTAGAATTTCGAAGGCCGTCCTCAGGTCTCCCAGGTGTTGGGCTGGCTCTTTGATTTTTACTAAAAGGTCATCTACGTAGACTTCCATGGATTTTCCAATCTGCTCCTTAAACATCCGATTCACCAGCCTTTGATATGTTGCCCCTGCATTTTTCAAACCAAATGGCATAACGTGATAGCAGTACAACCCTCGGTCTGTTATGAATGAGGTTTTTTCTTTGTCCGCCAGGTACATCCGTATTTGATTATAACCTGAGTAGGCATCCATGAAACTTAACATACGGTGTCTTGCTGTTGCATCCACAATTACATCAATCCATGGCAGGGGGAAACTGTCTTTGGGGCATGCTTTGTTTAGATCAGTAAAATCCACGCACATTCTCCATTTTTCATTCCCTTTTTTTACCATGACCACATTTGACAACCATTCTGGGTAGTGAGACTCTTTGATGAATTCGGCGGCATACTTTTCTGCACTGAATGACCTTCTTTTCTGGCATACAGCTTTGTGTGCGGGGTCCACGCCCAAACGGTGCTCGATGACTCCTTTATCTATGCCCGGCATTTCTTCATGGCTCCATGCGAAGACATCCCTATACTCGACCAACAATGGCTTCAATGATTCTCTTTCCGCCAGTGGCACGTTAGTCCCAATGCATGTTGTTGACCCAAGGCGGTCGGGGTGTAACGCAATAAGTTCTAATGGCTCATTGACCTCAGCGTGCTACTGGATCTGTTCGTCTCGGACTTCCACACCCTCTAATAAGGTTGCTGTCAGTGAGGGAGGGAAAGGAGGGCTCGATTCTTCATCCCGTTCTACTACTGTACACACCTCCTCACAACCTTTCCTGAGCTCCTGCACATACACTCCCGTGCTAGAGCCTGTTCGCCTTGTGACTCCCCTACCCCATTGTCGGTTGGGAACTTCATCTTAAGGTGGTATGTGGAAGTCACAGCCCGGAGTTGGTTAAGTGTTGGCCTCCCAAGTATAGCGTTGTAAGAAGAGGGCGCTTTTACCACCAAGAAGTCAGTCATGGTTGTAGCTGTCCGTGCCCCGGACCCGACGGTCATCGGGAGGGTGATAGTTCTTACGGGTAGGATGGTGTCTCCAGAAAAGCCTTTCAACGGTGTTGGGGAAGGTCTTAGTCTACTGACATCGATTCCCATTTTTACAAATGCGTCCCAGAATAGTATATCAGCCGAGCTTCTATTGTCAATTAGTACCCGGCTCTTGGTGTAGTTGGCTATCACTAGAGTGATTACCAATGCATCGTCATGCGGGTATAATATCCCTTCTCGATCTGCCTCCCCGAAAGAAATCACCATTCTGTTAGCACCTAGCCTTGCTTGCTTGGTAGCTCTGTCCACCACATAGATTTCTTCATATTTGGCCTTACGTGCGTATGCCTTTCGGCTGGATGTGGACGAGCCGCCTTTTGCAAATCCTCCTACAATGGTTCGAATTTCACCTATGGGCGGCCTGTTCCTTTCGCCCCTGGGGGGCGCCCTGTTCCCATCATTTTGGCGGCTAGGCACTCTGTGCTGTCGCTAAGGACTCCTACTCCTTCTAGTTTCCCGCCTAACTTCCTGGCGCCTCCTTGGTTTTGAATGTTCTGCTATCATTCGTTCCAATTCGCCGGTTCCGGCCATTTCTGCCACTCTCTTTTTCATGGTCGTGCAATCTTCAGTCCAGTGGGACCCGGTTTGGTGGTATTTGCAATAACGTCCACTCGTATTGGTCTGGCGACGTTTTTCTCTTTCCTTTTCGTCTTCCCGCACATTTAAGGTATTATGTATAAGCTTGTGGTTGTAATCTGGCCTTTTCTCTTACCGCCTTTCTTGTCGACTAGGGCCAATTTTTCTATCAGTCTGTCCGCCCCTCTTTTCAGGCCTGTTGTTCGCCTTCCTTGGGTTGACCAAAGCTTGTAGTGTATCCTCTGCATTGACAAAGTCATCCGCTTTGTCCATGAAGTCCCTGAGAGTTGATGGAGTCTTTTTGGCGAGTTCCACCATAAAAGGACTCTGGGGTCATATCCCGCCTAGGAAGGCGACCAGGGTGATCTTCTCATCTTGGTCGTCCATCCTCAAACGTTCTTTGTTGAAACGGGTGAAGTAAGTCTTCAGGTCTTCATATTCTCCTTGCTTAACTGTTAACAGATAGGCAGCTGGGCGCCTACGCCTTCTGCTGGGCATGAATTGTGTCAAGAACTGCTTAGCCAGTTCTTCGAAACTGTCGATTGATCTTGGCTGGAGAGTTCCTAACCATCCTCTCGCCGTCCCTTTTAAAGTTAACAGAAAAGCCCGGCATGCTATCTCGCCGAGAAAGCCGTGGAGTGTTATATGGGCTTTAAAGTTCTCCAAATGATCCACCAGGTCTTTGAATCCATCGTATAAAGTCTATCTATGGCACTTTGGACTTCGGTGGGAGGGGTGCGGCCATAATTCGTTCACTATATGGCAGATCTGTCTTGCCAAGCAAGCATTCAACTGAGGAAGATCCTCCTATCTTCTTTGTCATCTCTTCATATTTCTCTGCCAGTTCCTTCAATTCATCCTGCATCTTCTCCTTCTCCTTTCGTCCCAGGTTCGACTCCATTTTAGATGGTTCTTCTCCCTCTCCTTGTTTACTATGGGCGGGTACGGCGGTGTCGCTAGATTCAACATTCCTCCGCCGTAGGTCGTCATTCTCCTTTTGCAAGGCCTCCACTGCCTCCAAGGCTTGCTTCAACTTTTCCTCAGCTGCTGCCAGTCTTGCTTCGGTAGACGGATCCATTACTCGGCTTACTACTGAACAAGTTACAATTGGCATGTGAGAGCCATGTAAATAATCAAACTGGGATCCCACAAACGGCGCCAATGTAGAGGACGTGTCCCACTTCCAATCTGAACCGTCAACCTGCAATGATCAAAGTAGAGTCAGCCTGGTTCACCTGGGAACGCTCTAATGCTTAAGTCAGTTAGAGTTTCAAAATGATTTAATAATCAAAGGAAAAAATAAAGATCCCCCAGCTATTGAGGGTTACCTGGTATATATAGGATTCTGTCATTACTTTTAGCTGATGCAGAATCTTTCGGTGTGGATCCGAGTTTTAGGGATGCACTCTGTGGTCGAAATGGTTACGTATCTACATGGGATCCCTACTCTCTCGTAGGCGGTTACATGCATATCTTTGACTTGGTCGGGCTTTTGATACGCCGGTTTCTTATGCTTGGCCAAGGGCCCTTCTTGTTGGGCTCATTTTATATTTGGGTCTGCTTATTCAGAATGGACTTCTTCGATATTATAAGCCCTCCATATTCAATTTAAATTATAAAAGTTTTAAGGGTCATGCTTAAGAAAAGATGCAATATTTTCTTAGGTACGGTTTGAATAATGAGATGAGATAAGATGGTTTTAGATAAAAGTTAAAAGTTGAATAAAAAATTATTATAAAATTATTTTTTAATAATATTATTATTATTTTAAAATTTTAAAAAATTGAGTTGTTTATTATATTTTATGTTAGAATTTGAAAAAATTGTAATGATGAGATAAAACACTTTCACTATCCAAACATCTTACCTAAATTTTCATTAAAAAACAAAAATCAAAACAACTTTCACAATATAAAAAATCTTTCACAAAAATTTTCTTGAAAAATGCTAGTTGAACCTATAAAAGTGACCGATTGACTTTTTAATTTTTAACTTTTAATTTTTTTATTCAATGGTTAAGAAAATGAATATTAATGAATTGCTATTTTTTTTTCTATTTTTAAAAAAAATTTAAAGATATATAAAAAAAATTAAAGAAAAGGAAAACAAAAAAAAAGAGGCGTATTTACATTTTACACTCATGGTTGAATTATCGGTTTCTGTAGCACTTCTCAATTTTCTTCCATTTGTATTCTCAATAGGTCTCACGTGTGACTCTTACCTATTTTCTTTTGGGTCGTGCTACGTACAATTCCAAAATTGGGACTCCTTTGCAATCCACACGTGTGAAGTGAGGAGATTTACTAAATTGTCCTCGATTCAAAACTAAACTCAAAATAAGAGTTTCGGCTTCTGAAATTTTTTTTCCCTCTCTGTGCCTGTCGACTCCATCCTCCACCATCAACGACCTCCTCCAACATCCATCGAACTCCTCCAACATCTCTGGTTCTGAAAAAAATTTTCCCTCTCTTAGCACACTCGGTGAGGAGATTTAACGGAGGGTTGGAAATTAAATTCATTCCCATTGTTCCCTACCCAGCAGCCTTTTTAACATTTTTCACTATTCCCTGCACTCCACATTTTTCATTGCAAGAGACAGTGTAAATTCACATACACTCATAGTCGGTTCCAAGTTCTGCAAGAAGATAGACAAAAAATTCTGATGGAAATAATGGGTGACCAGCAGCTCCCAGAGATGCTGCAAGAATTTTTGCTTTATGGAAATAATCGGTAATAGACTCTGCAGTGTGGGTATTTGCCTAAGTGTTGGTTTCGGTAGTGCATGTGCTGATGCATTCTCCTTCTTGGGTGACTGCTTGTGCACTTGATTTATTTTCTTCCGTAATAAACAGCAACGACAAAACAAAAAATAGAGAAGGCAAGGGTGCAAGAATCGTTCTAATTCCTGCTACCTAAACCATATTCCGCTTACACTTGTTCATAATCGTTTCTCGAGCAGAATTAGGGAGGGATTCGGATCTTCAAAAGTCAAAGGGGAGGTATAGGGATGAAGCTCGGGGTGGCATTTCAATTTCCCTCTAATGAAACAGTGTTTCAATCAGCTTGCAAAGCAGTCCTCGATGGGGACTGCGATATAAGAATTATTCTTTCCTTTTTTATAGCAACAAATTCGAGGCACAAAACTACAGCATCCACAACTTCTTTAATTTTGCGTCAAATGATATTTTATTATGATAGATCTCTACGACACAATAGCACACCCAAATTCACATTATATTACATACACTACAGATGAGATACTTCAAAGCCATACCGGACGGAGCAGGTTACCATGAACCCTTATTTGCATCACGATAAAACGAAGAAGAAAAAGCCATCATCAAAGATCAACATCTCAAACTTTCAGAAACTGAACTCTCAAGCTTTTTTGCAGACATCCCCATCACAGACCCACCCTTCTTTGGGATTTTCTTCTCCCTTAGAATCATCATCCTTTGGCCCTTTGACTTCTTCCAAAGCACACTTGGGATGGAGACTAAAGTCGCAATCCTCACAGAGATATGACCAGAAATTCCCCTTCTCATTGCACCCATCACATATATAAGTTCCACCACGAGTGAGCACAAGCTCGTGCTCATGGAGTGCGTGCTTTACCTTCTCAGGCCACCCCTTTGCCATGTTGTCAATTTTGGCCTCGATCTCCTTCACTCGCTCTTCGGTGAAAGGATAAGCATCCGCACCATGCAGCATAATGAGATCTCTAGCATCTTTTGTGACAGTTCGGCCACTAGGTCCAATGGCTACAACCATGGGGATACCAATGACTTTAAACGTGCGATTCAATGATGCTTTCCTCGGGTCCCCAAAGGGAAGTGCCAGCCATGGCATTCCTGAAAAGAAATCACTAAAGGAGGCATCGTCCTTGTCGCTAGAGATGAAAATAACTTCAAAAGCATCATCATTTGCCTTGATCTTGTGGTATGCCTCGGTAAGTTTCGGTAGAAAGGCACGGCAAGGCGGGCACCAATGTGCTGAGAAGTAAAGGAGGATGTTCTTCCCAACTAAATCCGACACTGGAATCTGACAAGGAAACAAGTAATCAATGTCAACTTTCTCAAATGCAAGAACATGGGAGAGAGTGGAAATAGCGGGGAGGGGATTCCATGAATGGTGCAAAGGGGTTAAGAAACTCTGAATAGCACGTAAGATATCACACCTCCAGCCAAGAACTAAATACAACCACACTATCAGTGTAACAAGTAACATTACAAAGACCAAACAAATAATGTGAAATTATAAGTATTCAATTATAAGTTTTGCAGCATTGAATAAAATCAAAGACTGTACCTTGACTCCATCTTTCCCAATGACAAAATCTCGTTCCCCTAAAACCAAAATTGACTCCAGGGTTTGAGCTTCCTCTTTTGCCTTCTCTATTTCAGCAAGCTCAGCAAACTTTTCTGGGGTGAACGGGTAAGCCAGAACTCCATGTTCTTCAATGGTTTCAGCAACATTAGAATGTAGAGTCCTTCCCTCTGGCCCTATAATAACCAAAGTGGGGAGGGTTGAAAGTTCAAAGTATCGAGCCAGCTTCCCACAGTTCTTGTCCTTCATGGGCAGGGAGAACCAGGGCATGCTTTCAAAACCCTGATTAAATGATTCCTCATCATCATCAAGTGGTATCATCACAACCTCGAAGCTCTCTCCCTTTGCCTTCAATTTTTCATAAACCTCAACAAGTTTTGGCGTAAAATCACCGCACGGCTTGTATGAGAACAATGAGAAATACAGAGCAACTATCTTCCCCTCAAGTTCAGAGACAGGCACCTTGTGCATGAAGAAGAAATACAGATTAGGGGAGAGCAGTAAAATGTTTTTTTTTTTTTTTTATAAGTAAGAAACTTTATTGATTGAATGAAACTGGGCAAAGCCATGTACATAGGACGTATACGAAAGAGACACCTAATTACATTTGGAGTAAAATGTTTCGAGGAAATAAACTTCTTTCCTTGTTAAATAACAAGCAATGCCATTGAGAGTTACCTTCCTGCCATCAGACGAGATTATAAAGTCCCGTGAGCGGGATACCAAAATAGATCTCAAAGATTGATTCCTCCTGGCGGCTTCCTCTTGATCTTTCAATTCTTTGATCTTTTCTTGTGTAAAAGGGTATCCTTCAACTCCATATTCTTGAATGATCTGGACTCCATTATCACTCACAACTTTCCCATGTTCATCAATGAGTACAAGGTGGGGTATCCCCTGAACCTTGAACAATTCATCCAAGTGATCACGTTTGCCTGAATCAGAAAATGGGATTGCAAGCCATGGCATCTTGGAGAAGTAATCTTTGAAGGACTCCTCATCTTCATCAGCAGAAACAAAAATGACCTCAAAATCACCTTTTGGAGAGAGTTCGTTGTACACCTCGACAAAACTTGGGGTGAATCGCCGACATGGGCCACACCATGATGCGGAAAAATAAAGCCCAAGCTTCTTCCCGTCCAAGCTGTCAATTTTAACCTGTAATTCACAATTCAAAGTGATTCTCCCTTAACGCATCCCCATAACATTCATAACAGACAACTGTTGACTTCCAGTCAATGGAGGAACAGTTCATCGACCAAGAAGGCCAATTTCATATGTACCGGAACAATGTTGTTAACTCAATAATTCTTATCAGTATTCATTAAACCACATTTACGAGGCTTACTCTATCATTGATCTTGATAAAATAATAGATATGATATTATTATCCACAAATAAACAGGCATTCTTCACCTTGTTTCCCCTTTTACTTGTTACAGAATGTTGGGAAAACTGGTCCTTCTGGTTACCACCGATAAACAGACAGCTGTTAACAGAAAATTCCACAGGTGCCAATATGCAATCCCCATTCGTTAAATTTACGTTTCCTGTAAACTTAACAAATTTCTAGCCGGTCTTTTCAAATATGAACATGAGAAAGTTATATGCGGACCGGAGATCTACAGGAACAACATGTATCAAATGAATAAGTGCCTGAATTTTAATTTTCTCCAAAAGTTTCACTTGTTAACTGAATCTCGTTGTTAATGGAAAAATCATCTTCCCCTGAATACATCATCAGTTTTATTGAGCACTGTAGCATAATCCGAGATACTTGCAACTAAGCAAACCCCCAACCCCCTCCCCACAAAGAAAAATCCAAACAAAAAACACATACAAAGCGTCACAAAATACTGGGCGTATAGATCTAAAGGTCTGCATAACAGATATCCATGAGTTAAAATTCCAGCTCCTCAACATAATTTTTTTTTCCCGTTTAATATTCAAAGCTAAGCATTATAAAATACAGGGGGGGTCAATAGATCTCAACGTCTTCAGAACAGAAATCCATGAGTTGGCCGTGATCGAAATTTCTGCTCCTCAACTCGACTTTTCTCTCTAACATATAAAGATTGGCTAAATGTCATTGATGAGTGATTAGAGTTACAATTTATCCAAGTTTCTAAAATACTGTCCAAACAGAAAACGAAACCACTGCCTACCAATATTATAAACGGCACGCACCGAGGTGTATGAAGAAAAAAGCACCTTGTAATCAAGCGGATTAACTAGTTATCAGCTCATTATACTTAAAACAGAAACCAAATAAAAATAACAGTCAAAATTACAAAACCCGAGCTTCTATTTCTTGTCTTTCAGCTGATTTCCCGAGAAACACGAAAACCTACAAGAAAAGCCTATTAAATCAAATACCTGATCCCCGCTGTTGCGGATAAGAAAGTCCCTATCTTCTCCCGAGAGGAGCGAGCGAAAGTCGTGGGCACCGCCGTTGGTTGTCTCGGTAACGCTTGCTTCGTCCGCCATTTCTTCCTCTTCTCAGTTCTCGTGAAAGCAATGAGAATAAAAGCAGCTCAGAGTGACAGAATACGTGGCTGGTTGGAATTCGATGCAAAAGAGGGTGACTGTTATATAGAGTTCTTTCCTTCTTGGAGAAGTATCTGACCATTGAGAACCAATTTTTCTTTTTTATTTATGCTTCCAGAACTCTCTTCTACCAAAAGCAAAACCCGGACTTCGGCCCTCCTAATTAGCGAAGACTTCGGGTAATGTATATGTTTGAAAAATATTAATTTATAACTATTTTTGCAAGAATTTTTATTTTTTTAAGTAAGTTTATGTCATTATTCATTTTTATACTTTATATTTATAGATTTTTTTTATTAATTATAAAAATATTTTTTATAAGATGTAAAAATATTTTTTATAAAATATAAGATGTGTTGAAAAATAAATAATAACTGATAAAAAAGATTTTTTTTTATAATTTATTTAATCCAAAAGCCGTGTCTTCCATTAAAAATATGTTTAAGAAACTATGATATATATACGTTGGAGTGTTTCCGAAAAATTTATTTGATGTTTTCTGCCTAAAAAATGATTAAATGAAAACTCTCTTGGAGCTTAAAATGGTTATAACGTTTTGAAAAATGATATTTATGATTTTAAAGAGTGTAAGTCTCAAGCATTTTATTTAAAAAAATAAATAAATTTAAGATATATATGAAAAATTATTTTTTTAATAATAGATCATATATATATTTTTAAAAATGCATGAAATTTACATATCTAAAATTATATATAACATTTAAGATTTTTAATTTGAGAGCAAACAAGTTGTCGACATTTTTTTTAAACAAACATGATTTAAGTACCGGACATTTTAGCATGTTTTATTAATAAAAGACTTATAAATTTGCGACATTTTTTTAAATAAATCTGGAATACTTATGGAGAAATGTGTTTTAATTATAATTTTTTTTATAAAAGTAAATTTAGAATATAGCTTGATATGATATACATGAGATTGTAAAAATATTTTTATTATTAAATAGACTTAACGTATTATATAAAGACATCAATTTATAAATTTATTTTTAATTTTTAATAAATTAATATTTTTATTTTTATATAATATTTTAATAAAATTAAAAAGAAATGATACATACAAGATGAATTTAGGCAACTAAAAAGACGGCCATGACCTTACCTCGAGAAAAGAAACGTGATGTCGTCATGGTAAATTCATCGTGCTTACGCAAGCCGATAGAGTTCTTCACTTTTGTGGGGACAAGGACAGAGAGTCCTACGTGACTTGTCGGTTCTTTAAATTGAAAAAATTTAAATTTAAAATAATATTAATTTAAATTTAAAATATAAATATAACAGCATTAATACGCACGTGCATACAAACTCACAAAACTCCTTCAAATTTAGAGTAGAGCTACGGAAGCTACCAGCGGTGGCTCTATCCCTGTTTTTATATGTAATTTTTTTTAATTTTTTTTATATAAATATTTTTAATAATTTTAAATATTTTAAAAAAATAAAAAAATTATAAAATTATTAAAAAAATACTTTCTTAATTACAAAGTAAAAAAAATATTATTAAAAATATTTCTTTAATTACGAAGTAAAATAAAAAAATAAAAAATTATTTTTTTATTTTATTTCGTAATTAAAAAAGTATTTTTTAATGATATTGTAAATTTTTTTTATTTTTTTAAAATATTTAAAATTGTTAAAAATATCTATATAAAAAAAATTAAAAAAAATACACATAAAAAACATACACTAGAGCCAGCGGTAGCTCTAGCTTTTATCTTTTGAGCATTGTTATGCATAAGCCTACACACTACACACCAATGTGTTTTTTATTTTTTTTTTAATTTTTTTTCAATTTTTTTTATTTTATTCTTCTTGAAATATTTATATTTTTTATTCATCATTCATATAATACACATTTAATAAGAAAAATAAATAAAAAAAATTATAATGTGTAGTATATAGACTGATATAAAGATAAATTCTTATCTTTTATATCTGCATCGAGCAGACTGTTGTCCACTACTAACGAATCGCGATTAACAGAACAGAAAGGCATCAAACCTTTAAAAAAGAAAAAAAAAAAAAGAAAAAGACAAATCAAGAACGCCACTGTTAGCTTCCTCTCCTCGAAAAACTCATCTCGACGACCTAGCATATTCGTTTTCAGGAAGCTCAGATTCAAAATTTCAAATAAAAGAATAAAGGAAAATGCTCCCGTTTATCATTTTAGTCTGAGGTGTAAAGATCAAAAGAAGTTATTTTATTTATTTATTTATTTTTTTCTTCTTCTCATCCATGACCCTCCACTCCCACATTTTATCTTTTTTTTTTGTGTTCTTTTTTATTTCTCTGACATTCACCTGCCCTGCCCCTCCCCTCCCTTTTTCTTTTCTTTCTTTCCTCCCTAACCCGTACGTGCTGCCCCTCTCCTCCTCTCACCCATTTCTGTCTCCATCTCCCCTGCCAGCGAAACGTCAGGTAAACAAAGTGATCTAAAGAAAAGAAGAGGGGAGGGGAGGGGCAGGTGAGAGAAATAAAAAAGAAGACAAAAAAGACAAAAAGTGGGAGGGGGCTACGGGTGAAAAGAAAGGGTTTTGTTACACAACTTCTTATTATTTATCTACACTTTACACTCCATACTTTTTAAAATTTTTTTTGAATTTATTTTTTTTAAATATTTCAAATTTTTTATTCACTATTCATATAAAAAATATTTGATAAAAAAAATTAAAAAAGAATTTTAGAAAAAAGTGGAGTGTGGAGTGTAAATGAATAGTAAGAGGTTGTGAAGATTATTTCGAAAAGAAAACAAAAAATAAAAATAAAAAAAGATAAAGTATGTTCATTTGGTCTTTCCACCTTAGTCAGGAAGGATAAACGAGAGCCCAAAAGGCTCTCTGGCATTTTTCAAGAAAGATTTTATTACATAACTTCCTACTATTCACTCATACTTCACATTCCACATTTTAAAATATTTTTTAATATTTTTTTAAATTTTTTTTTTAATTTATTTTTTTAAACTATTTCAAATTTTTTATTCACTATTCATATAAAAAATATTTAATAAAAAAATTTAAAAAAAAAGATGGAGTGTGGAGTGTAGTGAATAGTAGAAGGTTGTGAAAATTATTTGTTCCAAGAATAAAAAGTTTTTCAATCTCAAAAACTCTAAACGCAAGCGTACTGAGGGAAGGCCTCGTGGATGATGTCTTATATGGAGTCGAAACATATCGTTTGGATTAAATAAAACGGTGCATTTCGAGTTGAATACAAATGCCTGCGTATGAACTCCTCTTTCAACAGTCTAAACAGTATGCTTCTAATTCCTTTCTTCTTCTCCTAGATTGCTTGAAAGCGTCAACCAAAAGAGACGCCCCTTCTCCTTACCATTACAGAATGAAACCCTAACCCTAACGCAACCCACCAGTCTCTATGTCTGAGGATTTCTCTTTTGGTTCGATTTGGTCCTAGGTAACTCACTACTTCAATCTCAAACCATTTTTGGAATGTTTTCCCTTTCGTTATAGTACATTTTTGAACCTACGTATTCTTGTCTGCGTCTACTGTTAAATGTAAATTGGTTGTGATGCCATGGAATTTTTTCTGCCTTTTCCTCGATGTTATTAGTGACTTGTTGCGAGGTATTCTAGTTTATTTATCTTTATTGTGCATTGGTTGACTAAAAAGAACATAAATCAAGCAAGATTATGAGAACTCATTTGTATCCTTTACGATGTTTGTAGGTTTGGTTTCGTTTTGCAAGAAAATGAGAACCCAAGTCAGCTAAGACTCTATAGATGTAGGGTTTTGTTAGTTGGGTTCCAAATAACTCAGATTTCACAATGTTTTACTTAAACCTTTTTGCCTATTTAGTAACTTTCTTTAACAATGTATGGAGCATTAGATATTGTCCTTTCGGAATCATTTCACCTCAGTATTGTCCTTTAGGTTTTCATAAGAATTTGAAGAATCTATTTCGAAATGCAAAGGATGTAGTTTCTTGTCATCTTTAAGTATTCATCATCTCTATATGAAGGGCCTCCTTATTTTTTCTAGCTTGTCCATAAGGCTTAAACCATCTCACAACAATGTGTTAGAACTCAGATTTGAGAATGAACTGGGTTTTGAGCTTCTTTTTTTTTTCTTTTTTTTTTAATTTATTATTGCTTGTAGCTCTTGCAAAATGATTGCAAGCTGAAAATTTAAATGTGGATTTGGGATGTTGGTGATGAAGAGCATCTCAAATTTCCAAAGGTGTTAGGACTCAGATTTGAGAATGAAGCTTAGGTTTTACCGTTGTGACTCACATTTGAGATGAAGTTTGTGTGTTGAGATCTCTCCAAATTGTTCCCCTTTCCTCCTAATTTGAAATCTCTCCAGATTGAAATTAAGATCATCACCCAAATCTAGTATTCTGAATCTCTTAGCTATTGGAGTGGAGCAGCCACTTGAGGGGACTTCAAGTCTTCAACACCCTCAAAATCTATATCGTTAATCTTTGAAAAATCATTGCAGCCTAGGGGGGACGAGTTTGAAGGCAAACTTCTCGATGCTACTTTATTTGTTTGCCATATCTTCACTAGGTGTTTTTGGAATTATTATAGGTTTTTCTTGTTTGATATTGGAGTACTGTACATGTTGTCGCTTCTTGAAATGCTTTCTTCTTTATTTTCTGGTTGGCCTTGTTCTTGTTCTTCCAGATGAAGATGGAGCCATTTGAAACAAATAATAATGATAAAAGCTTAACTCTCTCTGCCAAATTTAGTAGTACTTGAAGAGTAGTGAAGTAGTACAAATCACAGTCATAGCACGTACTGAATCTGGCAAGAGTGATTAAGCTGTTGGAACCTTTTACCAAAGGTTAGATTAGAAGGGAATGTCTCTGAAACACAAACTAACACCAAAAAAATCCTATTTTCTAGAGTACTTTAGTTGGGTTTCAAATTAGCACCTCAAGTGTTCATCCTTGATTAATAATTTTTATTGTATTGATTACACAACCTTTGTGAACATTTTGCAATTTAAGCTTACATAACGTACTAATTGAATGGATTCAAACTTGGTTGTCACTTGACTCACCATATTTATTACTTCCATTTTGTTCTCAAGGCAGTTTGGGGTTCAGTTTGATGCTTCTTGTGATTGTGATGCAGTTGTTGTAATGAAACTTGACAGATTTACAATGTCATCATTGGTTTCTTCATCATCGCTTGTTAATTGTCAATTGATGAATGACCCAATTTACATCTATTGGAAACAAGCTGTACGTAAAATATCAAATACTGCAAGAAATCCAGGACGATCATTTTTTGGGTGTCCACAATACAATAAAAAGGTAGAAGCAGTTAACAGTACTTATGTATTAATGTTTTATTCAAAATTTTGACATCAAACATTGTGATTTGTGTACGATTAGGAATTATACTGCTGCAAATATTTCAAGTGGCTAGATAGTAGTGATGTCAGCGAGAGCACTTGTAAAGAGAGAAGCAAATTGTTAAAGATATAGGAAGAACTTCAAAACAGAGAAGAAGAGATTAGGAAGAAGGAGTTGGCACTCCACAACTATGAAGCCTAACTTCATAGGCAAGAAGCTGACATGTGGCACGTACGCACATGACTACTTTGTGTGTATTGGTTGGTCACCATATTTATTTCATTGTATTTAATATGATCAAATTAATGGGGACTTTTGTAATTGTGACGTGGTCCACCTTGTCTATTAGCAACCAGCCTCCATAACTGGTGTTAGGGACTTTGTGTTTGTGACTTGAGAGTTTTTGGCTTATATACTTAAGACTTTATTTAGCTTCAATATAGTTTCAATCTGGTGCATTGAATTGTTGTGCACCTGAGATTTTATTTAACTTTAATGTGTCACTGCTTCTTAACAAAGTTACGATCTTTTCTGAAATGAACATGTCAATAACCCACCTTCCATGGATCGGATTATTGGTTTTGGTGAAAATAATTGGTATACTTCAAAATTTATTTTTTTCCCCAGGACATGGCAAAATGCCACAAACTTAGCTCAGTTTTTATTGCATCCTTTGCACTTAATGAATAGTGGAATCCTAATTTCAATTTTATAGCTTATGTGATCACAACAAAGTAATAAAAATAAATAAAACAAATAATTCAGAGGCACTATCTTTGTGAAAGAGAGAGGAGAGGAAAGACATAAATTAAACAAATTACATCATGTCAATTTTACATATCCACATCCTATCATCATCGTCCAAATCCATAAGGGCGAAAAAGTCATCATTCTTGCTCCTCAGTCTTCTAAAATACTCATGTAGCGCTTGAGCACTACCTTTAACAAAGCGTAGGTGTCGTGCCTTATCAATATAGTTATGACAATTTTTTTCTCCAAATAATACGTTCTCAAACCCACCCGCATTAGTCACAAGAGTTTGGAAACTCTTATTCATTCGTATGCTAGCCTAATCATTAGTAACTAGCACCCTCCTAACGGACTCATGAACTTCTTTATTACATCTGAAGAACTTGGATTTTCCTGGACTTAGCACATGATTATGTGTGTTAAAGACCGATGTGACGCACAACTTCCCATTCTTCAACATCACATTCATTCTTGCCTTGCAGTTTGTCTTGCTTGTTGGCTGACGCTTATAAACATTTGACATCTAATTCCATGCCTTGCTACCACGAGCACATCCCAGAGTGACATATTTGACAGTCTCATGCTTCTCCCTTCTACTCCTTTATGTCATTATCTCAAAACCACATTGTTTTTCGTACTGTTTATCCATGGCAGAGGAAGTATCCATTACAGCAAAAGTAGAGTTCCATGGATATTGCTGCAATTTATAAAAAAAAGATAAAAATGTTGAACGACACTAAGTACATGAAAACTCCAAATAATCACCTGGTTGCTCCATGGATATAGGTAGGTAGTTGGAAGAGGTCTCATTATTGGTATAACAGAACTATACAAGGCAGTGGAACTACTCAAAATAGCGAAATTTGACGTGGCATCGGAAGTAGAGTTCCATGGGTGCTGCTTCAATTTCACAACCAAAAGTAATAAAAATAAAATAATTCAAACAAATGTTCAAGTTCTGTATCTATTAACGTTGTATTTCGCACACCTTTGGACCAAGTTCGAGCAATTTGGATCTTCCGAGCTGGGCCTCGATCGGTGTTGTGTGGAGCCCCTGACAGCGGTCTAGTGCAATTGTACGGTGTCGCTAAGTACATCCATGGCGAAAAACAGTATTTAAATGTAGAGAAAATATAGAGAGATGGATACACAGATTTATATGGTTCGACACTAGACCTACATCCATGGGAGTTTGGAGAGGGGATATTCTATTATAATAAGCTTGTTTACAATCTCTCATAGCCTCTCATTTTTCACTATACAATGAAAGCTGTAGATCTATTTGCTGGAGGAAAAGTTCTGTCTGGAGCTCTTAGGTTGAAGAATAAGTCACAGAAGAACCCAACAGTCGGAAGAAAATTCAGAAGTCGTAAAAAAAAAGTCCCCAATCTGTAGGTTCCCCTTGCCTTTTATCTCTTACCCTCATTTGCTTTAAGTCACTTCTTTACTTTTCTCTCCTGACACCTTATTTTTCCTTACTTTACGTCAAATTCTCTATTTTCCTCTCCTGACATTACTTTCCCGTGCCTCCTTACACTTCCATGCCTTAGTCCCTTCTTCTCCCCTCTCATTCTTTCATATTTTGTTTTCTAGTGAGTCCCCTTAACTTGCTGGGCCTAGGAAACTCCTTTGGGCAGAGGGAAAATCTCTTTACAGTTACCCCGTCAATTCCTACCAAACCTGTCCAACAATACAAGTGATAAAATAAGGTCATACAATTACATGTGATCACAATACATGTACAAAAAAATCACATCACATTTTATCCAAATAATTATTATTTACCAAAAAATAATAATCTAGGCAATCTATAACATAAAATAAAATGCCTAATAAATGCGATAAAATATGACATCATAATATCATGGCAAGCATGTATTAAAAAAAAAACCATTTCTTGATTTGTATTTCTGGCCTTTTGGTGATTTCTTGTTTGAATTTGGGGATTTTAAGTCAACAGGTCAGCAAAAATGCTCCTGGCGAGCAATGGCAGAGTGAAGAGAGAGAGAGAGCACTACCAAGCAAAGAGAGAGGGGAGAGAGAGAGCGACAGGTGAAGGAGAGAGGGAGAGAGGGGAGAAAAGAAAAGTAGGATTTACTTGCATGTTGTACAGTTCCATTATTTTTCTCTTGGTGGGTGTAAAAGCCCCTAATTCACCCTTTCAGCCCCTAACCTCTCTCTAAAATAAAACACTTAGGTGGGGTTTGGATAGTGGATTGAGATTAAAGTTAAATAAAATATTGTTAGAATATTATTTTTTTAATATTAATTTTATTTTAAGATTTAAAAAAGTTGAATTGTTTATTATAATTTTTGTGAAAATTTAGAAAGATTGTAATGATTAGATGAGATGAGTTG
Organism: Pterocarya stenoptera; assembly: GCA_003123785.1. Lineage (NCBI taxonomy): Eukaryota > Viridiplantae > Streptophyta > Magnoliopsida > Fagales > Juglandaceae > Pterocarya > Pterocarya stenoptera. The sequence continues at coordinate 472,275 of QEOT01001541.1, forward strand.
AGATCAACTCTGAATCCAA
>QEOT01001541.1:478816-498028 GCA_003123785.1 Pterocarya stenoptera
AACACCCCATACCAGAATAATGTCGCTTTTTCTCAAGACAAAACAACGTCGTTTTATGGTTGGGGGTTTTTTTATACATAAATACATATACTTATATATATATATATTTTATAATATATATTTATACGGGGCGAGGTTGGGCCCCTCCGTCACCCGCCTCCATTGGGGGCCCCAGATGAGGGTAGTAGGATATGAATTAATAGTCACTTCTTTAACTATTAAGTAAAAAAATAAATTAAAATAGTTTGATAGGGTCCACTAGCATTTTGGTTATATATATATAAAAAAAAAAAAAAAAGGCATTTGGTTTTTTCATTGATCAAGGTTCTATTGGTTTGTCAGTCTCACAGATATTTTCAAAAGAAAGAAAGATTATGGGTTCAAAACTGGGATTCGTGTAAGAAGTGGGGCATAAGGAATAATAAACAGGTGGAAGCAATAAGTCTATTTATTCTTCTTGTTAAGAAGTGACGCATCATTTCCCAGGTTACGCACTCCTGGGATTGTTGGCTTTATTCCGTTTTCTTTTCCAAAGAAGGATTCTGGTAGAGTGCGCTGAACTTCATTTTTTTGCCCTTTGATGATTCAAGAGCAACGATATAATTTAATCATGAATTAATCTTTGCATCATCTAACACATCACACACCATAATTTTTTTTATTTTTTATTTATTTGTTTCTCTTATTAAATGTGTATTATATGGATAATAAATAAAAAAATATAAATGTTTCAAGAAGAGTAAAATTAAAAAAAATTAAAAAAAAATTAAAAACACATTAATATGTGGTGTATAGGATGATGCATAAGAATGCTCTTTAATCATTCTGCGATAGCAACTTGTACTTAGCATCATTACAACCAGGCGACCAAACCAATCGGACTGTCCATAACTTTTTTTGTTTTTCTCTTATCAAATAATTAAATAAGAATAATAAAAAATGATAATTAAAAGAATAAAAGTATTATTTCTCTTACATACAAGAAGGATTAAAAAACACAATTCCAAAAGAACAGAAATAGAGGTCCCTTTCCTCACTGCATGGGTTTTAGAGATTGAGCTGGTTCACAAAAAGCCCAGCAATCCTATACATATCTTTATATATAAATATATATATATATATATATATCTCTCTATATATAAAAAGTGTCTATAAAATAGAAAATTATTGGTTTAACGGTTTTTTGTTGTTTTCCGTTAAAGTTAACAATTTGTCAATCTTGTTTTAACGGAACTACAATCATTTTAATTGTTTTCTTGTTAACTTTCAATCCGTCTGGGTTATCGAAAGGACAAATATCTTAATAGCTTGAATCCATCTCTTCATCTTCTCGTCCAATGAGTTCCACTCAATCCTCTGAACCTCTTCAATGCTCAATTTCTCTATCCCCAAAATTGCAGGACCGTTCGTGGTATGGCTGGGTGTTTTGTTTCCCATCCCAATCTTTTGCGACACTTCAGGTTTACTTCTTTTGTTAGGTCTCGACTTCTCCGCTATGATCTTCCCAGTAGTTCATATAGGAGCTATAGCCGTTTCATTCCTATTCGTTGTTATATGTTCCATATTCAAATAGCGGAGATTCACGAAGAAGTATTGCGCTATTTACCAGTGAGTGGTATTATTGGACTGATCTTTTGGTGGGAAATGTTCTTCATTTTAGATAATGAAACCATTCCTATTGTTGTAACTACGGTCCTCCTTGTTGAAGCTCTCGAAATCCTTGTAGATTTCGCCATCGTTGACAGGGAAGGAGAGCGCGGCCCGGCGGATCGTCGTCTCCCTATCCAAACCACCTCTGTAAGTTTCTGCAACTTTTCTAATTCTTCATGCTCTTGTGCTTGATATTATGTTGTATGTTTTCCTTACGCTTTGCTCTGTGTTTTGTTCTGGAGAAATAAGAAGCAGCGTTTGATATTTTTTTGTAGAAGTGGATTCTGGGTTGTGATTGAAGCCATGAGAATGTTGCTGCAGAAGAATTTCTGGGTTATAGTGTTATTGATCATAGGAGTTGTTGGAGATAATCTGTTTACTGTGAAGGGTCGTACACATCGAATACTGTTGGATACAGATGTCGATACCGATAATTTCTTTGCTCTCTTGTACCTCTTGAAGCAAAACAGATCAGAGTTTGAGGTGGAGGTGAGTTCATGATTAATCTTTTTGTTGTGACATCAAGTGATTGAATTTCTGCCATTTTGTAATGGTGACCCAAAACTTATGAACGACTTTAATGTTAATTTCTAATTTTGCATTCTAATTGAGTTTGTTCTAGCAATACGAGTGAGTGCTTTAGAATCTTGATTATATCTGTAGTTTTGAAGACGCAGGATTTTTTTGTTAGATTGCTTTGGTGGATATTGCAGTTCATACTTTCTTTTTGATGTTGATGAACTATGACTTGGTAGACTGTTCCTTCCAGAAACTGAGTAGTCCAGCATTTTAGTTCCAAAATATTATATTTCCAAGGTCAATTATGATATGTTAGCGGTGTAAAATGTGTGTTATTTACACGGGCTTGCAAGTAGAATGACTTATTCTGAAAGCAACTAATTCATATCAAGTTTTAAACGCACCAAGAAATGTTTATGACTGGTACAGCAGATAGTGATTATTGAATAAACATGCTACAGGGAGTCACTATCAACACAAATGCATGGACTGATGCTGGGCATGCTGTGAATTAAATCTATGACATTCTTTACATGATGGGCCGTGATGACATTGCTGTTGGAGTAGGAGGTGAGGGTGGGATATTAGAAGATGGTACAATTCTCCCTTATGTTGGAGGGTATCTTCCTATTATTGAACAGGTGCGAAGAAATTTCTGTGATCATTTTGACTAAATGGCTTTCTATATAGCTCAATGTTCTAAACCCCAGTCTAAAAGCCATAATGAGTCCACTTATTAATGATATAATTGTACACTACTTGTTATGTGAATGGTTCTAATCTGTGTTTAACATATCAGGGAATCACAACTGGTGGGTATTGTAGATATAGACAAGCTATTCCTGTAGGCCAAGGAGGGCAACTAGATATTAATGCCAACTATGGAATCTGGAAAGCTTTCCTACCTCAGGTATGAACTTGCACAGTAATTGCAATCTGGAATGAAATATTTGTTCCTTGTACTTGTTGGTCCAATTCCCCATAAATTATAACATGTTGATATACTTTCCATAATGATTCCATGGACTTCTTTCCTCTAGAAGTTGATAGTGGTCCTCAGAAATTAATGTACACTATATTAGCTGAAGAACTCAATTCATTTGTCGGTTTTTATAGCAGCTAGAATTGATTGTGTTGGCCATCTTATTGTACTATCAACTCACTTCAAGCTTAGCAGATAATGCTTCTTTCGCCTTTTTTTTGTTGATTAAATAATTAGCTAAATAATTAAGCTTAGCCAGACCACATAATACAGATTGGTTAATTAAATAATTATTAATAAAAAATTAGTTCTTAACAAAAAAAATAAAAATAAATATAAACTAAGCACACGTACATTGCACGTTGCTTTCAACTAGTATATATAAAAAGTGTCTATCTAACAAAAAATTATTAATTTAACATTTTTTTGTTATTAATCATTAAAGTTAACGCGATTTGACAAATCATCTGTATACTATTAAATTTCCATCTGTCAGCCATCATAAAGCTAGCGCCTATCAACATAAAGTGAACTATAAAGTGCCTATCATCATTGTACTAATATAATTCCAATATTTATTGAATTTCAATATTATATATTTATAACTTGTCATTTGTTTTAAAATTAAATTCGAATATTAATTTAGGAAAATTTTATTAATTATTTTAATTTTGTAGTTTGGACCCCATATGTTTGACTATGTGGAGTCGATTTATCCAAAACGAATGTCAGAAAATATCAAAAATTATTAAAGATAAACCAATAATACTTGGAACAAAAATATATGTTCGATCAAATGACGGTATTTATAATAATTAAGCAACTTAGATATTTTTTTCATATTGTATTATATATGCTTGCATTAAAATTGATCTCAATTTCAACAATGGATTATATCTGTCATCACGCCTGTCAAGTACCTTTACAATCAATCCTCCTCTTCCTGAGGTAGCTACAATGAAAAAAATGGTAATTCTCGCAAAATAAAGATTACATATTAATGCATTTATATTAGAGTTAATTATGTGATTTATGTAATTTACCTATATATTTCATTTCCTTATAGGTAATGAAAGCTTCTTCATTTCTGAATTTTAAGGGCGGATAACAACAATTTGATAATTAAAAGTATAATTGCAAGAAGTTTGACATACCCATATGCCCCTCTGTCATCTATTGGTGTTCGAGAAATTGTGAAGAATTGCGATATTGCAGAGTTGATGAAGGGTTTACAACCCATGGTGGTAAATATTATTTTATTTTTAATAAATTAAAATATTTACAAAAGCATTCCTTCTAAAAATTGATTATGATTTAACCTAGAAATCAAAATTTTAGATAGAGGCAAAGATAAATGTGATTGACAGCTTAGACCAAATATTTTATTACATGTCATGTATTGGCTATAATAAAGGAACTGGATATAAATACAATGAAACCTTCGTTTATATATATTGCAAAAGCCAAGGGGTCTGCAAACCACGGTGTGTATATTACAATTATAATTTATAATTGATATATAATTTAATTTAGAATTTTACACTATTAAAATTTAAAATAATATATTCAATGAATTTAAAGTGTTAGGGCATATGTTGAACTGGACGATAATACTGGGAAGCTATCTACTATTATGTTTGGTGAAGTAGCAAAAGAGGCATTTGGTTGTTCAGCAGTTGAGTTGATGGAACATGCTGAAGAGGTATCTTTTAAAATTTTTATTCAAAAATTGAGTTTGATTATAATGAGTTAATTAAAAAAGAAATTTGGTGTTTATCAATTATGTAAAGCTATCAAATTTAATTTTGTAGGAACATCAAACATATATTAAAAACGTTGTGGAGAAATTATCAAAAAAACTTTGGAAGATTCAAGTTTCTCTGGATCTGTATAAACTTGAATCTTCCAAAGTTTTTTTGATATATATCTACTATATCAAAAAGTAGATACAGTAGATATATATCTACTGTATCAAACACTTTGGAAGATTCAACTCTCCTTCCAATCCAATGATATATATCTATTGTATCAAAAAGTAGTGTTTTTTAGTATTTGGAGCCCAGTTGGTATCTTGACTACAAACTTGTCACTATCTAAATGCAACTTCTATTTTCACAAAAAAAAAAAGTTCTTTCAAGCTAATTGTTAGTCAGTGACATAGCTAAGTTGTTGGTAATCTCTTTCAATGTCTTCTAGAGAGTGTCATTTTGCTAGGATTTTAGATGACGAGAGATGTGGATTTCGAATTCAAAACTTATCTAATTATTTCTTGAAAGCTAAACACACGGTGAAAGTTTCGTTATATTTTTCAAACACCCTAATTTCTTTGCACGTTTTTTTTTTAATGTATATTGCAACGTGCATTAGTTTCCAAATATATTAACAAGATGAGATAAAAGGTTTTGGATTTTTCTTTTTGTGTGCTATAGTTATCATGTAATTATTTAATTACATAAACATTATATTGTTATTTAATTAACCGAAAACATTACGTTCTTATTAATAAAAAAATTATTTCTTAACAAAAACAAAAAAATATAAATTAAGAAAACATGCATTGTACATTGCTTTCACCTAGTATATATATATTCACCTCACCGCCAATGTGTGAGAAGTGTGACTCTCTAGTGTGGCGTCTGGCAGCTTGGTTGGGTTTGTCAAGAAGTTTGTTCAAAGTCATGAGAACAGAACAGAACAAAAATTATATAAATATATATAAACACATATATATATATATACTAGTAGTAGAGCAACGTCCAAGGGACGTTTGCCTAGTTAGTGAAAAATATTTTTTACAAAAATTATATGATTTTAAAAAAATGATTAATGAATTATTTAATGCATAGAAACAAAAAAAGGTTTTTAACAAATATCTTTGGACAATAATATGTTAATGAAGTGTAATAATTACATGTTTGGATAGACTAGAAAACAAAAAGATTAGTTCGAAATACACTATAGTTTAATACAAGTTTTGCAAATTGATCATTTTGCTAAATTTGTTTAATACAAGTTTAATGAAAAGATTAGTTCAAAATGCTGGCTGGATGGTCTGTGGCAGACCATGCAATGCATAATAGCTCTTTATAATCGTTGTGTAAATTAAGTCGTGGAAGATGAATATATATTGAACATGTCACAAGTACATATTAATTTGAACATTACATACCTAAAATTCATTTTCTTAATCATATTACGTCCCTTACATTTCATCTATCTTAATGGAGATATCTTAGCAAGAGCATAAATCATACTTATATTTCAAATTGGGGTTAATTATTAGCTTATACTTTTGATCATAATATTAGCTAGTTTATCATTGTATTACAAAAAGATTAATACATGCAGTCAGGTTCACCAGGTCGATCTGGATATGGACCAGATTGGACCGCACCACCACCCTCCTGATTACCATTGATTTTCAACCTCCAAAATGCTTCTGAAATTACTAAAAAAAATCATATAATCAAAAGATTGAATGGCATGAATCTGCATTGCATACAAATTCCTCAAGGTACCCAAAAATAGCAACCCGCATATCAATAAAGAATAAAAATCAAAGAAAAAGAAATAAAAAGGGCACACCACAACATTTCAACAAATATTTCGACTTATAACAAATATAATAACAACATCAAGGAGAGTAATTCAAAAGCATGAATTAATATTGGAATTTGAATTGTATCAGCGATCAAACTTCCTGAAAACACAAAAAAAACATGTCACTGTGATCAACCTAAAAAACTTGATTCTTCCCAGGCCTCAAAATTCATTGCACTAACAATCAATGTTCCTCAAAATCAGAACCAAGATGCCATCCAGCAACGGGCGGAACAAGGCAAAATTACTTGGTTCCAAACAATCCCTAAACTTTTAACTCATACATCATATAAGCTCCCCAAAAGCCAGAATCTTCGGGGCATCGACATGCATTTTACAATGGATCATAACTCATCAAAACACCCACATAGCCCCAAACACATAAAGCTAGAACAATAACACATACAAATAAAAAAAAAAAACCCAAAATCAAATCTTGGATCATCTTCAACAGCATGCAAAAAACAAGATCTTCTATTTCACAAATCTTTAAATCACACAACCAAAATAAAGCTACAACCCAATCGATCAACACAACACCACAATCTTGAAGATGAAAACATGCACATCAAACAAGCAAAAAAATCAGTGTCAACAAAATGAAAGAAAAAAAGGAAACCCATACTCTAGATCCTCCACGAAACTGAAGATGTAGTTGATCAACACAAATCGAACACCAAAAACCTGAAGATGAAAACATGCACATCAGACAAGCAAAAAAAATAAGCTTCAATGAAATGAAAGGAAAAAAAAAACAACACTGGAAAAAACAAACTTGAAGAGAGAAAGCCATGGACGGTGGAGAGAGAGAGATAGAGAGAACTACTGAAACCACAGTTTCTAAGGCGCGGTGGAGGAGATCGAGAAGAGAAACGACAAATCTGACTGGCTCGGTGTGGCTTGGTACCGTGGAGCCGTTACTACAACATGGAGGGGGTGCAACTGGTGGTGTCGCTAGAGACCACAGAGGCTATGGTCGAAATGATGGAAACAGGGGGAGAGAGAGGCATTGGAGTTGGGTCTCACAACTTCGGTGGTTTGGGTTTTAGCAACACCCACCGTTTTGAAAGCACCACCTGTAGAGTCGGTGGAGGCGGTAGCGATATGCATACAGATCATTAGCAAGAAAAATGAGAAAGGGATCTGGAGCTAAAGTAAAAACGAAAAATTTAGAGAAATCCTTGTAGAAACCCAACTATCACGACATACAAACCAAAAAGAAACCTATCTATTCTTTTTACAAACAAAGAAATCGGATGATTTAAAGGAAAATAAAAAATATGAAAAAAAAAACTACAATCTTCAAACTAAGATCAAAACATGAAAGAAACTACAATCTTCAGATCAGCTTGAAGAGAAATATATATAATATATAACGTATAGGTCAATCGGGAATGAGAGAGATGGATTTGCATAAAAAGAAGAGAAATATAAGTAATTTACTTGTGTCAGTTGCCAAGAAAAAAAATCTTTTAATTGTGTCAGTTCACCTATGTACGTTACGTGTCTTTTTTATGTTGTGTATTTTTTTTTTTTTCCTTCTCTTCTTGTCTCTTTCGGTTTATATGTACAAGATTTTCACTTTTTTGGATCTGAGTAGACTAAAGCTCTTTACACAGACGTCAAGTAAGTATGCATCAGTACTTATCGATTTATCTGTTCGAGGTTTTTTTATTTTCATCTGAGTAATGAGATTGAGACAAAACAGAAGAATGAAAAAAAGATTATTGAATAATGCACTAACACTTTGACTCCATTCACATATACACAAGTAAAATCATCTCCTTCACAAAAAGGGACACAAAAGGACACAAAAGAGTAAAGTGAAAGAACAACAAAGACAACACAACACGGGAAATAAACACGGAATATTAAAAATATTGTTCATTACTGTTCAATCGGGATAGCGGCTTATATAATAGAGAAAGATATTATATAAAGAAAAAGCCCACCTTCTAGCTAGTTAACTCCTAAACCAACGCAACCAATAACCAAATATTTTAATACAAATGCCACACAAACAAACCACTTCCATCGACATTCAAACTAGAACTTTGTAACCAACCTAGTATTATCTATCTACTCCATCGATCATCCCTTCAGTCTGGCTGAAATCCATCGGCATTCAGAGACATCCTCTTTCTTTCACTTCCTTGGGTCCATTAATAATTCATCATACCATAATGTCAACAAGAATTCAGCAGTACATCTTTCCTTCCCTCATCTCACTCCATCTCCCCCTCATCCTCCGCTCACCTTCAGCAGGTTTCTTTCTGTTCACAGAACCATTTTATTATTGCATATACCGGACCCGTGTATAAAAAAATAAAATAAAAAATAAAAAAACCCTTTTTCCTTGCATGCGCATATGAAAGTCTTAACTTATTATTCATCCAGCAAGGCGCACAGACGTACGTACATGCATACACACATGTATAAAGTACTACATCGATGATGCTTCTTTCTTTCTGATATTTTTTCAGCTGCTGCACCCCATTGGAATATGTTATGGCCGCGTAGTCAACAACCTGCCGTCGCCCTCCTCAGTGATCGACCTCCTTAAATCCAACAACATCAGATATATCCGCCTCTTTGACGCCGATCCCACAACTCCGAAGTCATTCTCAGGCACCCGAATCAACCTAGTGATCGGCGTGCCCAACGAAATCCTCCCCTCCCTTGCCTCCAACCCCACCAATGCTTCCCTTGACTGGCTCAGATCCAATATCTTTGCCCACGTCCCAGCCAACCAGGTCCGCTACATCGCGGTCGGAGGTACTCTTCCTCAAAGACCAATTCTACACCCCCTACGTGGTTCCGGCCATTCTAACCCTCTACCAACTACCAAGCCCTCCAAACCCTAGGCCTCACTGATTCCATCATGCTATCGTCGCCACAAGGAGCGTCTGTTGTCGTCAATCCATACCCTACATCCTCTGCAACCTTTGATTCGTACATTGAAACCGCCATTATACCTCTTCTACGATACCTATACGAAAGTCGTTCTCCGTTTATGGTTAACGTGTACCCCTACTTTAGCTACGTAAACAAGGGAAACCGTGTTTCTTTAGATTATGCTTTGTTTAGGTCCGACAATGCAGTTAGGGATCGTGCAATGGAGTATACCAATCTTTTCGACGCGAGCGTGGATACTTTTGTGTATGCAATGGAGAAGGCCGGGTTTCCAGGCATTCCCGTGGTGGTGACAGAGACAGGGTGGCAGACGAGGGGCGGAGAAGGGGCGAGTCCAGAAAATGCATTGGCCTATAATGGGAACGTGGTGAAGCGGGCTGTGAACGAGGTCGGGACCCCAAGGAGGCCAGGGACTGGGGTGGAAGTTTACGTGTTTGATCTATTCGATGAGAATAAAAAGGGTGGGGAGGAGTACGAGAAGCATTTTGGGATTTATGGTGTTGATGGGGTTAGGGCCTATAATCTTAGTTTTAATTGAGAATATATTATGTTGTAATGTTATTGACATATATTTATGGCTCTGTGTTTGTAGTTTACATGCAGTTGGCAGTTGGCTGGATGATATTTGGGTTGAGTCGTTGGTTTGGACTAGTAGACATGTCACTGCAAATTCATATACAAGCTGTTAATTTTCACCTAAAGTGATAGGGTAACAATCCATCTAAACTTCTATATAACTATTTAATAAAATAATAGTTTGTTTTTAAAAAAAAAATTATTTTCACTTTTACTTTGATTTAATGTATTTAAATTTAAAAAATATTATATTGTTAAGAGGTTGTAGATTGGTTATTGCATGTTGTACCGCTCTCATAATTCTTATATAGTGAGTGGTAGCTAGGTATCATAAGGAAGGCTACTTACTACAGGTACTTGAAATAATTATTCATGCTATTTGTTAACGTCGTGTTTCGCACATCCTTGGGCCAAGGTCCAACAACTCAAGTTTTCAGAAACGAGTCATGCATAGAGAAGAGTATACTGTGGCTTGTGACAGGGCGGCCTTGGGGTCGGGGAACCTCCGATGCCAAAGTTACTAAATCTTCTTGGAGTATAGTAAATAAGTAAAAAAGTCTAGGGATCAAAGAGAGTTTTTGCATACCTGAGATCAGCTATTTATACTACAGGTCTGAAGAGCAGATCATGCCTGCTCTCATGAAATCTGATTTTCCTATACTGTTCTTGTTGACTAGACTGCGTCATTCCCTGGATGACATTTTGCTCCTTGCTTGGATAAAAGACCCCATTTGGGCTGGGTTTCTGGGCTTTAGGGCTCACAAGGCAGTCTCGAGCTGACGAAGGGGACGCAAGGGTGATGGACTTTAAGGCCCAATTTGGATGTCAAACACTTCTCAACTACTCTGAGTATTTCTCGTACGGGTGGGAGTACTCATCCATCCAAATGAGTTTGTAGATATTTTCAAACACTTTCATCCTTTGTGACTACTATTCGTTGAAAGGACTTGACGCAAATCAAGAGTTTACATGCCGACATCTCTCGTACACAAGCAGACCTGAGCCAAATCACTACCTGTCTAGCCATGATTTGTGTCAAGACACTATAATATAATATTTATAGTGAGAAAATATTATAATATTTATTACTATTATATATAAATAAAATAAAATAACTACATTATTTATCATTATTATATATAAATAAAAAATAAAATCAATATAATATTTATTACTATTATATATAAAAATAAAATAAAATCATTAAAATATTTATCACTATTTCAAAAATAAAATCACTATAATATTTATCATTATTATATATAAATAAATCATCATTTCATCATTTAAAAAAAAAAAACAATCATTGATGGGACCCACACCTTTTTCAACTCAAAATTCAAAAGTCAACAACTCAACATACTTCATACATCCAAACAACTCAAACTACTCTCAATGGGACCTACAAACTCACTCCAATCTCTACTCACAACACTTCTCGCTACCCAAACACAGCCTAAGGCTCACATGGGTCTCGCACTGAGGAAGGAGATGGATGTTGGGATTACTCTTCTTTCATGCAAGGCTTCGATGAAACCTTTCCTACTTAATTAAACTATGTGTTTTTTCACTTAATAAAACGAAATGTTTTAGCCACATAGGGCGTGCGCAGGCAATCCCCATTGCAAATAAAATTATTCATTTGAATTGTATCCGTGGATGGAAACCAAAACTATCTCTAGAGTCAGACAATTTTTCAGTTAAAATGGTTTCGTTTTCAAAAATACAATATTTATGATGTTAATTCCTTAAGATTTTTCAACTTCAACTGAAAAAACCATATTCAAAACCTTTTCTAAAAAAAATTAAAAATACAATGTTCTAATAACAGCAGTAGCGGACCCACGTTTAGCTTTGGCCCCCTCCAAATATTTTTGAAAACTCAAAATAGCCCCAAGATTTTATTCAATATAATTCTATAAATATAGAAAATGACCCTCCCAAAAAATTTACAATCTCCTTATGCTCTATAAAATTTTCTAGAACTTCAATATACCTAGCAATAGCTCTCTCTATTTTTTTCTCTCTCTATTTTTTTCTTATAGTCCCAAAATTGTGTGTAATTTCTATATATTATATATTTTCAAGGATGTGGCCTCACCAATTAAATTAAAAGTGAGTTTAGAAAAAATAATAAGGTTATTAACATGGATCCCAAAGTCTTTTGTTATGCAATAATATATAAGCTTCTTAAATATAGTTGAGACGTTTTATCCTTTAAACTTCATTAAGCAAGCAAAATTTATTTAAGGTCTCAATTATAATATTATATATTTAATGTAATACGAAAATATCTAAATTTTACATAAATTTAATAAACTAGCTTACTTATTAGAATAAAAGATTACCTTCTAAAAGATCACTTAATAGTTATTATGAATAAATTAAATTCAAAATATTTCATTATACTAATAATAATAGATGAATATTATTCCATGAAACATTATTGTCAGAAATATGAAACATATATTAAGTTGTGTTTTCAGAATCTTAATTCTACATGTATGTAGCAAATTATAGAGATCTAATTTTATATATAATAATTTTTTAATTATTTTTTAATATCTTTTTATTTGACATCAATGTGTCCCACTGTAGAAAAGTCGACCCCCTTCAAAGAAATTGCTGGTTCAACAGCAGCCAGGCAACCATCCTGCTGGCTCCACTACGGGGTGGCCAACATGCCACCATGGGCGACCTAATCTCGAATAATATTCTAGCCACCATGGCAGTTCGATTTTGTTGGGATGTATGTGGAGACTAGTTTTGTAGCTCAAAAACTGTTTGTTAAAAGTTGGCTTGACAGTCCATTCGAGCCACGTTCACTCGACATTCGCTCAACATTGACTCGAGCGAGACACAGAACCTAGCGTTCACTCAAGCCAATGTTCATTTGATTGTTCACTCAAGGCGCACTTGACACTCTGCTCGAGCGAAGTACGCAGTTTTTGCCAAATTAGGTTTCCAGCGCCACTTGCTATATATATGTCATGTTTGACATGTCTTGGACTACTGAAGCATATTTTTGAGAGAAAACAATTATCTAGTGAGTGCATATTGTGTGTGAGAGCAAAAGGCCCTAGAGAGTGTGAGTTGAGAGTGAGTAATTGTAATCTCCTCTAGCTAGTAAGATTTATGCTGTTTTGTGGACACATGCAATTTGCCGAACCACATATATTGTGCATCGTGTGCTCGATTGTGTTGCCTTTGTTTTATTTGTCATTGTTGGTGTGTGTGGTTTACACATCATTACACAACAACTGGTATCAAGAGTCAAGGTCGGATCTGAAGGAGAATGATGGCTGAAGATCAAATGAAAGCACACGGGATTGAGAAGTTTGATGATACTGATTTTGGGTACTGGAAGATGCAGATCGAGGACTGTCTCTATGGGATGAGGCTCTATCTTCCACTGTTGGAAAAGAAGCTGGAGAGCATGAATGATGCTGATTGGAATTTGTTGGATCGACAGGTTCTGGGGGTTATTCGGCTAACATTTCCATAACAGTGGCACATAATGTCAGTAAGGAGAGAATCACGGCGGATATCATGACGACTTTGTTAGATATATATGAAAAGCCATCGGCGAACAATAAGGTGCACTTGATGAAGAAATTGTTCAATCTGAAGATATCAGAATGCATGTCTGTAGCCCAACACTTGAATGAATTCAATATGATCACAAATTAACTATCTTCTGTAGAGATTGAGTTTGATGATGAGATTAGAGGATTGATTCTATTGGCATCGTTGCCAAATAGTTGAGAGACCATGATGATGGATGTGAGTAGTTCAGCCGGAAAGTCAAAACTGAACTACGATGACATACGTGACATGGCCCTTGCTAAAGAGGAGAGACTCGGATGAGTCCTAGGGTTCAGGATTTGCCCTGAATGTTAACAATAGGGGCAGAGGACATGACAGATTAAGCTCCAAGAGCAAGGGGAAGAGTAAGATGAAATCTGAGTAGCAAATCACATGCTGGAGTTGCGGCAAGCAGGGCCGCATTAAGAGAAACTGCAGGAATCAAGAAAGTGCTGAGGATGATGCTGTGAACATAGTGGTAGAAGAAATTCATGATGCCTTACTTCTTGCAGCGCACAGTCTGATCAATGATTGTGTGTTGGATTAAGGGTTTTCGTTCCATAGCACCTCACATTGAAAAATCATGCAGAATTATGTTGCTGGATATTTTGGAAAGATGTATGCGGCTGATGAGAGGCACTGGATGTAGTGGGAGTGGGTGGTGCATCACACTTTCAAATAAGAGCGTGTGGACTTTACAACAAGTCAGACACGTTCCAGATCTGAAGAAAAACTTGATCTTTGTGGGACAGCTTGATGATAGCGATTTTGTAGTAGCGTTCTTTGAAGGAGCATGGAGGATCACTAAGGGTGCGCTGGTCCTAGAGCATGGTAAGAGATCCAATTTTTTGTATTTAACATCAGGGTCCAATGATGTGCAGGAAAATACAAGAGTACAAAAATGCAGGCTTGATCGTGCAAAACATGCAAGGAAGCCAAAGGGAATCAACTTTGTTGTTCCTCATGAAAGCCTGGAAAAGTTGGCTATGGTTGCCAAGATCGGTTTGAGACCTGATACTCCTGGTGCAGTGGGAGTTGTGAGTCGCCCAGTGGATGTGTTGACTAAGGGCGATGTACATGGAAGTTGTGAGCTGCAGAGATGAGAGGGCTTAACTGAAAACAATAGCTGGCATGTGGAGACCCCAGTCTCCAAGTGGGAGATTGTTGGGGTGTATGTAGAGACTGGTTTTGAAGCTGAAAAAGTGTTTGCTGAAATTTGGCTTGACAGTTCGCTCGAGCCAAGTTAGCTCGACACCAGCTTGACACTGGCTCGAGCGAATTCGCAACCCAAGAGTTCACTCGAGTACCTCTCGACACTTCGCTCAAGCAAGACACAAACCTTAGTGTTCGCTCAACCGTCGTTCAACACCCCGCTCGAGCCAATGTTCATTTGGTTGTTCGCTCGAGGCGCACTCGACACACCACTTGAATGAAGTACATAGTTTTTGTCAAATTAGGTTTCCAAGTGCCACTTGCGATATATAGGTCATGTTTGACATGTCTTGGACGGCTGAAGCATATTTTTGAGATAGAACAATTGTCTAATGAGTGTATATTGTGTGAGAGGGAAAAAGCCCATAGAGAGTGTGAGTTGAGAGTGAGTGATTGAAATCTCCTCTAATTAGTAAGATTTCTGCAGCTCTGTGGACGTAAACAGTTTGCCGAACCACATATATTGTAATGTGCTCGATTCTGTTGCTTTTGTTTTATTTGCCATTGTTGTGTGTGGTTTGCACATCATTACACAACAGATCTGGGCTACCCCGTGGTTGACAAAGTTCTTTGGCTGCCCATATCCATACTTTGGCCCCTATGGACAACCCATGTCAAGTCAGAGTGGCGGCTAGAATATTCTAACCTCCATGGTGGTTTGATTATGGCCACTTGAAGTGACCGAAAAAATATAGTCGCTTGTTGGGCCACAAACCATGGGCAGCTTAGATTGAGGTGTCGTGGTGGTCAAAAGAAATATTTGCTAGTTTGTTTATCATTACACCCTCCAAATATATGATATTTTCATATCAACTAATACATATGTATATATATTTATAAAGTATTGATACTAGTTTTTCTATAACTATTATAAGTTATATAGATTGAAAGTAATTATATGCATCAGTCATTATTCATTTTCACACCCCACACCTATAGTTTTTTTTAGAGGATGTGGGGTTGTTTTTTATAGGGTGTGGAGTGTGAAGTAGTGAATAGTAGCTGATCAGAAGAATTTTTCATAGATAGATGAACCTGTTTGGATATAAAAACACTCTCAACCCATCTCATATCATCATTACAACTTTTCTAAATTTCTATACAAAATATAACAAACAATTCAACTTTTTCAAATTTCAAAACAATAATAATATTTAAAAAATAAGATTTAACAATATTTTATTCAACTTATCTAAAATTATCTCACCTCAACTAACTATCCAAACGATATTTTAGTTATAGGTTTATAATTTATACATTCAACACATTGTTGATGTGGAAACTTTGCATCAATAACATAAAAACAGTTAATATTTTAATGACTTTTTATGATTGTAATGATTCCATAGTCAATGATATATTTGTACAAAGATTTATAAGTGACTGAACTCAAAAGGTGAAGAAAATAAAACTTAAAAGAATGGTTTTGGGCAATGTTTTGAATTTTGTTTCCGTGGTCGCTCCAGCTGAGATACTGGAATCGAATATTTAAGTATAGGTACATTTCGGTGTACCTTTTCGTAATAGTCATTACATTGATAAATTATATGTGTATATAATTATATATATACATAGCATAGTCCAAATCTTAAAAATATCATTACAAATCTTAAAAATATAATATAAAATGTAGAGAGAGAGTATACTCAAAAGCTGTTCGAAAGCGAAGTGTAAGAAATGGGCACCCATAGTGGTCACCCTTTCCCTTTCTCTTGGGAGTTATGAAGTGGCTCTTAAGCCACTTCATGAGACTTGATGGTTGGCCCTTAATGATCAGCCGGGGGTTACACTTAGAGGGGTTATTTATATAACCCCTCCTCCTTTGGATGAATAACTTGCATCAAGAACGATCTCTCTCTCAAATGGTTCTCTCTAGTCACAACATCTAACCTGTGGAACATATGAGTGTTGCTTTGGTATTACCACGTAACATGCTTTGGTATTACCACGTAGTATACTCCACCATATGTGAAGATTGTGGATGAAAAAAGACGCTGGAGAATCCATGGAGCTACCGCACTAGATTTACGATTTACCAACGAGGTAATATCGCTTCCGCTACGTATTCTGATCTAATATTTCTAACATTGATATCAGAGCAATTAACCATTGTTCCCGATTCATGTTTGGCGTGTATGTTGTGATTTCATTCACTGGATTTTTTTTTTTCTGTGCACGATGAGAATTTTTTTTTCTCTTGATAACCTTGGCCACCTGAGAGGTGGTGGCACACCTTGGTGTCAGGCCATACAAGATAGCAACTTTGCATGGATGCACTGTGCTCACCACATGAGTATACTGAACACCATAGGTAATGGGAGAACCTTGGTGCTGTGCGCTCTAGAGGGTAGCGGCGTCCACCTGAGGTGTAGCGCACTGACCAAATGGGATTGGTACACCTCGCTGCAACTATGCATACTCATGAGCCAGCGAAGATTCCTCGTAACATGTTTTGCTGCACGCAAAGCTATGCGCACTGTGGTGGTGTAGCAGACAAAACGGCATGCACCAACAGGGTGCCACCACCGCAGCACACACGAAGGGTTGCAGCACGTGACAATTTGCCACAAGGTGCAGAGCACTTGGAGGTGCAAGAAGCACCTAGGAGCAGCATGGCCGCCTCTGCTACATGCAGAGCTATGAGCGCCTCAACGGAGGTGCTGTCCTCTGATGCTTGTAGAGCAACGCGCACCATGGTGGTGTTGCGAGCTCTACTACTCACAGAGCACGACAACTCCATTTTTTTGGTGTTGTGAAGTGCTACTCGAAAAGCTTCGAGACACCAGATGGATGCTACGTTGCACAAGGCGTTGCGCACACCAACTGGGTCATCTTCCCCAGCGCTGCTTGTGGCAGCGGAAGACAACATGCTGCCCAGTTTCGTTGTGAAGAAGCAGCACCTCAGAAACGCTACCATGGCACAGTGCAGCGTGGGGGCAATGCTGCCACAACTCAGTGCCTTTGCCAGGAGCTTCGGAATCTCGGTTAATGGCCACCGCACTGCAACAGGTGGCGGTTACAAGCAGCTAATAAAAAAAATTATCTTCCGTTACAAGAACACTGTAACTGTTGGGAGAAAAAAGAAGCACAGTGTATTATTTTTAAATCATCTTTGGCTTTTGATAAATTTGGGTTGTGGGCTGTAAAACAAGTGGGTTTTTTTATTAGCTCAAGTTTTTAGGCCCGTCCCATGTAACTTTAACTTTTTCCCAACAAAACAAAAACAAGTTTAGTTTGGTTTAAAATATCTTTGAGTTGAGAACCTGTTTTAGGCTTATACTGATTTGGGCCATTTTTTAGAAAATCCGGCCCGTATCATATCCTGTTAAGGGTGCTTGTGGACTGGGTTGTGAGCCCAACAGGCATAGGCCCGCTTTGCAGCTGAGCACCCAAGGGGGTGCGGTCCATTGGCTATCTATGAACAGTGACTTTTGACAATATGCTTGGGTGGTGTTTTGAACCCAAGACCTCACACACAAGGGCTATAAGCCCAATCATTGGGCTAGAACTTATTGTTAGTGTGTGTTGATTTTATTTACTAATTCAGCATGTCTTTGTGGAATAAAATATTTATATTTTTCTAAAATATATTTTTTGCATGTGCTTGTTTTTTCTGAAAAATAGAGATGAGGAAAAATAGAAAGAGGAATACAATTCTCTCACCCTTCTCTTCTCCTAGCAAGAAGAGAAAACAAAAACTAAGAATTCGCAAGCACAAGTTGAAGTTGTAATAGCATTGGGTAAACATATATGAAATTTAATTGTAAAAATACGATATTAAATGGGCATTTAGAAGAGGGAGAGTTTTCCTTCATGACCTAGGAAGATCTTATCAACAAATGCACGGTGACACAAGTTGTATGAAAGTAGGACCAACCACCACAATACCTTCATCTTTATGTTTTCCCTTTCCTCTATTGATCGATTTATTTAGTCTTAGGGTTTCTTTCTCTGTAATGTTAAATCCCAAACAAGAAGAAAACTCAGCTTTATATAGATAGCTTCTTCGAGAAAGAAGAAGCAGATGGTTCTGTGGTGGGGGGTCTGGGTGTTTGTTGGTGTAACAATCCGGGCCAATAATTCTAAAGTCGAGATATTGATAATTTTTTAGTGTATTTAATGGACCATATTGAATAAGCCCAAGAGCGATAAATTATTGAAATTGATTAGAAGTT
>QEOT01001543.1:0-24147 GCA_003123785.1 Pterocarya stenoptera
TTCAATTATTAGCAAATTAAATGTCTTTCAATTAAAGTAACATACAAGTAAAAATAAGTAATAGTTTGTCGATCAAATGAATAAGGATTTTATTTTCAAATCGATATATAGATCACACGTAAAGTATTTAAATTGATTGCGAATAGTTTTTTTATCGCGATAAGTTGATCGCAAAAGGTCGTTTTTGTTGTAGATATATAATTTTTTAAATCTGAATCTTATAAATCAAATCTTACGATTTAAGTGATATATATATATATGGATGATCATGTGCTTTGTATATATTAACTTGAAAATACAATAACTTCTGAATAAAACCATTAAAAGTAATAAGTAAAAAACAATTAATAGTTTATCCATGAAAAGTGTAATCACCGGCTTTAAATGAAACCGTTAATTAAAGAAAAACGAATTAAACATGAATATATTTATCATATATACAATTAAAGATATTACACACACACACACACATATATATATTCACATATTTAATTATATCCAACAGTGATCTCTGATCTGCATGTACAATTTCCATCATGAACAAGTCTTGCAAAAGTTCTACTTTATTTATTTCATGGTTGTTTCTGTTCCTATCAATATATAATAGAAAAAATTAACTAGGATATATTGCCAATCGGAAGTGTATAAGTACTTCGAGTCTTGAGTGCGACGTGCTAGTCTCTGCAAAAATGGTCTGAACATTAACCCAAGTAGCTCTGCATGAATTAAGGGGAATATTGATCAATGCTGAAACATGATCCTTAAATTCTAATTTACTAATTAAATTATTCCCAAATATATATATAATAATTTAATCAACTTAAATTCTTTTGAAGAAATCAAGCCTATTTGAGATCCAGAAACTACAAATTACAAGTTTTATATATGTATAAATATATATATATATATATATATTGATTGATCATCAGGCAAATGCTTGGTATATATGGGATCAGGAAAGAAGAAAGAAGACAAGAAGATAAAGGCCAAGCAACCACGATGTAACAAAAGTGGTCGAATTAGTTAATTCTTCTCTTTGTAACTTCACATAAGTCAGAATTTCTCTCACAAAAAGTTAAGAGATGCTAATTTTAAGCCAGAAAATGTATTCTCTTCTTCTGAAAATTTCAGGCCTTTTCAAAGTTAGTGATCTGCCAGCTTTAAGTCATAAAGTGGGTCGCTGAAGTTACGACCTGAACGTACGGTTTTCATGAGTTTTATTCCTTGGAGCTATGTATATGCCCACTTTCCCCTGATTATGATCCCTTGTTGCAGGCATATTATAATATCATGTTGCTTGATGATCTGCAGGTTTGAACATCAGGCCGTAGCCCTATTGACTCAATATTTTTGGTTGCATCCATCCCCGGCCCCCACGCCAGCCCTTATTTTGATTCACTTCTTCTCTATATTTAATGCACAGATCAGATCGTCGAGCTTATACATAAATACGTACTATTATTATCATCATCATTATTATTATTACTACCTTTAATTTGATTTTTTCAAAGATCAGAAAGAAAGCATGAGGCATGTATGATTCCGCCTCATGATCAATCCGCAAAAGTCTGCATAAATAAAACAACAAACTTTATATATATGCTTTTACGCAAGGTCGTGCTCATGTTTTCATTTTTCTTGCAACATTCCTTTTTCATGATCTTTGCTTGCTGATCATGCAGGAACTTTCTCTGAGAACTCATTATATATATAGCAGCTAGCTAGCTAGCCCATGTTTTTTCCTGATCAGCCATTTCTATAAATCTTACTGGAAAGACGTTGGATAAAACATCAGAGAATTATCATTTGCCTGTAGGACTAGTGCCAGACCCTGATCATGCATGTGGTGGGGTGGGGTGGATCATCCGATGATCATGATCAGTAATGGCTTATAATTTGTACCCCATTTTTCGGGTCTTTCTGAAGCCACTTTTGTAGATTGCAATCAAGTACTGTATATAGGCATGTGGCCCGCTCTCTCCCTCTCACACGCGCGAGCTTCCGGTGGCTGGCTGGCACCTTCGTGCGTAATCCTGACGCTATATATTACATCAGATCCAGCCATGCCACTATTTTATTTTTGGATAAAGAAAAGACTACTTTACCCCCTCATTTGTACCACTCCTTTTGACCTCTTACTAAATCTTTTTTTTTTTTTTATTTAGAAATTAAGGAAGTGATCATTTTAAGTGTATTGAGATTTTTTTTTTACTTTTTAAAAATCTTTAAATGTATTAAAAAAATGTGAAAAAAAAAATTTACGCTAAGTGGTACGCCCAGCAGTAAACATGGGACGGCATAGTAGTCACACCCTTTTGGATAATAGTAGTCATCTACAGACTTAGAGCATTGGCAATGGCCTAGCCATTGCCAAATCCAAGTTTAAATTTTGGCTTTTATTGAATTAAAAGCCTTGCATTGAACTAGCCAAAGGCATAATTGCTTAACTTTGAGCTACAGTAAAATCATCCCCCTGGCTATAGTTGGCGAGCCATTGTTGAGGGACCAAACATTATTTTTATTATTCCCTCTCTCTTCCCTCCCTCTTTCCGTTGTATTTTTCCTTCTCCTTCATTTAAGAAGGCCGTCACTCTTCTCTTCCCCTTCTCTTCGTCTTCTCTCCCTCTTCGATTGCGGACTATCCATCCCTAGGTTTGTGCGATTTTATTTATCTCTCTCTCTCTCTCTCTCAGCTTGGCTCAAGAACATTCACCCTACCCCCCACGGTAAGTCTCTTCCTCGCTTTTCTCTGTGCATTTTGCTCCGAGTCTCTTCTCTCCCTCTTCTCTCATTTTTGGATCCAATTATGATATACTCCATTTTCTCTCCTTTTCTCTTCAATAAGTGATTAAACTAACGTAGTGGCTTCTCTTAGAAATTCCTAACAACACGATCGAGGTCTGCCAGATCCATCATTCCTCTCTCGGTATGTAGTTGCTCTTCCATTTTCCCTTCTCGGATACGCATCTTAGGCCCCATGAGTTGATGGATTCTGTGATGAAGCAAGCTGTAAAAATCTTAGGCCCCATTTCCAGATAAATTTGACTTTTTCTAATGTAGAATTTGGATTTAAGATCAATGGAAACAAGCTTAATGGTGTTATTTTTTCAACCTTGATTATATGCACAAAGCTTTGACGACAATTTTCTTTGTTGAACTTTTGTTATTGTTTTGTGGTGCAGAATACACTTATGTTTGGCTAGGTATCAATTACAGAACACTATTGCTCTGTTTTGATTTGAAGTGTTGATTTTCTTGTGGATCTAGGACAACTAGTTGACGTTAACTGTTAATAATTGTAAGAACTTAACTGATTATGCAAATTGTCTTAAAATGGTAGTTTAAAATGCGAATGGATAATTTTGGTAGTTCCAAGTGCAAATTGAAAAAGAAGGGTATCTACTGCCCTGAGGTTGCCAAATGTAAATTTTGCTTTTATTATACCGTCCACAACCGTGTTTCAAGCACCATATTTATTTATTGGCAAATGATTAGATACCAGTTGTTGTCAAAGGTTATCTAAGTCTCATGTTCTGCACTTTATTCCCTTCAATTTAAGTATAATACTAACATTTTGCGGTGACTATTTTAGATACGTGAGATCTATTTTTAGGAAATTATATGTAGTACAATTGATTTTGAGTTTCTGACAATACTTTTGTATGAACTCTATAGGTCATACAAGTAGGCTCTATGGGTATGTCCTGCCCTTTCCTTGTTCATCATTTTATCTGTTCTATTTTTATTTCTTATCATGAATATTTTTGTAATGTTTGTTCGGTAATATTACTCTTTTGCTCTGTAAATTGATATATGTAGTGTTTGACATATATTTTTTGCGTATCCTAGTCTCCATAGTGAACTGAAGACTACTCTAGCTGTTTTCTGGTTTAACATTGCTCAAAATAGATGGTTATTTTCTGGTTTAATATTGCTCAATATCAGTTTAAAATATTGATAAACTCATGTGTTTTGATTACCAAATTTCCCATTTGTTATTCCACACAAACCAGCTTTTAATTATCTACATTCCTTTATGTCTATAGAGAGAGAGAGAGAGAGACAAAGTTGCATCACATGGACAAAATTTCCCTCACTAACAATAAAAGCATAACACTCTTATTCACTTTTTGCTTACATCCACGACAAGGAACTATCTACTTTGAGAACAGATTTTTGAATGCACAAGCAAGCCAAAAAGGAAAAAAAAAAAAAACATAAAGCAAAGGTAAATACTACTAAAATGGAATCAAGTATATTATGCCATTGTATCCCATTGTATATTATGCTTGGTTTGCATTTGTACATTAAAAATTGTTTGAGTTTAGAATTCTCTCATGATACAACTTAAAATGTTGAAGTTTAGAATGAACTTAAGAGAAAAATATAAGAATTACCACACTAACTTCTGTGCGTATTTGGTGTGAAGCATCTTTCTGATTGGGCAAGCCTAAAATGGTAGTTGAGTATATTTGGTTGCTGTTTTTGTTGGTTTGCATTTGTATATTATGCTTGGTTTGCATTTGTACATGCAAAATTGTTCAAAACCATTTTTGTTAGGAGACTGCTGTTTTTGTGGTAACATTTTTGACTTGGAAATGACAAAACTTTTGATGGAAACCTACTTAATGTTCGAGTTGGAAATGGCAAATATTAGACTTGGAAATGAGAAAACTATTCGACTTTGTAATGGCAGTTTTTCTTTGCTGCTTTGTTCGACTAGGAAATGGCAAAACTTTTCTAACTCTTTGAAAATGTAATATTTTTCAAGGATGGACACACAAATTGATGATGACCATTTTTTCACCACTCTATTACAAAGTGGAGGAGAAGGTTGTAATATCACTCCAATGCAACATTCTAATGTTGTGGTCCAAGCAACTCTCAATGACGGTGAAAAGAGGTATCCTCCAAAAAAAGTTCAAAGGGGTGCATCTTTCACTGCAGAGGAGGATAACCTTCTCATCTCAATTTGGCTCAACATTAGTATCTATGCGATAAAGGATACTGATCAAAAGTCCTCTCAAATATGGGACAGAATTTCAAAATTTTATCATGAATATAAAATAGCGAACATTGTGAACCGTTCTATAGTATCTTTGATGAATCAGTGGTCCTTGATTAAAAAATGCACAAATAAGTTTTGTGTATTTTTAATACAAGTAGAGTCATTGCATCCCAGTGGTGCAACGGAACAAGACAAGGTATGTATCATTTTCACATAATTATGCAATTATGTAGAACTGAATTATGAACTAAAAATTTTGTACTTGATTTGTAGATTGAGGAGGCAAAATTTTTGTACAAAGAGATAGAAAAAAGTAACTTAACAATGGAGCACTGTTGGTGTCTTCTGAGACACCAGCCAAAATGACAACAACACACATCCACCCTTGGGACAAGGAGAAGGCCACAAGAAAAATTGTACGGTGAAGTTGCTATTGACACGGTGTAGGAGAACATGGAGGGTTTTGCTAAGAAAGAAAGGGAGAGGAAGCGGAAGTCGATGGAAGACAAAGATACTGAGATCAATAGTTCCTTAGCTAAAATGACGGAAGATAGAGCCACGAGCATGGGAGAGTGGAGAATGGCTGTGTTAAAGGCAGACGAAAGAAGTGAGAAAACATTTGAACTAAAGAAGAAGAAGTTTGAACTAATGAAGAAGAAGTTTGAATTAAAAATGATGATGCTAGACGTACGTGGCATGAATGCCATGCAACAACAATATTTCCATAATATTCAACTGGCCATTTTTTAGGAATCGAAATCCCATTTCAGAGGTACATCTACATCTCCTGAGATACCTTATTATGTAGATTTCTAACAAAGTTCCCTTTGATATGCTAGTGAAAATGCCTCAAGTTATCGATCACTTGTCTGATACATATATAAAGCACTTCTCTAGGACTATTTTATGCCAAAAAAAGGGACTACTATATATTTTATGCAGCATTTAGTGAGAAAGAGAAATGTATTATATCACAATATGTATGCTTTTGTAACCTCATTACCTTTTTCTCTCAATCGATTTTGTGTATATAGAGATCAGGTTTGGATCAAGTCAATTATCATGCTTCATTCTAGTACTATATTAGTGAGGCATTTTCTCGGTTTTACCTTTGTGGTTTGGTTCCCAGCCTCTTCTTTGTTGTTAATTGTTTTTGTCGTTGTTGCATATCACAGCCTATAGATCTCTTCTTCGTTCAGAATAATATCAAATTTGGGTGTTTTTTTCCGTGTTATACTTTTTTACTTTAGTACTATAGCTCATATTGGTTCTACTCTATCTTTTTAGGATCAAGTTCTTTTGCAAGTGCATGTTCTTGCTTCACAAAATTAAAGAAATCATCAATTACATAAGTATGATCTCCCTAGCTTTGTGAATGAAGTTGCATGATCTTCTCCTTGAATACATGTAGGCAACATCATGATCTTCTTCTGGAATGGAACAATTGGTGAATATTGCATCAGTGGCATGATCTTCAGGATCAATTGCAGAATCTATCAATCGAGATTCCTTCATGATGGTTAACAAACAAGTTCCAAATTTTAAGGAACATAGAATCTAGAAATCGATCGTTGAGATCAACATTTCATTGTTATAAATAGTTTTCTGGTTGAATACTGATCAACATTTCATTGTTATCAATAGTCTTATGGTTGATTACTGTTGGAGAAGCGAGTAGTTGGTTTGTGAGATCAACATTTCTTTTGTTATCTTATGGTTGATTATTGAGATCAACATTTCTTTTGTTTTTTTAGTTTTTCTTTTTGTTTTTTTGGCTAATATTGAGATCAATAATTTTTTTTAGCAAATATTATTAAAATATCTGAAGTGTATCTGTAAAATATTAAAAAAAAATTATCAAATATTATTAAAATATTTAATATAATAATATTATTTTGACTTTAAGATGGCTAGTCCAATGTGGCCAAAAGTTAAGATTACTAGTTAAAAGTTAAAGATATAGCCAAAAGTTAAGATTTTAGACAAATTTTGGACTCTAGGCCATTGCCAATGCTTTTAATCATTCCTCGCACTTATTTACTATTTCAAAATATATTTAAAACTTTTATTTTTTTATTATTCTTTTAAATTAATTTTTTAACATCTTTAATCATTAATAAAAAAATAAAAGTATATATACAACTTTATTAATAATCACTTTCTTAATTATTAAGTAAAAATAATAATACAAAATATTAAAAAATTTAAAATAATAATAAATAAATGGTAGAAGATAGTAAATCTATCATTATTTTTTATTTTTGAGATGAAGATGATTTTCTACCACTTTGATCGAAATCAATAAAACGTACGTACACATGCTCCAAACTTTGCTTTCCATTTGCTAGCTCTAAACTTTACTTGCATTTTCAATTGAAGATAAAAACAAAAAATTTCTGCTCTTAAATAATTAACTCTTTCAAGTAAATCAATTTTGAACGCTCCAATCTTTGGATTAAGATTATCTTTAATTTGTTCATATGAAAAGTTGCCCCAAAATTCCTATTAAGAGATCGGTTTATCCCTTTTGAGTAAAATAAAAAAACGGTGTTATTCTACTATTCCATTTGACTAATAAGCTAAATTGAGTTTTTTATTTTTATTTTTAAATTTTTTTATTCATACTTTTATATTATTTTAAAATATTTTTAAAAAATATAAAAAAATTAATATACTAATAGTTATTTCCTTAACCATTAAGTAAAAAAAAAATTAGAATAAATGAAATGTCAAATGATGTGTCAAATTTAGGTGTCAAAATGAGGTTTCAAAATAAAATTTAGTCCTATTTTCAGGGTGAGCCAATATCAAATTTAATATATATATATATATATATATTTAACATCTAAATTATATAAATGAGTTTATAAATATATCCCAATAAAATAAACACTGCAGTTGGAGTTAAAAAAAAAAAAAAAAAAAAAAAAAAAAAAAAAAAAAAAAAAAAATAANGCTGCTCTATTTTTTAAAGAAAAATTATTTTCATAAGTCTATTTACCATTCCACCCTTATTTCTTATGAAAAATATATAAAAATATTTTTCTATCTTATAAAAATTACTTCTATAACTTATAAAAAAATTATAAATATGAAATATGAAAATAAATAGTGATTGAAAAAACAAATCCCTCTCTTTTAAATAATGGAACAATAATGTTTAATTAATTAATTACGTAAACAATGCGATAAACAAATAGAATTTCGACAATATTCGGTAAGAACATATAAAAAAACAAAAAGCAAATATAAGTGGATAAAGACAACATAATTAAATATTAATTAAATTAGTCTGTTAGTTTTATACGTTTTTCATTTTTTTTCCTTTTTAAATTTTATCATTTATTCTTAAGAAGAAAAATTTTAAATTAAAATGTAAAATACAATAAATTGAAAAAAATCCACAAAATAAAAAAAAAAAAAAAAAAAAGAAAAAAAACCCCAAAAAAAAAAAAAAAAAAAAAGGAAAAAGAAAGAGTAAGCAACAAGTATTGGTTGTGGATAATCCGGAGGGGGGGAGTAGATGCCGTCGGATGCTCGGACTTCCTATTCCGACTAAATTTTCCATCACTTAACTAGTAGCTCTTGGGTTTTTAGGGTTTTGGAAGAATCAGAGGCTTTAGGACATGGCTGGTAAATGGAATCACACAGCTTTACTCGTTGTCGACATGCAGGTCCTCTCTCTCTCTCTCTAAAAAAATCAAAAATTTGAATTTGTTTGGTTAATCGTTTTTTTTTCTCTCGTTTTGGTTTAGAAAGATTTTATACACGAGGATGGTCTGATGCTAGTGAACGGTGGCAGAGCCATAGTTCCCAATGTAATGAAGGCCGTCCAAGTCGCCAGGGAGCGTGGAATTCTTGTAGTTTGGGTACCTTCTTTGCCCTGCTTTGCTGTTTTCACTCATTCTCTGTTTGCTTAATTTGCTGATGTATCAGAAGAAATTCAATTTTTTTTCCTGGGAAAGAATATGCGAGTATAATTTGAGGCATGGATGTGAAGCTCCATTTATTTTTCCGGCGGTTGCTTTGCAATGAGCTGTCCATTTAGACACGTTATGTTTGGTTGCTAAGAAAATGTTAAGGAAGAGAAACAATAATGGTGGAGTTATTTGTGAGCTGAGAAAAACTTGACCTTCCCTGAAAGAGCTGTTTTTTAGTCTAATTGACTTGATTACCTGGTGCAAAACAAAGAAATACCGGGGAAGATGTCATTTCAAAGTATTCTTCTTGGAGTTGTGGTCGAAATATTTGGATATTATGGTTCTCTTGTAACCTTTTTTATGGGTATTTGAGTGTAAAGTAGTGGCGTTTGGTGTTTGATTGTGAAGTGTTTTTTCCTGTATGTACAGTAGCAGAACCAGCAATTTTTCTGAGGGGGGGCCAAATTTTCTAGTGTGGCACACTGAAATTCAAAAATCATAAAAACATAACTAGATATAAAATTAGATCTCGATAATTTGTAATATACACGTAGAAAAAAAATTCTACAAATACGTCTTAATATATGTTTCAGATTTTGACGATAATGCTTCATAAAATAATATTCATCCATTATTATTTTTGTAATGAAATATTTATAATTTATTTGGTTCATAGAAACTATCAAGTGATCTTTTAGAATGTCATCTTTCATTCTAGTATCCAAGCTAGTTTATTAAGTTTCATGTAAACTCTGGATATTTTCGTGTCACATTAAGCATATAATACTATAATAGAGACCTTAAATAAGTTTTTTTTTGCTCAATGAAGTCTAGAGGATAAAACCTCTAAACTATTTTCTATATGGATCACCAATCTTAAATGATTTTTCTTGTATTTTTACTTTGGACTCCATATTAAGAATCTTAATATTGTAAAACAAAAAACTTTGGGATCCATATTAATAAGTTTGGAATTTTATAAAATTTTGCAAAGCATATGGGGATTATAAATTTTTTTGGGGGGGCCATGGTAGGTCTGCCACTATGTATGCATTGATGGTGATGGTCGTGGTAAACATTTGATTGTAGGTTGTTCGTGAGCATGACCCACTTGGGAGAGATGTTGAACACTTCCGCCGGCATTTATATGCTGCTGGGAAAGTGTGTCCAACTGCTAAGGGAAGTGTGGGTGCGGAATTGGTTGATGGCCTTTTGATTAAAGAAGGGGACTATAAATTGGTGAAGACGCGCTTTAGTGCTTTCTTTGCTACACACCTTCATTCTTTTCTTCAGGGTGCCGGAATTAATAAATTGGTTATCACTGGTCAGTGAATATTTGAATCCAGAGAACCCTTTTTATGTAGTTCTACAGTGCTGCATGTTTTAAGCTGCATTTACAGCTTGTAGTCTATTGAATCTCTATTTCCAGGTGTTCAAACTCCAAATTGCATCAGGCAGACTGTCTTTGATGCAGTAGCATTGGATTATCAATCTGTTTCTGTTATTGTTGATGCTACTGCTGCTGCTACACCAGAGGTGCATGCTGGTATGGGTTTTCTGCTTTCTTGAAAATTTTATTCGATTGTACTTTGTCATTTTTTTGCATTTTGCATAAAGTTAAATTTCAGTTTACCATATGACAAATGGACTTTCAAAATTTTTTT
The DNA here is from genome assembly GCA_003123785.1 of Pterocarya stenoptera. Lineage (NCBI taxonomy): Eukaryota > Viridiplantae > Streptophyta > Magnoliopsida > Fagales > Juglandaceae > Pterocarya > Pterocarya stenoptera. Next base: position 10,593 of record QEOT01001543.1, read on the forward strand.
GGGTGTACTTTGGTACTACATTGCAATCTGACTAATGAACTTTAATTTTGATTTCACCGGAGGTCATTCAGAAACATGGTAATGCAGTGATATTGACAATAGAAAATTAGAATAATCCACTAAACCAGTGTTTGTCTTGATTTGAAACTCTTGTACTTGGGACCATGGCCTACGTACAGGGGTTCCACCCAAAGCTCTCAGTTGTTTGAAGATCCAAAGTTACAAAACGTGTGAGAGGTGGATTTAGGATAATTACTGTATGATTTTCTGATATTGAGACATTTTAAGTTAGCATCCATGCTATCGGGGATACGAGGGTTAAGATGATTATACTGTGTGCGTTTATTTCATTTCATTTTCTATTTTAAGAACAAGGAAACCGTGGTTCTTGGATGCAGCTGGCATTGCATTTAAGCAACCTGCTATTCTAAATATCAACTGGAAGATGCCATATCAATTCCTTGGAGTCTAGCTGCGTCAGTACAATTTTACACTCAATTTTGCTGCCCAATTCATGGGAAGGCCTTGTAGATACAAGGATTAGTGATTAGTGATGTAAAGGTCAGTGTTGAAACTCAACACAGCTAGTATCAGCTAAACCTGCCAATTAATTTGAACGATCATATATTCTCTATCAAAGTGACATGTTAAAGGGAAGTTGTAAATGGCGACTGTAGCCAAGTAGTGGACAAATGTGTATTGGGTAGAAGAAAAGCAAAAGCTAGATGTCTTATTTGCATTAATTTGTTATTCTGAGAGCAAATTTGTTCAAGGGACTGCTACTTGAAATACAGAAATTAATGGTTTTAATAATCTTGGATAAAAATCATATTATTATGGTAGTATTAGGCAAGCTGAAGCGAAGGAAGGGTAAAGTGATTGAGTGGAGAAATTTTATACTGGATGCTGCCTATATAGAGTTTAGAAATGAATGCTGCAATTGGGACCTTTTATAGTATAATCAACCTGGACTAGAAACAAGAGCCAAAACTGGAGGATGGTTACTGTATCCAAAGGACAAACGGGGTGAAGCAGATTTAGCAAATTCAAATTGCTCCAAAAATCATTTGCTCCGAGAGAAACTTTTGGCACTGGTTCCACATGCGCTGGCACTAAACCTTGTCTTGCAGTATCTCCTGACCATTCTTTGAAACTTGATTACTGAAGACAATGAACAACTCATGGAGAATTTGTTCTGACAGACCTTGAATCAGATATGTACTTCTCTTCTGGCATGATGGGTAATGGGCGATAAGTTCTTGGAAAGTGCTTGCTTACTTTCTGTGCTATTACATGTATTTGGTGGTATGTTATAGTCCCTAATTACTCTTGCTTCTGTTGTAGCATGCAGATGCAGGTGTGATGTTGGAAAGTGTGTTGTTTTGTTTTATTTCTCTGATCTTCTAGCAAATTCACCTCTCCTTGAAATTAAAAATTTGACTTCAAAGATATGCATAACTGACGTGGAATCTCTATATCATTTGAACCAGCCAACATCTTTGACATGAAAAATGTTGGCGTCGCAACCCCAACTTTGCAGGAATGGAGCAAGTCTGATGCATGATCTGTTTGGCGATAAAATCATGGCCCTGCCTGAAGTTCCATGTGTGTTGTACATTTGTTCTTTCGCTTGTGAAAAGTGATGTCTCTTTGCTGCCCTACTCTCGAATTATAGTATTCTTCTATTGTGGAATGCTTCGCATTATAAGATGGTGGGTTAACAGCAACGAATTTCATCTCATGTTCGTTGCTCTACCTTTCTCTTTATTTGGGAGGTAGGGGTTCCGAGGCACCTCTACTAGATGATGCTTGAGAATAAGGCTTGTTTGGATTTGGAAAGGGTTTCATCTCATCTCATCTCATTTCATTATTCAAACTTTCTTAAATTCTCATGTAAAATATAATAAATAATTCAATTTTTTTAAATCTCAATTCAATTTTTTCAAATTTTAAAATAATAATAATATTAAAAAATAATATTTTAATAATCTTTTTTTCAACTTTTATTTTTTATTTAAAATTATCTCATCTTATCTCTAAATACAAACCAATTCGGCCTCGTTTGTTTTTACAAAAATTTTCATCATATCTTATCTATTCATTACAATTTTTAAAATTTTCATATAAAATAAAATAAACAATTTAATTTTTTCAAATTTTAAAAGAAAAATAATATTAAAAAATATATTATAATAATATTTTATCTAATCTTTTTACAACGTTTTCAACTCATCATTAAATCAATTTTAACTTATTATTACAATTTTTTTAAATTTCAATACAACATATAATAAATAATTTAATTTTTTCAAATTTCAAAATAATAATAATAATATTAAAAATTAATATTCTAATAATATTTTATCATTTCAACTTAACTTAATTCAGTTCAATATCTAAATACAATCTTAATTTTTATCTCAATTTATTTCATCTACTGTAAAAACAAACGATGTCTAAATCCCCCTTCTTCCCAACGTCCGGTGTAACTCCTGCATGGACAAGGGTTTGACCAGAATCCGATCCCTGCTTAAAATTCCATGTCCGTATCAAGTGAGGGACTAATTGTGTGGAATGGACAGAATAATTCCCCATTGGGCCCGACAACATGTCCTCCTCCTCCTCTCAACATATATACGATTATCCCAATACTGAGATAGTTGAATGAATGCTTTAACTTATTTGAATGATCGAACTATATGGGTTTTCATGATTATTGGATAAGATAAACGAAAAGGAAAAAAATATCTTTTATGTGAGCTCAACATTAAAGAAAGAGAAAATCTTAGATGTGAGCTCATCTAATGCTGTATCAGATTGTAATCGGTCCAGTTTTAGAAAAATTTTGAAATTGAATCGGTATATATCGGTTTTGAAAATTTAAGAACCGGTATGGATTGATTCATCACCAAAATTGAAATTTTTAATTTTTTCAATTCGTCTAATTTTTCAATTTACCATTTACACGTGTGACATTATATAAATTTAATATCATAATTTTTTTAATCCTAAACTTGAGAATTTAATATTTATTGTTAACAATTACTAATTCATTAATTTTCAATTATACTAGTATAGTATAAATAGTGTCTAACTTATTAATGAGACTAATAAACTTGAATAATAAGATTAAAATAGTATAATTAGTATTTGATTATATCAGTATATTAATTTTATGTTATAAGATTAGTAGACTTGAATAATTAGATTAGAATTTCATGTTATATTAATCAGAAATTTAATATATAATATATATAATAATATAAAATTTTCAAAAATATATATACTAGTCTGGTTCAGTTTAAAATTGTTTTCAAAATAAGAAAATCGGTACTGCACCGATTTAGGACCGGCTTTAGTTTTTAACAACGGGTACCGCACCAGACCAATTACAAACCAAACCGAACTGGTGGTGAGTTCGGTCCAATCCGATCCGATCCGGTTCAATTGATTTTTCAATTTTTTCTTACGCTCTATACATGCATGTCATCGCATGTGCCAAAGGCGAATTAAGGCTTTGTTGTTGGATACTCAAAATTGGTCGTAAAGCATTATATTTTTCTTAAGATTGCCTATCATTTCGTGCATGTTTCAATGTTGACATGTGATCAAGTGTTTAAAGAAGACTACAAACATATAATTGTTGATGTCATGTTTCGCGGGCTTGGGCAACTCCACGCTAGCAACACTCGGGATCTTCCCTGTAAGGAGGAGAGTGGGGGAGCTCGGGGGCTGTGGTACCTCCGACATCCAAGTTAGTTCAAGGTTGAAGATAGAGAGAGAAATGAGAGCTAGAATGGAATAACAGAGAATTGTTCAAGAATATAAGTAAGTAACATTTGCCTCGCCACAGAGAGAGAGAGGTATTTATACCTGGTCGGGGCGAGTCCCAAGATGATGATGACCTATATCCGCCTCCGTGTCGAGATTATATGTCCATGCCCGCCCCTGCTTTATGCTAGACCTGTCAAGCCTAGCCTGGGTTGTTTCTAACACCCAGGTGGGTGCACTGTTGCATGCCTACCCCTGAGCGCATTGAATGCGGCGTGGTCCTTTTGTGGTGTGCTTGCCTTTGCTGCATTAAATTCGGCGTAACCCTGGACAACTATGTCAAGGATAGGGATGTCCTTAACGGTCGATCAATTTTGGACGTTAGGTTGCCCTGTTAGGGTCGGAGGCGTCTTTGTCAGTCGCCTTGACGTGTTGTCAAGTTGTACAATCTCCTATCTTCTTGTCGGGACACCCAGCCTCGCGTTCCTTCTTATGGGCCTCCTGGGCCAAGCCGGGCCAGTCCACCCAGGTCCCATGCAAGGGCCTAGGCCTGGCATCCGTCCTAGCCCGGTCCTTGGAAATTTCTCCCCTCACAATAATCATAAATAGAACAAGAAGAGAACAAATTTAACCCATAAGAGCAAGGAGCGATGCGTTGAGCATCAATAACTTCGAAATGTGAAAAAATCGATGATGATATTTCATCTGTGATATTGTTTAGATAAGAAAAATTATGAAAATTTTTCCAGATACCAACTATCTGATTCGAGATTTTCAAAGTTAGAAGAAAATTGAGCTGATTTGACTATACAAACTAGAGGGCTCAGAAGTGAATCATAACATCCACATGAAGAAATTTTGTGAAAAATCCACGTCCAGGCACATCTACTCTCATGGTTTCCTCAAAATAGCATTGGCTATACATTCATATAAATATATATATATATATATTGATTTATAATTTATTTAAGCAAGCTTCATCGATAATAATAAAAAAAACATAAAAGTTCTAGAGAAGAATATTACAAACTTTGGGTCCATCTTGATGTAAAAATGATGCTTTATGAAAAGGGAAATGCTTCAATATAAGTGATTAGAAGCTGCCCATTTCGCTAGTTGGTGCGAGCATTGATGGATTTTTCCAGCCCTAGGCAGATCTGAGCAGGAAGTTGGTGTCTCTGGCAGTGGATTCAATTGTCCGATCCACTGAAATTGCTTTTACGACTGCCCGAGTGTCCTTCTATGTTGAGTTTTTGAGTTATTGTTTTGTTGCGCTTCTTCGACTGTCGTGTGTATTGTGTCATTTGTTTTACCATGTTTTGGATTAGAGCTGCCTATGAAAACTAGTCTTCACTAAAACTGGAGACCGAACCATCATTCTGATCTCCACACATTGCGATTAATCTCCAAATTGTTTTTTATCATTATCTGTTTTTTGGTTTTTGAGGGAGTGACATTCCGACGGAGTATTAAGGCTCGTTTGAATTTAGAGAGTATTTTATCTCATCTTATCATTACAATTTTTTCAAATTTTAATAATAAACAACAAATCCTAATTCAAAATTTTCAAATCTTAAAATAATAATAATATTTTAATAATATTTTATTTAAATTTCATTTAAAATCATCTCATCTCATTTCACTATTTATTAGAAAAATTTACTATAAATTTCCAACAGATCCCGTTTTATTACTATTTTTTTTTTCCTTTTAATTTCTTACCATGTAGAGGTTCCTTGTATCCCTGTCAGTTCAAGCAAAACAATTTTCTTCTTTACAAGAATATAAATGAACTCTTATAAAAAATTAAAAAAAAAGAAAAAAAAAAAAGAATATAAATGAACTTTATTCTCAGTAGAAATAATTTATGTTGCACTAGCTGTCTGCTTCTCTCTGCTCTCTTTCTCTCTCTCTCTCTCTCTCTCTCTCTCCGTCTTTGACCTTCCTACTTCCCGAGAAGGAAATCAGAGCTCAGCAATGGAAGAAACAGTAGATCTTCCTGATTCAGATCACGTAGAAATGGCTCACCAACACATTCCACAAAAGAGAAAAAAGGGAGGCCTTGTAACCATGCCATTCGTTATAGGCAAGTGTAAAGCAGAATCAATATACATGCAAAAACTCTTCTCCTTTTCGATTATGAGATTTTTACTGATATTTTAGAATTATACATCATAATTTTCATTATTGTTTTGTGCATGTATGTTTTCAATATCCTTTTGTGTCGTGGGTGTCCAAAAAACACAGTAAATGAGGCATTTGAGAGAGTGGCAAGCTTTGGGCTGGTGCCAAACATGATATTTTACTTGATGAGAGACTACAACTTGGGATTTGCCAAAGGGAACAACTTGATCTTCTACTGGTCAGCTGCCACCCAGTTCATGCCTATCTTGGGGGCTTTTCTTTCTGATTCTTATCTGGGTCGTTTCCTTACCATTGTCTCGGGTTCCATAGCCAGCTTCCTGGTAATTTTATTTTCCATTTTGTTATTCTCTCACTTTTTGGGGACCTATGAACAAATAGCAACCTTTAATGAATATGAGCAAAATATTGATGCGACAAACTTCTTAAATTCATTTGACAAAAATTTAAACAGGGGATCGTGCTCCTGTGGTTAACGGCCATGATTCCATGTTCGAGGCCTCCCCCATGTGATCAATCAAAACACAGTTGCAAATCAGCAACAACGATTCAAATGGCCGTCCTAATGTCTTCTTTTGCTCTCATATCCATTGGAGCTGGTGGCGTTAGGCCATGTTCCTTGGCGTTTGGAGCAGATCAGTTGGACAGAGGAGAAAACCCAAAAAATAACAGGGTCTTGAAAAGTTTCTTTGGCTTGTACTATGCTTCCCAAACTATTTCTGTCTTCGTTGCCTTGACGGCCGTCGTCTATGTTCAAGATCATCTCGGATGGAAAGTGGGTTTTGGGGTTCCGGCAATTCTTATGTTCTTCTCCGCCTTCTTCTTCTTCCTGGCTTCCCCCTTGTATGTCAAACAGGAAGCTAAGAAGAGCTTGTTCACTGGCTTTGCACAAGTGCTTGTAGTTTCTTATAAAAATAGAAAACTTCCCTTCCCTGATCGGAGCTCCGGTGGACTTTACCATCACGGAAAGAACTTGCTTCTTGTCTCACCAACTGAGAAACTAAGGTAATGCCACCAGCATAATCATCGTCCTTTTCTGCCCTATTATATGCAGAAAAATTCAGTAATCTTTCCCGGGCTTTCTTTGTTTTCAGGCTTTTGAATAAAGCTTGCATCATTAGGGATCCTGAAGTAGACATAAACCAGGATGGATCAGCTTCAAATCCTTGGAGTCTTTGCACAACAGAGCAAGTAGAAGAGCTAAAAGCACTTATTAAGGTTGTCCCATTGTGGTCTACAGGGATCATTGTCTCTATAATCGTAAGCCAAAGCACATTCCCAATACTCCAGGCAAATTCCATGGACAGACGCATAACTTCTAGCTTCCAAATTCCAGCAGCATCGTTCGGGTTGTTTGCTGTCATTGTTATAACCATCTGGGTTGCTCTCTATGAACGAGTAACCCTTCCCCTGGCGTCAAAAATCATAGGTAAACCAGTGCGGCCTGGGCCGGTAAAAAGAATGGGAATTGGGACATTTCTCTCTTGCATGGCCATGGTAATTTCCGCCGTAGTTGAGCACATTCGACTTAGGAAAGCAATCCGTGAAGGGCATGTAAACGATTCACATGCAGTTTTGGACATGTCTGCTTTGTGGCTTGTGCCACAATATTGCTTGATTGGATTAGCGGAAGCGTTCAATGCGCTAGGCCAAATAGAGTTTTATTATTCAGAATTTCCCAAGAGCATGTCAAGCATTGCCACGTCTCTGTATGGACTAGGGATGGCGGTGGCGAGCTTGTTGGCCAGTGTTATTCTGAGCACTGTTGATGACCTTAGTTCAAGAGGGGGAAACGAGACCTGGGTTTCCAATAACATCAACAAGGGTCACTATGATTATTACTTTTGGCTTCTTGCTATAGTTATGTTTCTCAATTTGCCCTATTTTATTGTTTGTAGCTGGGCATACGGACCTCTGGTCAAAAATGGGAGTAAACGGGAGGGAGAAGGCTCATCCCCAAAACTGCCAGCCTGAAACTTAATTTGTGCAGCTTTTGGTTCGATTGCTGTAATTTTGGTTCCTCTCCTCCATGACATGACATTCGACCTAGAATATATCATCTTGGCTGAGTTATAATCATTCTCTAACTAACCTCTGAAACTATCAATTTAGGAATCTGATACCCAACTCGAAGACAAGTTGAAGTGTGTAAGCGTGGGATTCTTATGGCTGGTTTGGATTCACAAAACCATTTATCTCGTAATTACAATTTTTTTAAACTCTCGTACAAAATATAATAAATAATTTAACTTTTTCAAATCTCAAAATAAAAATGATACTAAAATATTATATTTTAATAATATTTTATTCAATTTTCAACAAAATATCTCTTCTCATCTTATCTAAATTACATAACCAAACAAGGCTTAAGATTTGAAAGGTCAAATAGTCCTCATCTATGGACCCTTCAACAAAAGGAACGAAATTAGGATTTGTGAAATGCCTCTTGCATGCAATATATTTTGATCAGAAATTTATTCAGTATTTTTAAAGCAATCTCCATATATTATAATTAAATGATACAAAAATACAAGAATAAGGGAAAGGGAATCCCGACAAACACAATTTCTTAAGTAGTGTAACACTATAGAAAAATGGACGCCGGAAACAAATAAATGTTTCCTACTCTTCTCCACTAAGGGGGAGCTGTAAAAAGTGACTGTTTTTATGCAATCTAAAAATGGAATTGTAGTCTCGTGACCGAAGGCTATAGTGATTGTAGTGACTGCATTTTGTCTTGAACTGATTGTTGCAAAAGTCCACTATCTCGTTTTCACAACCTTATGACTAAATAAGACGACTCTTATAATAAAGAGCTAGATAAAAAATCATAACTCCATCGTGTTATACATCGTCGCAAGATTTCACATTCTTCCTAAGAAATACATGTGATTCTCGCGCAAGAAATAAATGTAAATAAAGAAAATGAGGCTCATGGATTGTGGCGGAAAGAGACTGCCAAGGGACTAAACAGGGGTGGCACCACCATTGGAAACTGGTCAGAGCTTGCTGACTACGGTTACATTGACCGTAGTCATACCTGTGGCCATCCATTGTTTACCCAAAGCAACTAGTTCTCCGTTACTTCTCTTTCTTATCTCCACCACCACTGCCACTAATGTTTCTTTTTCTGCCACAACTTTCGCCTCTATCTCAACTTCTTCCTGTCATAGTTCAGTCATCAACGTCAGGTAAAAAAAGAAAAAGAAAAAGTTGGAAACGCAATTCTGGATAAAAACATTTCACAGCTACTAAAAAGGGGAAAAGAAGAATTTAATTAGCAAGCATTTCTGACCCTTTATTCAAGATATACTTTCCAGGGTTATTACTTAATTTTGCCCAAAAATAAGTTAATTTCATATAGAAAATTTCCCTTAAAGCATCTTAATGTAGAGGTAACTTAACGACATTTTAGAGCAGACATTGTAATTATTGAAGGGAGTAACGCATAGAAGTAAAAATAAACAGAAACACTACTTTGTCCTTTACATTTGACCATTCCAATTGACCCCTGATCAATTTTTTTTTTTTTTTATCTAATGATTAAGTAAATGATTTTAAATGTATTGATGTATTTTTTTATCATTTTAAAATATTTAATTATATTAAAAAAATATGAAAAAAAAAAAAACCTGGACGGCATAATAGCGTTGCCCAAAAATAAAATACAGACAAGGGACTCAAAAATGGGCCCCCCAAACTCATGTTTTTATGAGGCGACAAATGTCCGTCACTTGTGGAAATGGGATGACGAAGGTCGGTTTTGGAAGATCCAAAAGTGACGATTATAAGGGCATGACAGGTGTTTGCTGGTTAAGGGTAGGAGTCCTAGGACGCGATCGACATAGCCTCCAAAGATCGAGAACAAAAATGAGGAAAAAATGAGAGAAGTTGAGGAAAAAAATATAGAAAAGGGGGAAGAGAAGAGGGAGGGTGTGGGCTAGTGTTTTAACTTTTTAAGAGAGAGAACGAGAGAAGATTTGGGCTTTCTTCAACTAACGAACCTCGTACCTACTCCGACTGTTACCAATTCAGTGAGGCCGAATCATTACAAAGAGCATAACTAATCTTGGTTATAAAAACGAACAAAAATTCTTCGTGTCGCTTCTATATATCACCTCATATTTATTTATTTAAAATTTAATTAATTTTAAAAATAAAATAATTTTAAAAATAAAAAGAAATAAAAATAAGTGTGATATGTGGTAGGAGTGAAAACCGACTATATCGATGCAGTTTTTGATAAAAATGCCGCCGACCAATGAAGAAGATTTTCATGAAAGAACCAACTGGATTGGCCTATGAGGAGGAGAAATACCGGTCTTAATGAATCTGGCAGTTCTTGATCCCCCTAACGGTAAGGTTCATCTGAGAGAGTAGAGAGAAAAAGTGTTACAGTCTGAGAGAGGAGAGAGAGAGAATGAGAGCAATCAGAGAAGAAGATGGTTGGTGTCGTTTCACTTATATATATATTTTTTTTTTGTATAAAAAAACTTGGGTAGTTGGCTTGGGAAACTAACAATTGGGAGAAATAAATCTAACAAAAGTTCTCCCTTCTCTCTAGGAAAATAGCCTGAGGGTTCTTGAGAGTTAGAGTGTAACCTGAAGCTACCGTTAAGTTTGGGATACATTGGGTTTGTTATTAGTGAGTCATGGGTCCTCCACACCTAGTGCTTATTGAATCCAAGGTTTTTGAGATAAGGGATGGAAGGTTTGTTCATATAACAGAGAAAGGTTGGAAGGTGGTGAAAGAGATTGGTCTGGGGATAGGTACGGCAAGGTGGTTCTTAAAAGCATTGGAGGATAGCTTGAAGGCTGGGAGGCAGGGGTTCTATTCTGCTCATAGAGATGGTGATAGGGGCTTTGTTGCTCAGCGTCGACTTAATTCTCGAGGCTGTTTCATGGCGTTGACGGAGTTTGGAGGGGGAGGGTATCAAAACTTCCTGTTCATTCCAGAGGACAGGAAAGGAAGGGGGTGGAGGAAGATGGTGGAGGCACTGAAGGTGGCTGGTTGTGCAGGTGCCTCCATGCCTGCACAATAACCTCCTCCTCGGTCTTACAAGGAGGCACTGCAGCACAGTTATAGTGGTTGGGTTAGCCATCACTCTGACACTTCGAAAGGCTCATGGGGGGTAGGCCTGCAAAGGGATGTCTCCATTCCTGTAGAAGCTCAGAAGGGGATGGGAGAAGGCAGAGGTGCTATCGGCCTGGATGAGGCAAGTATGATTCATGCCTTACAAGAAATGAAGAGTCAAGTCGATATGCTACAAGCTAATATAGCTTGGATGATACGGTGCGCAGAAGGGTCTAAAGGGCAAAAAGTGGGCTGGGGCAGGGATACGGGTTGTGGCCCAAATGGGCCTCAGGCTCAACCTCTGGTTAGTGGGGAAAGGAAGTTGAGTCAGGCAACTCAGACTCAGTCTAATGGGCCTCAAGTTGGAAGTATGGGCTAGGGAAGAGAGGCTGTTCTGAAGGGGAAGAGTGTGGTAACTGGGTTGGGTCTGGGCAGAAGCCTACGACGGGTTTGGCAAGGATGGTGCTCTTTTGATAGTAACACTCGGTTGTGCTTGGGGGATGGTAGTAGGATCAGCTTTTTGAAGCATAAGTGGGTGGAAGACATGGCCTTGAAGGATGCTTATCCAACAATTTTTAGCATTGCACGGGATAAGGAAGCTATGGTGGCTAACTTGAGGGTACTTCATCAAAATTTCCAAGAGTGGAACGTTAATCTTACTCAGGAGGCTCATGATTGGGAAGTGAATATCCTGGTGGAATTCTTCAACTTGCTGTATACTACTGCTATTGGGGTCACAACGGAAGATATGATGGTATGGAGACTCTCTAGGAGAGGGAAATTCACGGTACGTTCTTTTTATGACTATGTTACCATGCAACAAAGGCACAATTTTTCTTGGAAGAATATATGGAGGAGTAAAGCACCCACCAAGGCCGCATTCTTCACCTGGACAGCAGCTTTAGGGAAGATTTTGACCATTGATAACCTGAAAAGACGTGGTTTAATCATCACGAATTGGTGTTGTTTGTGTAGAAATAGCAATGAAACAGTGGACCATCTACTTCTACATTGTGAGTTTGCTAGAGATATCTAGAATTATTTTTTCAGCAAACTAGGATTCGCATGGGTAATGCCAGGAAGGGCGGTTAAACTACTAGCAAGTTGGAGAGAGATCACTAGGTCTCCACAGATTGCAGCTGTGTCGAAGATGGCCCCTATTTATATCTTTTGGTGTATTGGAGCGAACAAAATAAGAGATTCTTTGAAGATCATGAACGTTCCTCGGAGGAGTTTCATAGTTTCTTTTGGAAGACTTTGTTTTTGTAGGCCATTGCTATAGATTTCAATGATCACAGCTTCCATAATTTCCTTGTAACTGTTTCTAGTTCCTAAATAGACGTATACCTCTGTATACTACTAGTGTACTTGGCTATGCTTATCTTTCTATTAATGAATTAACTTATTACCGATCAAAAAAAAAAAAAAAAATTGATATAAGTTAGGTCTAAAACGACACCGTTCCTCTTAAATTTGGAACAACGTCGTTTTAACTACGATATATCTATATATAAGATATATTTATTTAATCGACTGATTTGGCAGTTTGAACTAAGTTCGAATCGGAACCAAACCGATCGACGTCGGTTTTAACGAATTTCTATCACCGGCCGATCAATTATCTGCCGGTTTCGTGCTCTGGCAATCGGTCTACATCGGTACTGGCTGATTTCGTCGATTGTTGTACAGTCATAATATGTAACATATAAAAATGATGTGTCGCAAAAAAAGGAGACACTAGTTTCTTAAAGGATTTCTACCAAAATCTTCTACCGATTTTTTTTTAATTTTCTTTTTATTTAGTGATTTAGTAAGTGTTTTTAAATGAAGAAGTGATTTTTTTTTAAATATAAATAGTTTAAAAAAATGGTGAAAGAAAAAAAAAATTAAAAAAAAAAAAATTTAACTGATCGGTAGGGAGACATCCTGTGTGTGGACGTAGCAACGTCCAAACAGAAATACTGAAAAGTCAACTCTTGTTCCACTTGGGAAGCATACCAAATGAATGATAAAAACCAAACATGTATAAGATAAGAAAAACGAAGCAGTGGATGAGAGAAGAACTTGAATTTTAGCCGTGGAGTAGTAGGAAATATTGAGGTTGACGGTCGATTTGACATTCCCGACAGAGGACCAAATGGCGGCGGCCCCAACGTTGTCGATTAACGTTGCCATAGCTCCGACGTGCCAATTTCCATCTTGATCCTATATAGTATACATTATATAATAGGATATAGATAGAAAAGAAAAAAAAAAAGATTTGAGGACAATATCGAGGAAGACAAAAAGAAAGAAAGATCAGAATATAGACACAGATTAGAGACTCAGAGAGACGATGAAGGGATGGATGGATGCCGGATGGATACAGTAAATAAGCACTTACTGAGAGGCGACTGGGAACCAAAAAATGACACAGAATAAAACCCTTGCGAGCCTGAACGACCTGGAGGCCCTCCATGGCTATGGCCTCCACTTCCTGACAAATCATGCCCTTTGACAGAGCGCCCAGCCACTTCCGCGCCATCTCCACCAAACGACGCCCTTCCATCTCTCTCTCTCTCTCTCTCT
>QEOT01001543.1:50823-108650 GCA_003123785.1 Pterocarya stenoptera
CTTCTGGCTTGCTGGACAGGTTTCCAAGATGAACCCCAAATTGCTGCCGCATGGAAAATGAATACTCTGTCTCATGAAGGTATATTTGGCTCGAAAGGAATGGCCAGAGTTTTGAAGACTGGGAACGCTCATCGGAAGAGCTTACATGATTCTTTTTCCATACTTTATTTCTTTGGGCCTCTGCTATTATTTCTAATGGAGCTAGTTTTCATGATTTTCTCGTATCCTTTTTTAGCTCCAAACTTGTAATTTGGTGTTCTGTCTTGCATACTCCCTGTGTACTTGGACTACACCTTATTATTTGATTAAATAAAGATTATTTTATTTATAAAAAAGCATATCTTTATAATATTAAAAGATGGAGCTAGATGCAACTGTTCTCCTTACTATTAAATGCAACTTCAAATAATCTAAGAACCAGAAGCACCACCTGCTGTAGCAGTTCCCTGTGCATCAGTGCATCTTGCAACTCTTGCTTGTGTTTCTTCCTGAGTTCCTTAATTTCTTCTTCAAGCTGGCTTGCACGACCTTCCTGAGTTTGAGCTTCCTCCTTGGCCGCAAGGTACTCCTGCCTATTCTCAGCTGCTCTTTGTCTCTCCTTCTCAAGGGATCTACTTAACTGCATCTGTTCCGTTCTAAGACAAGAAATCTGAAACAAATCACAGCAGTAAGCTAATAGCTATGAAAAAACTACAGCTCTTAAAACAAGATAACCAACAAAAATTCGAACCTGAGCCTCAAGAACATTAATTCGAGATAAGGTTTGAGATAAGCGTTCATTCACAGATCGCTCTCTTTCCTCAGCAGCTGCAGCTTTGGCCTCTTCTTCCTGAAATGCAATGAAAACAATAAAATAAAAGAACGGTACAAGTTTCAAATATAACAAGAAAAAATATCTAAACACACCTGGAGTCGAGAACTAAGGGACCTCTCAACAGCAGCCCAGGCTTCTGCCCTTCTGGCTGTTGTTTCCTGTTACCAATAAAATAAATAGTCAAACACAATAGCCAAGTAATCATACAAGTAAATCAAAGGACCACCATCAAAGATCCATAGAGAATCCTCATCAGAAGTCTAAAATGCGTTTTTAAGTACATCATTACCTGCATAGCTTCGATCTGCCTTAAAAGAGGCCTTGTAGATTCCGGAACTTGGGTAATCAACTCCTCACATCGGCGCTCACTTGCCTAGAGAAAGAAAAGGCCATATTAAATAATCTGCAAGATGATCACAACAATTGACAAATAAAGGATTACGGTTGAAGCACAAAGAGGAAGTTTGACACACTTGGTAACGTTTTTGAAGATCTTCAATGTCCCTGTGAAGCATGTCTTCTCTAAACACTGCCTGCAAAATTTATAATACAGCAAGTTAATCATGTGCAGTGGCATGTCAGCTGGATAAAACCAACAATCCTAATGATGAAACAAAAACCTGCTGCTCCTTTCTACTTAGTGTTTGCCTTAATTCTTCAAGTGCCTGAACTAGCATAGCTTCACGTTCCTGGGCCTCTCTCAATCGACTCTCTAGTTCAGTTCTTGCTTCATTGTTGGCACGTTCCTCTGCTAATGTTTCAGCCTCCTTTGCAGCGTTCAAAGCATTTGTATAATACTCTTTCTGTGCTGCAAGTTCTGTTTGGTGTTTTTCTATTGTTTCTTGCAGCAACTGCTCTGTAGCTGTCTTGTCCTTCTTGATGCTCTCTACTTTATTTTCTTCTACCTGGAAGTAGAAATTACATACCACTAATCAATCATATATAGATTATTCTTTACAACAGTATTTCTACATTTTTAACAAGAACATGCTATTTCAGTCAATATCACATGGACTTTCATTAGCTTTGAAGCATTAAATAACAGACTTCTTCAATTAACAGGCATCAGAAAAAGTACACAAACAGATTCAAATGGGGCAAGAGCTGCATATCTTGGAAAGTCAATGTCTTTGTTATCTTTATGATGATGCAAAAAAAGCATTTATTCAGTTTGATTATCCATACAATAACATATTTCGAGAATGTTTAGTTTGATTACCTGAAGTTTAGTAATCAGCCCCTTCTTCTCTTCTTCGAGCTCTCTAATCTAGCTTTCAGGAAAAAGGAGAAGAAAAGAAAATGCAAAGGAGTTGTTTCATTAGATTAGGAAGCAGCGAGTTACAGTTTGAAAAATTAGACAACCAGTAAACCTGCAAGCAATACCTGAGCCCTTAATTTCCTAATCTGAGATTCTTGAGCAGCCTGCTTTTTTGAAAGCTCTTCACCTGAGATTATATACAAATATCTCTATATTTGAAAATTTTTATATGATATATTAATCAAGAACAAATTAAAAGAGTTTGTATTCTCGCCAATATATGAACGTCTAAAATGCTCACTGATTTGCATTCCAAATTTTTTCTTTTTTCTTTTATGGGTATCATCTTAGATTGCATAACAGATTTTTTCCGTGTTTCACCGGCAAATTGATATTGTACTGGTATGGAAACAAGTAAATTTAGGAAGTAGCCATCACAATTGCACAGCCAAATGAAATTAGACCCAGAAAGTACAATATAATGCCTCTCATCACATAAAAATGCATCTCAAATTTCAAAGTGTCAATATATGCCTATTGACAACATGTCAACTGGACATTTCAACCCCCCCCCCCCAAAATTCCCAAAAATGTCAGAGAAACCACACACCTAATCCTTAGACGTGTGGGATTTTGGAACATTGAAGGACATGAGATCCCAGCCAAGTGTTGATTCTAGCCAGGATGATTAGGATAAAATTCACCGTCACTTAACTCAAATAGAGCAAATATTATGAGGGTTGTAATTTTTTATTATTAAATTAGCATATAGTTTATTGTTTCATAATTTCCCTACAATACGGAAACATACAGAGAAATAGACAAGGCTCAAATGTGTAGAATTCTTAGGGTTGTTGACTGCCGGTAAAACAATACTCTCAAGTCTGTTTCAACAATTCATAAGCCACCATCTCTTAGATGATATTAGGCTCTTAGCTTTGAAGCCCAGGTAAAGGCTATTGGAGGAGGCCACATGGTTTAAACTTATGTAAAGGCTGTTACAGTGGTGCCCCACCCCTAGCTAAGCAAAAAGAAATAGGAGAGTTCTTCAAAGTCCCATCACACAAAATAAAATTTTAGCTGCAGCCCCTAATCACTCAGTGCTCACATCTGCAGCAATGGCCAAACTTCAATGTGTTGCAAATCAACCATATAACTTCCTTGTAGGCAGCTTGTAATGATTTAAAGAAAACCCAAACCACATGTGAGCGTATACCACAAAAGGACTAGTCAATGATAATGTTGGAGTCCCATGAAATCATTATAAATTGTAAGAACTTCTCCCTCCAAGAAAATGTACGATCTCATCACCACTCTCACACACGAAATCCGGGGTATTGCAATCTCCCTACTTAGATCCCACACATTTGTGTCATGTCATTTCGTTGTAGGTGGCACAGCTCAAGTATCACGCTTCTAGATGGAATTGGTTTTGCTGTTATTTGTAATAATTCAAGGAGAAATCAAGGCACATCTAGATTTAAATTTATATTCCAAAAGGGCTAGTTGATGTTATAATGGAGTCTCATGGAATCATTATAAATTACATGAACTTCTCATTCCCAATCAATATGGGTTCTTTATTAACCACTTGTAGAAAATCCAAACTAACACACAATTTACAAAAAAGCATTGGGTCCATGGTTTGATCCTCACAACTACAATCAATTGGCTCTCTCTACTCACTCTATCGCACCCCCCAACCTCAACTTAGCAGCCTCTTTCACCACCCACTATCTTGTTGGGGTCAACTCCTTCACCAGGCAAACCTCAAGTCATTATAAAAGCAATCTTTAATCCTACTCTACTCGGCATGCTTGCCTTCCCCGCCAAATATCTTCAACCTAGATCGTTTATGAAAAAACCTCGAGCCTTGTTATGAGGATTTGGTCTACCCACAGAACAAGCTGGAAGATGTGCCACCCAACATGAGAAAGAAGCTTGTTAGAAGTTAAGAAGACGCACCCCATGGGATTAAAAGCTGTGACCTCTCACCCACCACCCATTTTAGTGGGGGCGGAAAGTCCATTTTGGCTGCAGCCCATTGGCCACAAATTTCCATTTGGAACAAAGTATAACAGTAACAAATATATACCTGTGTAAAATGTTGATGTATCTGNTTTGATAAATACACCCGTTTCCAACCAGCCAACCTTTTCTCTATCTTCTCCACCACCCCATCCCAAATGGTTCTACTCTTAAATGTAGCTCCCAACGGAAGGCCCAGATATTTCATTGGGAACGAAGACACCTTACATTCCAAGAGCCTTGCTAAACTAAGAATATTAGAAACCATACCCACAGGAACCATCTCAGACTTGCCAAGGTTCACCTTAAGCCCTGACACTGCTTCAAAGCAAAGTAACAAAGCTCGTAGAGTTTGGATCTGGCTATTATCCGCTTCACAAAAGACTAAAGTATCATCTGCAAAAAGGAGGTGTGAGATGATAATGGGGCCACCAGAGCCATTGCCCACCTGGAAACCAGTTAAAAAACCCCCCCCAACAGCAGCCTGCATCATCCTACTTAGAGCCTCCATCACTATAACAAATAAAAGTGGAGATAAAGGATCTCCCTGCCGCAATCCCCGCGAACTATCAAAGAAACCAGCAGGTGTGCCATTGACTAGTACTGAGAACCGAGCGGTTGAAATACAATGACGCATCCATGCAATCCACCTAACCCCAAATCCACATCTCTCAAGCAAGTATAAAAGGAATTCCCAGTTGACATGATCATATATAAAGACAAAATTTCAACAATAAAAATTCCAAAACTAAAGAGTTTTTTTGCTTTTAGAAGCATAAACAATCAACAAAATAAACATAGGTGTTCCAACTTCTAGTTAATAGTACAAAAAATAAAATCCAATATAAATAAATTAGTGTGTATAAACTAACCATATTAACAATATTTCAAAGACAAAAATAAATCTAATTAAGCTTAACAAAAATACAGTCGAATGCATTATGAATCTATTAATTCTGGATGTAAAATAACTCTTCAGCATACATATCTACATACATGAATATACTGTGATAAAATCATACTTACTCATAACAAGTACATTTAAGGAAGATAAGGTATATTGTACAGACCTTCAAATCCTCAATCGCAGCTTTTAGTTGTTCATTATCATTCATCAGCTTTGCAATCTCATCAGCTTTTGCCTAAAACAAAAAAAACTAAAATTAATCAGAATCTCAAAAGAAGTAGATATCCAATATAATGTCTTCACAGGATGCAGAGACAAACCAGTGAGGAATTCAAAGCATGCATTTGTTCAGAATGGGACTAGTCTTTAAGACAAGTAAGGGAGAGAGGTGATTATGAATGTCTTAGAGACCTACTATTAATCCAAAGACGATTTGATGAGACCTGTAATTCTGGTGATTGTAATTTAACTATCACATTCAAATTAGACGACATTCTTTCTTTCTTTGAGTGACTTTCAGAAACAGTGTGATATTTTATAGACCAGCTATTCTGTAAGAAAGTTAGATTCAACTTCACAATCAGAAAACTAAAGAGACATGGGATATATTGGCCATACCACCATATTGATGGTTGTAATGGTGTCCTTATTTACAGGTGGGTGCTGCAGGTTGGCTTTAGAAATTAGAAGACTAGGCCTCCCTTGCAGGGATGGTAGTCAATTAGGCTATTAAAACCAAAGATTGGGACACATTAAAGGATGGTAACTTCATATAAATTGTAGTGTCTTAGCAGATTCAATACTATCAAGTATAAAAATCAAATTAATACAAATATGGGAGAAAGAAATGCGCTCAAGGGCATTCAACCATCACTGAGGTCATCATTATTGAGATTCAGCCTGGTTTGGTTTCACAAACCTTTCAAACCATCTCATCCCATCTCATCTAATATCAACATCCAAACATCATTCAAACACAAACATTTTTCCATTTCAATTTTTCAATTTTTTCATCTAATCATTGCAACTTTCCCAAATTTCTAAACAAAACACACCAAAAAAAAAATTCAACTTTTTCAACTCCCAAAACAAAAATTATATTAAAAAATTATATTCTAATCCTCTTTTTCAACTTTTTTTATTCAACTTTTCTCTCTCCTTTTCCAAAACCCCATAAAAATCTTAACTCAAACCATTTTACTACTATTCACAAATTATCTCAATACCATTCACATATTTCTCATCTCATCTCATCTATGTAACCAACGAGGCCTCAAGTTAGCCCAAAAGAAGGATGAGACAGAAACAAAGGAATAGTCAGAAAGAATATGATTAGATCTTTACCATTTTAATAGGGAAGGTTTAATACTATCAAGCAACCTTACCAACCCCCAAAAATTATGTATAAATAGCCACAGGTTAGAAGTTCTGATCTCAAAGGTTATATGGTAGTACTTCTGACTATCTAACTGGTGAAAGAACAATGATGATGAAAAAACCAGTGCGATTTTCTTTAGTTCTCAAATAACATGATCCAAAAACATGTAATCATAAGACTTATATTATAAGAGCCTAAACAAGTGATCCACAATGACATGGAATCTGCCTAATCCAACACCAATATATACCGTGCATCAAGTCTGAGGCACAGAGACAAGCTTTACCCTACAAGAATAATAGGGCCTAATGAAATACCTGAGCCTGTCTAGCAGCACCTTGCAATGCGTTTTCCATCATTTTCATCTCCCTCTTCACCTTCTCCAATTCGAGCATAGTATTTGACGACTCGGATGGATTTGTTCCAGAACTCAACCGTTGCTCTCTAATGTCAGCCTCGTCATTCCTCATTTTCTGATCCCCTTCAAATCCTTTAACAATTACATGATTTTTGGGAGAAACTGATTTAGACACCATTGGTGTAGCCTCATCCAAAGCAAGTGCACTTGGCAAAGGATGGATAGAAGCTTCTCCAGCTCGATTAGTTTCCTCAGTGCTAACAAAATGTGGAACAGAGGGCTCAGTTTCACCTCCAGCATGGATATCACTTGATGCCTCAACTTGAACTGAAGCAATTGTCTCTGCAAAATCTTCTGCTAGTGACTTCTGTTTGTCCATGCTCTCTACTTTTGTATCCTGTTCATCCAGGCTTTCACTCATATCAACTGCATTGTGTGACTCACCCGGCAAAATTGTAAGACTCCCCACTTGATCAACTTCAACGGCACCTGACTTGGCTGGCACCAAGTCTGAACTGTTTGAGGGTCCCACTTCTGAACTCTCTGTCTCTTGTAGATTGGCAACATACTCCAATGTCTCGACATCTTGACTGCTGGGTTCCAGTTGTATGCCAGGCATAGCTGTTGATGCAGATTCGGCTAGGTCAGGGTTTGCAGTCACATTATTTGTCTCCTCTGCCGTCTCTGGGTGCTCAGCATCTTTTTCTACATTACGGATTTCATTTTCTTCTTCTGCTGTGGCTTGTTCAACTGCAGAATGCAGAGATTTGTCAGTTTCAAATTCTGTTCCATCTTTTTCCTCTATGTTAGTTATATGCTGCGGAGATCCAGGTTCTCCAGATGGTTTCTCCACTGCAGTGGGATGATGCGAAGATTCCAGCTCTAACGACGATTCATCAGTACTTTCCTCACTTTTATGCCCCATAAGGGCCATGACAGGATCAAATAGTGCTTTCCTGTCAGTGGCAGAAGCCCACAAACCTGANTCTTTTTTTTTTTTTTTTTTTTTTTTTTTTTTTTGTGGTAAGACATTGAGAGGGTCTAATCAGATTTCATTCTTTACGAGATGTGTACGACACAGAAAAGTTTCTTTCTTTTTCTGGACTTCTTCTCTTGATAAATATTGACAGTGTATTATCTAATTAAAAGGAATATGACCCTTGAAAACTGGGGTCATATGTTTGGAAAGTCAGTTGATTCCATAATTTTCTTTGTATATCCACATACATCGCTGCTTTAATCGGGTGCTTCAATTCCACAGAAGACTTAAAACTGCGTATTCTAGCTTTATCATTCGACCGCTACTCACTAATTACCATATGGCGAAATAATTAACCACCTCACGGATACGCCTATGTGTAATTTAACATAACCCGACGTTTTTACTGGTTTAATAAGTTAAAGTTATAACCCAAATAAAAAACTACCGTATGATAAACAAAATTGAAAAAACGTAAATGTACCTTCATTACTGGATTCGGATTTCTCCGCCTTCTCTTCTAGACCGAGAGCGTTGTCGAAGTTCTTCTCAATGTTCTTCACACTCTCCTGTAGCTTATTCACCGCCCCAGCGAGATCCGGGAAGGTCCCCAATGAGACTCTCCCACCAAACCACGCCATATTCAGATTACGAACCGAGATCAAAGAATTTGATCCCACTGTCTCTCACCGGAACATTGGAACACATCAAGAACTCTGCATTTAATCCCAATTCAATTTCAACAACAAATAATGAACAGTAATTAAATTCAAAATCTTCAAGTCCAGATTCGCATCGTTTGCATACGTATATTGGCATAGATGCGATATCAGATTCGTAACGAATGGGTAAATCGAAGAGGGGAAGACCAGAGGTGGAAAATTGAGTAGTGAAGGAATGCTCGGGAAGTGACCTTTTGGGGGGGCGGGACCGATTGGGTGCGGCGAGTGCCCTCGGGGATTCGCGAAACCAATCGTGGCTATTTTGCTTCGTCGAGCTGCGAAGAAAACAACTGTGGTGTGAGATTGGCGTTCCGGTTTCGGAATTATAGAGAGAAAAAGAAAGCTCACTGGTGTGGAGGATGGGGACGCGGTTTCGATCCGATCGCTCTGTGAATCACGACTTGTTGTACAGGCGGGCAATTCTATATTTGTATTGACGAGATCAGTAACATCGTACTTTTGGAGGAACTGGGATTTCTTTCTTTCTTTCTTCCTTCTTGCCGAAGAACGGGCGAGCATATATTAGGCTACTGAAAAATGAAAATGATAAATTTTTATTTTTTGTTTTTTTTGGCTGATTGTGCTTTTAAAATCATATTTTCAAGAAGGTTTTATATTTTTCAGAGCAAGTAACAAAGGGAAAAAAAAAAATCAAAATATAAAGGACATGAAATGTGATAATCTTGTCCGATCATAGATATCATATTAGTGAATAGTAGTGCTACATATACTTCAAATTTTATGATTTTTAACATATTAATAATTGACACGTAAAGAAGTAAGTTTTTTATAAATTTTTCTTAAGTACATTTAACATTTTTCATTATTGAAATAATTTACATAATTACTAATTTTTTATGGTATGTTATTTTGTGACAGAATTGAAGTATTGTGTATTCGTATTCTTGATCATTTATGGCGTGAAGATGAGGTGTATGTGATTGTGAGGCCACAGGACGGCTCAATAGCCAATGTTTTGAAATTTTGAAGTAGCTTTCCTTGATGGAATATCAACTTTTCCAAACCAACATCCTTTAGATTTATTAATTTATTTATTTATTAATCAACTGTACTCTAAAGGGTAGGAAATTGGAATTGGAAAGATGAGAAGTCCTTTTGTGATTTTACTGAAAAATGAAAAGTTACCAAGCTCTCACCATCCAAGAAACTGATCCTTTTTCCATCTAAAAATATTCGGAAGATAAAAAGTGCCTCGAAAATCAATTTTCTTCGTTGAACTGCTTTTGAGGGAAAATCTTTACGATGTTGGTAACCCACAAATTGCATTATTTATAGCTTTCATAATTGTTATAGGATTTAATAGATTATTTGCTCGTGATTTTCTTGTATCATTAATAATAGCATTTATGCCTGATGCTTTTATTAATGAGATTCTTGAATGCTTATAAAAATAAAATTTAGTGTAACGGCCCGTTTGTATAGTGAGATGAGTTGAGATGATTTGTGAATAATAATGAGATTATTAGTTAAAATTAAATGAGATGAGGTAGATTCATCTCATCTCTATATCCAAACAGGCAAGATAAAAGTATGTAGTGTTTTATTTATTTATTGTTTACAATGATGCCTTGGAATGTTAAGTAATATGATACTTTATATTGCATTGACTTAAAAGATCGATTTTTTTAAGTTTTCTTCCCATCCATGATCTTAGAGCATTCACGTTGGATTCTTTAAATTTTTTTCTAAATTTTAGCTAAAAAGGACACTCCCTATAATTTTATCCTAAATTTTACTCATATTTAAAAAACATTCTATATCTCATTCTCTGTCATTTTTCTATTCTATTAAAATAATATTTTTACATTACTTTTTTCTCTCACTTCCATTTACAAATTTAACTACTCAATATCTTTTCTTATGTTTTAATCTATTATTCTAGTGATATTTTAAAATTTTAAATTATTTTGTTAATTTTTTTAATTTTTTTTTTTATATTTTCGTAGTTATTTAAATTATTTTTAAAACTATTATTTAAAACTATAACAAATATGAGTATGAGAGAAAGTGTAGATGATTAAAAGAAGAATTAATTTAATTGAAATGAATAAAATATTGATAAAAGTTATTTAGGGGAAGAATTGTAGTTTCCTATATTTGGAAAACCACTGTTCATCCCCTAAACTTTTGCCCTAAAATAGGGATCCGGATGGAATGAGGTTTTGAGAGCATTCCCTAAACTTTTTCTCAAATTATAGGAAAAAATAGGCTATAGGGAACTAAATGGGAATGCTCTTAGAACTGTAAAATTGCACAACATAAACTCAAGAGGGTATTTCAGTACGAAAAAATCAAATTGGAACGGGCAAAAGTTACAAGAAGTCTCATCATACCCACCCCCTCCCCCTCTTCTTTTTTGCCCATTTAAAGAGAGAGCCAAATTTTCATTAAATACACCAATTCAAATTGGTCATTATGCAGTGGCAGAATTCACTGACCCAAGACATCAGATATTGACTTGTTGACAAGTTGAAAAAGCTCTTCCCTGTGGACAACAAAGGACAAGATCCAAGTAAGATTGGTGTAAGCTACAGAGAGAGACTTACATTATTAGATTTCAATTTAGGGCCTAAAGATATATATGTATCATGGGGGAAAGTGATATTACAAGTTCCAAGCAAAACCAAAACCAAAATCACAAAAATTTTCTTACCTATCGGGTTTGAATAAGAGGTAGCGATATATAAACCACTGAAATGGAAGGAAGTTCGAGTTAGTTTTTGAATGGCAACAATTAAACATAAACAAAACAGTTAAAATTACATGTATAAACTGCATACCGAAGAAAACAGTATCCCGATTAGTTCTAGAAAACTTGGGATGAGTGGCAACTTGTCAATGGCCTGCTTACAATAAAGAAAAAAATCAGAGCTCCCCCATTAAACAGAAAGAAAGACACAGTGATGACAGGTTCACATTTGCATGGGACGATGTGGCAAAACTAAGTCACAGGATCTACTATAAATATAACAATTACCGTAAACAGAAAGTCACCAGGAAATATGGCAACTTTTGACTTTGTATTTCTCAACCCAATTCTAAGGCATGTAAACTGATGGGCAATAAAGCACCAAATGCAAATAACAAAAGAAGAATATACAACTCATGTAATTATTTTTAAATAGTTATGACGATCACCGTGATCAAGTTTGCTGAAGCCCAAAAGCCAACTATAGCTGCAAACCCCAAACCGACAAATGCAAACCGATCTTCAGATTTATCCCACTGTTCAAATAAAGAGAGAACGGAATTTTAAAACAGCATCATATGTATTAAAATAAGAAATAGCCTCTCTGTCCAAAAGAATAAGGAAACTGCTGCTTAATGTAGAGGACAAACAAGTGTCTAGATCCGCAGAGGAAAGGGGGACCCCTAGATCCTGCTAGCTGAATCCCCCCCCCCCCCCCCCCCCGGCGGGCGAAAAAAAAAAAAAAGAACTAGTTTGTCTTGTACCAAAGTTATTATAAAAACCGCCCTAGTTTCTATTTTACAAACTAAAGACGCAATCATGAACTTTGCACAACATTAATGGAGAACAATGCAAAAGGCAAAAGCAAACAAAGAAAAAAAAATTTGAAAGAAGGCTCCAATCATATACAAATTCTTCAAATATACTACAACTTCCATTTTCCTATCGATTCTTCTTTATTCTTTTGATTAGTCAATTTTTGCTACTTATGTAGAAGAGACTGACCAAAAGAAATAACACTATGAGTTAGAGAGGGAGGGAAGCTTACAAAATTCTGAACAGACTTAACGATACTAAGGGAGGTTGAAGATTCAGAGCTTTCCCCAAATGCCTTCACAATAACAGTAACACGATTCTGTGTCTCTGCAATGTGAGAATCCATGGATCACAAAGTCAACAAATTGAAGCAACGATAAACGCAATCTTACGATAGATTGATCTGAATGTTTTGTGCTTTACAGCAACATTAAGCATGTGAATCCAAACATACGGTCGTGTGTGTAGGTCAATGCTTTGTTAAATTGACTCCGCCCATATAACTATTAACCTTCAAATTTATTATAACTTAACACTTAAAAGGGAATTGATGTCTAAAACATTTTTGCAAACAGAATTCTTACGCATAAAAATAAATAAATAAATAAATAAAAACATGTTCACAAACATCATGGAATTACTTCCACTAAAATCCATGTATAGATTTCATTTAGCAATTTAATCGATGCCATTCTTTTCTCGGCTCTATTTTGTATTAAAATACCACATAATAATTATTTACATGATAACTACTAATCAAAAAAAAAAAAAAAATTATTTACATAATAACATATCCATCTCATGAAACATATTACCAATATCACTAAGTTTGCACATAATATCTGAACTTTAACTCCAGAAAGTTTTCAGTATTTCACCTAAAATAGCCAACTTAACATCCACCACTACACCATTAAAGTAACCTCATATTTTTATAATAGAATCTAACTGATTCACTAAGTCTCAAACATAACACAATGTACAAATGCTAGAAACTTAAGCTATTTTATGATTAAATCTGAAACAATTACATAATTATACAAGTACAGTACAAACTGAACCGGACCATAACCGTACAAGTGTAACTGAAACCAGATCAAAGGAGTCCCTTCAGAAACCAAAATGCTCACCTCTAATGGAAGAAACTGGGAGTTTCTGCAGATTTCTGAAAATGGTTTTTCTACCATGTACCAACAATGGTGGAGGCAAGTTGGCAACAATGGAAGCCATGTCAATCTGCAAAAAGAAAAGGAAAAAAAGAAAGAGAAAGAGAATTTCACGCCACTAAGAAAAAAGGTCAAATTCTGAGAAACAGGTTTTCTTGATCAACTTACGGAGAGTATCAGAAAGCTGAAAACTGGAGCGAAGGAAGGAAAATGGCGTTTACCTTTCTCGTTGAAGACGGAGAGAGAGAGAAGGGTGTCTGGCAGCCTGCCGCACTCGCTTTGCACCACATCCACAACTACGTTGTTTTTTATTTATTTATTTTTAAGTGATCGAGGCACAATAGGGAAATTTGATCAAGTGTAGCCGGGTCCAGTGTAAAGGGAATGACTTTATAAAAATAAAATAAAAAATAATGTTATATACCATACTCATTATATTTTAATCAATATGTGACATATTAAATATCATTAGATGATAAAAAAATATGTAATAAATAATTATTTAATAGTGATAAATATGTCACATTTTATTTAATAAGATAAAAATGAGATGGTAGTATGATGTATAAAACTTTCTTAAAAAAAAACCTATATTGTAGTTTTTCATTGAAATGAGCAACATAACTTCGCAAGCTTGTTTTTGTTTTTTGCTGTAATAAATAAAAAGTGCTAGAATACAAATGAAAAGGAAAAAAAATAGCATAAATTTTAATGAGAAATGAAATTTGAAGTAGTGCGTAATCACTACATAATTTTTTTTAAAAAAAGTGAATAAAATAGGATCTACGTGAAATAAAAAAATTAATTTTTTAATAATAAATTGTACTCTTTTGCAAAACTATTACACGAAACTTACGTATTCTACGATTATATATAGTATTACACAATTTTAATTGTTTGTAATTTGTTGGCTACCACAATCGCTCTTTTGGGCTGAAAAGGCCATCCAAGTAAAGTTTTCATTCTATAGTTTTTTATTTTTTTCAAATAAATAATTTTATTTATTGTTTATTTTATTTTCGTTCTCTCAACTTTTCGACGTTGTATCAAAAAATAATTGATCTACAAGTCTGATATAATAAATAATTTCTAATTATTTAATAATAATAAGATGATGGGAATATGAATATAAAAGAAATAGTGGGTAACATTTCTCTAGCTTAATCTATAGTATTTTTTCTTGCTCTTTTTTCAAAGAGTTTCTATAATTGAACTTAAAATAAATGGAAGTGTCTATTCATATATATAGATATATATATATATATATATTATTGTAATGTCTATTCATATTTGATACCATTACGTAGAGTGATTTGGACAAGAGTAACTATTATATAATCCATTTCACTATCTATCGTCTTCATTCTTCAGGTTACAACTTGAATAAATAAAGGACTTTGTCTTATAAATTATTTTATTTACATGCTGTGTATTTTTAAATATATATATTTAATAAGAGGAATGTCAAATTGTTCACAGAAATGACCCCTTTCATATTTGACCTTTTCACTATTTTTCATCCATTGACGAAGTATTTTTTTATCATTGCATATGCTAATACCAAACTTCTTAATTATGATGATTATATTTATGATGATATTATCAGTATAATTAAGAAACTTGATATTAAAAAATGTTTCGTCAACAGATGAAGAATAATAAAAAAGACAAATATGAAATTGGTAGTTTTTGTGAACATTTTGGTCTTCCTCCCATTGCTCATTCTAAACAAAAGCATAGGCATTTTGATAAATCTATTAATTACAAAGCTCCCTCTAAAAAAAATTATACTAAGTGTGATGAATTTTTTAAGAAACACATTTCTTCTTATGAGAAAAATACTTCCAAAAATCCTTAAAAAAAAATGTTATAACTATGGCAAGTATGGTCATTTCTCCAAAGATTGCATCAGAAAACCCAGTAAATTTTAAAACAAACTTAATCAATTAAAACTTGATGACAATGATTGTGAGAAACTTATTCAAACTTTAGAATCAAAATCTTCTTAATCATCTGGTATCAATAGATTCAGCTAAGTGATTCTGATTATCACTAAGAAACTGAACTATATGATTATCCAAATATTAAGTTTGGTTGTAATGATTATTGTTGCAAATTTTTTAATAAAACAATCAATGTCTTAACAAAAGCTGAAGAACAATAAAGTCTTTTATTAACCTTGATTAGTCAGATTACTAGTCTTGAGTTCAATGAATAATGTCTTCATAAGCTCAAGAAGAAGATGGTTCGCCAATAACCTGAAACTTCTAAATCAAAATATTAACACCATCAGGGATACCCTTTCTTGTGGTAGTATAAAAAAATAGGTAAACCATCATCATCATACTTAACTGCATTCTGAATGGTTTCTTTTGCTTCTATTGAAAGATGTTTATCCCACCAATGTCAAAACATACCATAAAATCATGTAGTTAATAGATCAACAGTCTCAGCTTGGCTAATACTATTGTTATTAACATAAGCATTTGCAATCATAGACATTTTATTCATGGTATTGAGAATTTATTTTTCAGAGACTCCATCAATATTCCATTCATACAATTTATAAGAAGAAACGAAAATTTGGATTTGAAAAAATCTTTCTTCAAACTGTAAATCATGAGGAGTAGGTATGTGACACTAATTTTTCATTAGACTCATTGGATTAAGCCTTTTTGAATAAGATATTTTAATCCCTGGTTTTCCCAAATCAATATCTTGAAAATTCTTTTCAAGCATGACAAGATCTTTATTAGCAGAAGAAACAATATTAGATGATTCATCTGTAAAAAAACTAGAAGCAACTTTCTTGCCATTACTATTTAAAACACTAGTAGAGGGTTGTTATTTCTTTAAATTAGCAAGTATTTAATTAATTTTATCAAGAGTGTTGGCATGCTTGGTCTTAGGACCTTGCCTATTATCTGGTAAAATAATCAAAGATTTTTCAATTTTGGAAATCGAAGTAGAAACATGACTTTTGACATTTTCTTCAACACGATTAAATTGCTAACCTATAACATGAAAAGTTTGATTGACAAAACTGTTTTGTTCAATAATCTTATTTGTTTCAATAAAAATGGTAGTTTTAGGATCAGCATTTGATACTTTGAAGGGAGAAGCATTTATTTCTGCTCCTTTATGAGAAATAATAATTGTTTCTAAATGAGGGTGGTTAGATTTAACCACTGTCTTTCTTTATTCATTGACAAAATTGGTTTTAAAAATATTTAAATTATGCTTAGAAACATAATATTTTTCAACGAAATCAAATAAAAATATATGCTTCCATAGGGTATTAATTTTTTTTTTCCATTTCCTTTTAATAAGTAATTTTTAAGAATAAGAACAAGTAATATGATAAAATTTTATAATATCACTATTTTTAGCAAAACTATATTCATTATATAATGAAGTTAAATCAATTTCAAAAATTAATAAGCTGGCTGTGATAAATGGGAGCAACCATATCTAAAGCTGTTATAGATAAAGATGAAGTGTCTTCTTCTTCTTTATCAACTAAGGGTGGTTTGGATTCAGATATGAGTTGAGATGGTTTGTGAATAGTAGAAAATAGTATTTTTAGAATAATATTTTTTAATAATATTATTATTTTAAGATTTGAAAATGTTGGGTTGATTATTATATTTTACGTGGGAATTTGGAAAGATTCTTATGGGATTTTAAAAAAATATTCTTATATTTTGTGTGAAAATCTAGAAAAGTTGTAATAATGAAAATGAGATTAGTTGAGATGAATTGAGAAAACTTGTGAATCTAAACGGCCCTAATCATTTATGGCTTTACCTTTAGATGCATCGGTGTCCTTAGTAGTATAATAAACAGAAGTAACCTGAGTGGAGGTAGAAACACCCTTCAGTTTTTAATCAGGTTTAGCAATTTTTACTGAATCTTCAAGAAAGTTTTTGAGATTTTGATATCTTCTTTTCGGGCTATCAACAACAGATCTGACAAAAGAACATCTAATTCGAGCAAAAGAATTTTTTCTTTCGTTGTTTACTAGAGTTTGATCAAAATTAATTGAGTAATACTGCTCTTCCCGATGGATTTTACCGATGATATCTACCGCTGTAATTTTTTTATTTTTTTATTATTATTTTTTTTACTTAATGATTAAATAAATATTTTTTTAATAATATTATAAATTTTTTTATTTTTTTAAATATATTTAAATGTATTTAAAAAATATATATAAAAAAATACAAAAAAAATAAAAAATTTTAAAGCACTAATGGTAGCTCCCAGCGGTAGCTGGGAGCGGTGACCGTAGTGCTGCTCAAATTAATTTTAACAGTAGTACTGCTCAAATATTGCTAAATATAATCAATGTTAAGTTCATCAAAAATAACTTAGGAGGAGAAACTTCATGTTACAAAGTCTATTCATCAGGAACAATACTATCTTTCCAATTGATCATATTTTAAACTTGAATATTCACATCACAAGTATAATTCCAAATTAACAAAGTTTTATTTTTTGAAAATTTTAAAATAGTTTTAGGATTTAAATTAGTTTTTAATATCCAATAATAAATACGGTAAACTATGACAAAATGTTTGCTACATTCTTCCATATCATACTCAGATATCAAAATATTTAAAATCAAAACTTTAAGAATGTTGGGATCATCCAAAGCAAGAGTTAAATCAGAAAAACAATCAAAGTGAACATGATCACTAAATAAAGAAGATTGAATCATACCAAGTATGCTGGTTTCAAATTTCTTGAACCTAGCATTGCGCAAACAAAGAAGTACCGAAGCATTTATGCATTTCCTTGTGAGGTTTAACAACAACTTGAACATAACCAATATATAGAAATTTATAACATTTTATCAGTCGATTTTTTGTTAAACAAGCAACATTTCTTGTGGGTTTTAGAAATAACATAAATTTGTTCAACAGTTTTAACATTGAACTCAGTCTTAAAAGTAGATTGAATCCAACTGGTTTTGTAAATAGATTTAACATCAATTTTTAGAATATTTCATTTATTAAAATCAACATTATCAGTTTATTCAATAGAAAAGTCGTCATCATTAATGATATGAGGAGGTATACTAGATCTAAAACTAATAGACAAATTAGATCAAAACATATTATTTATCATGAAATTAACCAAAACTAAACTTAATACTCACTAATCTTATCTTCACTCATGTAACCGATGCATTTCATAAAACATACCATAGCAAAACGAGTCTTATAGACACGATTCTAGAGATTCTTTACAACCGGGGTGATGCCAACAAAAACAGAAATTGAACAAGATCAAGAAAGTATGAAGTAAAGAATCAGAGACAACACAATAGATAAGATGAACAGATATAAATCACCTACCAAAAGCCATATCTGGCTCTGATACCAAAAGGGGCAGAAGTAGTGATCCTGAAGTTGAAGTATGAACTAGATAAATAGTGAAAGTAAATCAAATCTAGAATAATAATAATAATAAAAGAAGGACCAGATAACTTGAATTAATAAAAGCAAGACTAGATAGCCGGAATCAAATGAAAATAATGAATATAACGATAAAAGAAAAGAAGCATGCAAGTGGAAATATATATAAATATATAAATATATATATTTATATATATATATTTTTAGTTTTGTCCTCGCTTCATGGCATACGGTTTGCTTATGTTTCTACAAATAATTCTTGGATTTTAATGTTTCGAACTATACCATATCCTAGTTTTATGATTTAGGCCTAGTTTGTATAGTATATGAGATGAGATGATATATTAATAGTAGTGAAATGACTTATAAATAGTAGTAAAATGTTTGAATTAATATGTTTTATGGAATTTTGAAAAATGAGTGAACGAGTTAAATAAAAATATTATAAAATAAAAATATTATTTTTATTTTAAAATTTAAAAATATTGAATTATTTTTTATATTTTGTTTGGAAGTTTGGAAATGTTGTAATAATTAAGTAATAATTATATGAAAAAATTAAATATTTAAAATTAAAAAGTATTTATGTTTGTGGTGTTTAGATATTAAAATATAATGAGATGAACTTAATCCCCTCTAAAAAAAAAAATGCAACTTATTCCCTTATACATGTTATTTAAGAGAAAATCTATTTAAAATTTTTATTTTTAACACATCAACACCTCAATTGTATTAAAAAATTATCGATATATATATTTTAAAGTTATAAGTGGTGTGCTAAGTGCTAGCATTGGTTAATCTATATGCATATGTAAAATCACATATTTTAAAGATTAATTTTGTATATTAAAAAAAACTCTCACATTGAATTATGAATATTTGAATCAAATAATAATAAGTATTATTATTATTATTAGTATTATTTGTTTTCCTATTTTTTTTTCTTAATATGTTTCAAATAAGTAATTATTAATTTTTTTTTTCTTGATATGCTTCAAATAAGCAATTATCAATCACGTTCGATCCTCTTTAATTTTTTTGTTTGCGTCGTTATTGAGAGATATCAAAGGATAGGAAAGAGAAAAATCAGTAAAATAATATTTAGAGAGTAAACAATATTTTTTTAAATTTAGAGAGTAAACAATATTTTTTCAAATTTTATTTATAACTATGCAAAATTTTGAAGATACATGACTCAATGTAGATCAATTTGAAGAGATATTTTATAAATATAAAGATGAATATGAAGATGTAGAAGCCAGATCTCGATTTATGAATAACAAAAACTCTTTGATATATATTTGCACTTTTGAAATGTACAATAAGGTATAAACTAACGGTCGATCGAAATCTTTTTCCGACACATAGCTCTGTTTGGTTCTGGAGAAATCTGAGGGAAAGAAAGAAGAGCACTTTAAACAAAGATAAGCTTAATTTGGGGTTTTGTATGCTCACGATTCTAATCTCTTCTCCTTTCCCACATTTTTATCGGCAACCAATGACACCCAAATCACAATCCCGAGCCCTACACTTCCTATGTCTTTAATCAACTCTGTAAAGCGACCAATGCAATACTCTCAATGAGGATCACAAACCATTTAGCATTTGGCAGGTGAGAATATTTTACTTCTTTTTAAATTTTAGGAAAAGAGTTCATCTTGACTTAGAAAGGTAACATATTTGCACTGGGAGAAGAAAAATGTTTCATTGGGATTTGGTACAGGATCTAAATTACTGTTTCTGTTCATTAATTTTTTCCCCTACTAGAATTGCATTGAATTATTCTGTGGTAGTTTTGATAATTTTGACCACCTGGTAAGTTCTAGTGTTATACGACACTTATTTGCTTTTCTAGCTTAGTATGCCATATTTTGTTAGATTTTCTTATTCCCTTTGAACATATATTCTGGAAATGGATCATTGTAGAGAACTGTACCTGTTTATTAGTTCGTTAAGTTCATCATAATATTTCTGTTTTGAGGGCAGTCAGCTTATGAAAGTGCTCTGTTTCCTAGTTTTGCTGCTTGTATACGAGTAATTGAAATTTCATTGGCTTCTTTCTTTTTCACCCTATAACAGTTTAACAATGCTATCAAGTTTTGAAAGCCCCAAGATTGATGCTTCAGTAAAATCTGCAGTCTGCTGTTAGTGTTGGTGTCTGCTTCTGGTATAGGAGAATGCTGTATTGCTCCTTATTTGACTCGTGTAGCTACCGTATCTCATTTTCGTGTGTTAGTTTTTTAGCGATCTAATATCGTGTTGCTCATTGCTCTTAAGTGTGGTGTATGAGTAGATACTCAAAAGGCATTTGAAATAACTACCGTGCTTCAGGAAGCCGCAACTTTCTTATAGAGTTGCTTTTGTATTGATACTTATAGTTTGCCAAAATGGCATTTGCAAAATTTGCTTGCATTAATGCTCCCCTGTGAAGTGTAAACACGGAATGCTCTTAATGTTATCCTTGACTATTCCTAATACTTAACTTTTTCAGAAGAGGTTACTTGTGGCAGCAAAAAAAACACCAGCTGCAAATATAAGTAATTCTCTGGAAGAAAGTGTTAAACTAAAACTCAATTTTTGAAAGCAAGACTTCTCCCATTCTCGAAAGCTCGCTTACTATGGTTCTAAAAAATATATGATCCTCAAATCGCTTGTGAACGGTATCATAGAGAAACAAAAGATGACCTGTAAATTGGAGATGGTGCATGATTCCTCATTAGCAATAAGGAAATCATAGATCAAGTGTCTCACTCACTATGTGATTTCAATTTATTCATCGTATATAGTATCCCGAAGACATAAGTTGATAGGTAATTCTCTTGTATGATCTTCAAGTTCCGAGGAAACTTTGGCACAGCCCTGTTTACCAAACTCAAAGTGTGGAGCTGGAAATAATGCACCATCTGTTCAAACTCCTCTACAGCAGAATCCATCATGCACACAGAATAATGAACTAGAAGATCCCTATTTCATGTCTTTAAGTATTACGTAAAGAGCTTTATAATCTAAAAATGTAATAATGCGTTGTAGAATCATTGCATTTGAGTACTTGTAGATGGGTCATTGAAGGTGCATTGATCCTTCTTTTTGTTGTCGATTTCATTGAAAAAGTGCAGTGTTTTTTGGGTGAAGGCAACTGCCCCCTCCTTACATATCACGTAATAAAAGGCTAAAAAGACTATATATGTCGTATGCAAAACCCTAAATTGTTTAGTCAATAAAGAATAAAGGGAGCCTATGCCAAAGTACTCTCTCTCTCAGAAAGCTTGAAAAGAAAAGAAAACATGAACTATTCTCATGATGTGAAATAGGTAGCACTTGTAATGTTGGGTAACTTTTTCAGAAGTGCTCCATTCATCTCAATACAAAATGGAATTTCTG
Source organism: Pterocarya stenoptera (assembly GCA_003123785.1). Taxonomy (NCBI): domain Eukaryota; kingdom Viridiplantae; phylum Streptophyta; class Magnoliopsida; order Fagales; family Juglandaceae; genus Pterocarya; species Pterocarya stenoptera. The sequence goes on from QEOT01001543.1 coordinate 72,761, forward strand.
AAAGGGAGTCTTATCTTTGATCCATGCAATATTAGTATATTACTATTGTGGCTGTAATATTTGTTCCCTAAAGTCCCTGAAGTATGCTGTTTTTGAGAAAGCAGTATCCCATGGCAACATATAATATTATTGATGTATTTATCCACATCAAAAATTGTTTTGACCAAACATTGAGCCTCTATGCTGCATACATGATGGGGCCTGGACCTTTTAGAGGCTCATCATTTGATCCATACCCACCGCATAATTCTATGGTTGTGATGCAGCACTGAGCCCATTTGTGCAGTAAGTGGCACTTATCTGAATTTGTTGACCTCCAATTTAACTGGTGCAGACAATATGTCATGACCATGAATAAGATTGAGATTAGATGATGAAGGTTAGCTTAAGTACGTTTGGTAGTGCTAACCAGCTAAGTGGTATTATCGGTCTTGTCTTACGCCAAGAAGCTAATATTCCATGCAAGATTAAATGTGTTATTTTCTGCTTTGTTGCTGATATGTTTATGGTTGTGTCTTGTTTTTCCATATTGAAGTGTATCTTCTGCTTGCACTATCCCCAGTCATTAGAACTCATGATTTTTTGTCACAGAACATTGAGATTTTTGAAGTCCATATGGTGGATCACAGGTGCTCCTTCGAATTTGGGACGGTCTACTTTCTAGTAAGTTTGGTGGTGAGTTCAAGACTCGGGATGTTCTAGTTGCATGCTATTTGCTTTTTATTCATTTAAATTTGTGCTCCCTGAGCATTCTGATTTATCATAGGCTGCGTTCAGCACTTGAAGAATCACAAGAGTTTTTTATGCATCTGCAGTTTTGTCTACTCAGTACTTACATTAATTTATTTGTATAACTGTCCAATTTGAGTTCTTCATTCTGCAGGCCTGATTTCTTTCTGTTTCTTTTCCACTTAAATTATTGTCCCGCGGGGCGTCTGTTGGGATAATAATTTTTGGATACTTGGTAGCTGTGAATGCTCACAGACATGCATTCCATGGTCAAAAAAAGACAGTATACTTTTAGGTTTGCCATTAGCATTACTACTACTTTGGAGATTGCCAAAAGCATGACATGGTCTGCATCAGTAGGGCATAGGAACCAGAGTTAGTTGAGAATGGTAGTTTTTACCCCTTTATTGTCACATATTTGAGCTGTGAAATTGTTAGGGTATGGCCAATTTTAGACCAGATTCCAACCACCTTTAAAGATGATCGAGATTCATTTTTTATGACTTTTTATTTTATTTTATTTGAGATGTCATGATATTTGCCTGAAAAAATGATCAATTCTGACTGCGCTTGAGTTTGATAGCTTTTTGGTTTTGGCCTAACATTTGGCCTGAACAAAGATCAATTATGACTGCGTTCAATTCTGAACTGAAAATATCCATTATCAACATCTTCATTTTGACTGTAACAGTTTAGACATTAAAGTTGATTGATATCTTAAAATTTTCCAAATAGTCCAAACTCCAAATGAATATTTCTGGATGAATTAGAAAGGTATTCAAGCAGAAGAATCACATATTGAATAAAATTCCTCCGCCTGGTGGCCCTGACCACATATAGGATTTATAGAAGACTTTATATAACTGATTGAGCTCCATTGTGATCTAATTATGAAGTTAGATGTTGTTGGTGTGAATTGCAGCAAGTATAATTGGCTACAATTCAATATAGCTAATTTAATCAACATCAATTTTTTCATCTTTATTTTTTAGAGAACCTGAATTTTTTTTTTTTTTTTTGGTCTTCTAATGTTCCACCGCAACTAACTTCTGCATATGCACACAACATACACTGGAGAGAGACTAGAATAAAAACTTAATAATTATTTCAATTACGAAGAAGGGACAAAGAGAGGTGGGAATCCATCTTCTCTTTGAAATTTGCTTGACCTCAGTGTAAGCAATGGGCATTCATGAACGAGTGACATAAAAGTGTACAGACACATCAGTTATCCTAGAAAAACCTCCTCCATGAAAATTCTGTTTCATTATAATCTATTCAGTATTGCATGGCACTTTCTTGTAGTAGCTTTTCACCTGACTTCCAAAACAACCATTTCATCTACTCTTCAACAGCTAACTGTCTCTCCAGTTTATATTACAAGTCTGTAGCCGTTTAATAAGAATGATCTTACAAGCTTCATGTTAATTGTGATAAAACATACTGCCATGGCATCTCTTATTTGACTTGATCCTTAAGGTGACAGCATCCTAGGGTGGATGGTTTTTCGACGCATCATGGGCCAGATGGCTCTTTGGACTGCCATGTGGATTGCGTGTCGTGTTGGAATTTATTCGTTAGCTTGGTGATTAGGAATTTATAAATAATATCATGTTATTAGTCTTAGCCTATGCATATTACTATATCAGAAGATGTTTGTTGTTTAAGCACATTAGTTATTGTTTGGTGTATGATGGTTTGAAAACTAAGTAAGAAACTGTTGGAGCAGGACGATGTTTTTGTGGGACAGAGGTAATTAAAGTCTTAACTGATTTTTTTTTTCCTGGCTTGTTTCAGGTTTTAAAACTAGTGACTGGGACTATCTTATCAAATTGAATCTTTGTGAATAAAGGATGAAACTTTGAAATGTAAACTTGGCCATGTCTGTCTTAGGCAATTTGAAAGGATATGTTTTCCTGAATTCTGCATATAAGCAATGAAAGTAGTATCCATATCGTTTCTTGGAAAAAGGGTTTTGCTATAAAGATAGATAAAAGATCAAGTGAACTGTAGAAGAAAAAGGATTAAAATGTACTGTGATTTTTTATGAGATGAAATGTATATGAACTGGGGAAGAGAATAAAATAGAACTTTGGCGTAGTTATTTTAACTACATTAAGGGCGTCAGAGCCATTGAAGTATCCTGTTAGTATCAACCTTTTATCTCATCTTTGTAATCCATTCTTTACCTTAGTAGGTGTGTTTCTTCTGAGGTGGATTTTAAAACCAATTTTACTCAAGATTATTTCCCCATAATTTTTATTTTTTTGTGAGCAATTTTTTATTTATTTACTGGGATAAGTGACTTTTGGTCTTAAGAGGGTGAGGGGGTGGCTCCACTATTCATCTGCACTTGTTTACTTATTAAAAATATTAATCTGCACTTGTTTAACTTTCTCAACGAACATTTCTGGGCAAGTAGCTGATAGTTGAATATTCTTCTTTGCCAACCCCTCCTCTCTCTCTCTCTCTCTCTCTCTCTCTCTCTCTCTCTCTCTCTTGTTTGTAAGCCATTTGTTTTCTTTTTACAGCCTGTCTCAACCCTCGTACTTGTTCTTTTCAAAGTTATCCCAATTTTCCCTGCAATATTTGAAACTTGTTCATTTCATGTTTTCTCAGCCCAAACTGATTTCACAAGAAACCCAAAAAGATTGACAACAAAGAAAGCAAGATACCACTTTCTTGTGGATTTCTGGGTTCTGCTTTTGCTTTCCTCAATGGATTATAGGGATAAAGAGAGATATAAAAAAGGTGTAGGGAATGTAAGAAGAAAGAAACATTATGTGGACAGAGAGAGAGAGAGAGATCTTAAAGGAACCTCAAACTAATTAATTCTGCTATTTACTAGGGTTGTCGANCTTCTGCATATGCACACAACATACACTGGAGAGAGACTAGAATAAAAACTTAATAATTATTTCAATTACGAAGAAGGGACAAAGAGAGGTGGGAATCCATCTTCTCTTTGAAATTTGCTTGACCTCAGTGTAAGCAATGGGCATTCATGAACGAGTGACATAAAAGTGTACAGACACATCAGTTATCCTAGAAAAACCTCCTCCATGAAAATTCTGTTTCATTATAATCTATTCAGTATTGCATGGCACTTTCTTGTAGTAGCTTTTCACCTGACTTCCAAAACAACCATTTCATCTACTCTTCAACAGCTAACTGTCTCTCCAGTTTATATTACAAGTCTGTAGCCGTTTAATAAGAATGATCTTACAAGCTTCATGTTAATTGTGATAAAACATACTGCCATGGCATCTCTTATTTGACTTGATCCTTAAGGTGACAGCATCCTAGGGTGGATGGTTTTTCGACGCATCATGGGCCAGATGGCTCTTTGGACTGCCATGTGGATTGCGTGTCGTGTTGGAATTTATTCGTTAGCTTGGTGATTAGGAATTTATAAATAATATCATGTTATTAGTCTTAGCCTATGCATATTACTATATCAGAAGATGTTTGTTGTTTAAGCACATTAGTTATTGTTTGGTGTATGATGGTTTGAAAACTAAGTAAGAAACTGTTGGAGCAGGACGATGTTTTTGTGGGACAGAGGTAATTAAAGTCTTAACTGATTTTTTTTTTCCTGGCTTGTTTCAGGTTTTAAAACTAGTGACTGGGACTATCTTATCAAATTGAATCTTTGTGAATAAAGGATGAAACTTTGAAATGTAAACTTGGCCATGTCTGTCTTAGGCAATTTGAAAGGATATGTTTTCCTGAATTCTGCATATAAGCAATGAAAGTAGTATCCATATCGTTTCTTGGAAAAAGGGTTTTGCTATAAAGATAGATAAAAGATCAAGTGAACTGTAGAAGAAAAAGGATTAAAATGTACTGTGATTTTTTATGAGATGAAATGTATATGAACTGGGGAAGAGAATAAAATAGAACTTTGGCGTAGTTATTTTAACTACATTAAGGGCGTCAGAGCCATTGAAGTATCCTGTTAGTATCAACCTTTTATCTCATCTTTGTAATCCATTCTTTACCTTAGTAGGTGTGTTTCTTCTGAGGTGGATTTTAAAACCAATTTTACTCAAGATTATTTCCCCATAATTTTTATTTTTTTGTGAGCAATTTTTTATTTATTTACTGGGATAAGTGACTTTTGGTCTTAAGAGGGTGAGGGGGTGGCTCCACTATTCATCTGCACTTGTTTACTTATTAAAAATATTAATCTGCACTTGTTTAACTTTCTCAACGAACATTTCTGGGCAAGTAGCTGATAGTTGAATATTCTTCTTTGCCAACCCCTCCTCTCTCTCTCTCTCTCTCTCTCTCTCTCTCTCTCTCTCTTGTTTGTAAGCCATTTGTTTTCTTTTTACAGCCTGTCTCAACCCTCGTACTTGTTCTTTTCAAAGTTATCCCAATTTTCCCTGCAATATTTGAAACTTGTTCATTTCATGTTTTCTCAGCCCAAACTGATTTCACAAGAAACCCAAAAAGATTGACAACAAAGAAAGCAAGATACCACTTTCTTGTGGATTTCTGGGTTCTGCTTTTGCTTTCCTCAATGGATTATAGGGATAAAGAGAGATATAAAAAAGGTGTAGGGAATGTAAGAAGAAAGAAACATTATGTGGACAGAGAGAGAGAGAGAGATCTTAAAGGAACCTCAAACTAATTAATTCTGCTATTTACTAGGGTTGTCGAATCATGTGATTGCTGCATATTATCTACCATTCCTAACTACCAAAACTCAGAAAAAAAAAAAATCCTGGAATTGAAGAGAACAGATAATGTGATGTTTGGTTGATTTGAATTGCAGATAACCTTAATCATAACCCATATGGCACCAAAACTTTAATGAAACGTAATCCTCATTAATAGTGACACTGATTTTTTTTTTCCCTCTTTAGCATTTGTTTGGGAAAAAAAAAAAGGGAGTTTACTGTACACAAAAACCATTAGGTCAGTTGATGGAAGACAAGGATAACGTTAAAAATTTCGAGCTCCAAATCGAGCTGAATAATGTGGCTGGCTACAGTTGGGGTTCTTGGTTGCTGAGTAACCAAGGAGTACTGACCGATCACATTTTCAACCATATTTCTACATCCACCTTCCACATTTTTATTACGAATTTCTAGCCCATAAATGAAAATGATGCACTTAAAGATTAATTTTTCCCCCTTTCACTGAGTTTAAATTAATGATATTTTTTTAATATCTTTCAAATGGCCCATAAAAACAAAGAAAATGTACTTAAAAATAATGCATAGCCACAAAGAGATTTTACAAAATTAAATTCACAAATTTGCGTGCCTTCATTATACATTAGAGTTATTTTACAATAAAAATATATTTTTTTAATATGACGTATAACAAAAATAATTTATGAAATTCATTTGTAGTTAAAGTATTTTTTTTTCTTTATTAACCAACCAATTGATGTTGCAATAAAAGATAATGGTTAAAGGAAAATATTTTAGCCACAAATAGATTATACAAAAGTAAACTCATAAACTGATATGATTTGATGTGGTACGTCAGATTGTAAAGTTATTTTTATTATAAAGTAGATCTAACTGATTCTATGAAGGTACGTTAATTTGTGAGTTTACTTTGTATAATCTCTTCGTGTCTGTAGCAGTTTTCATAGTTAAAATAATGATGAATAATATATGAAAAAATCTACACAACCTCCTACTATTCACATAACCTCCACACATCACACTTTTTTTAATTTTTAATTTTTTATCAAATATTTAATATATGAATAATGAATAGAAGAATTGAATTAGTTTAAAAAGAATAAACTCAAAAGGAATTTTAAAAAAAATATTAAAAAATTAAAAAATTTTAAAAAATGTGGTGTGTGGAGGTTGGGGAGGTTGTGGAGGTTGTGTAGCATTGCTCATAATATATATATATATATTTATATTTATACATTTTTTTACTGATTTTCCTCGAGTACTTTGGCTTTGCCTTGTATTCGGTATGCCCAACTAAATGCACCAACTCAGTTGGTAGAAAGCCTTGTGCTAGCCACTGGCTGGCTACCCTTTGCACTGTATTTCGATCGAGAGCAAAATTCGTCCTTGGAAACATCAGAAATTTATGATACCATCAAAAAAGGTAAAAACAATATATATTGGGATTTTTGACGTAGGAAAAAGTTTCTGATGCGGATAATGTGGAATATAATATCTGGTATTTTCCATGCAGTCTAAGGTTGTGAGAAATAAGTATTGACTATATATCCATGTCGGATTTAAAAAAAAAAAAAAAAAATCCAAAAGCTTGGAGGCAAATCCATTAATTGCATTCACTTCTTTCAACTCTTTAAATGATATAAAGACACACAGAAATAAAATAATCATGATGATGAAGAACTGCATGGTGACCACAGAGCTCAAAAACAGTCACAAATTACCAAGCTTGGCTTGGTCGTCGCTGCTTTATAGGGTTTGACTCCCCAAACTATTGGTAAGCTCTACTTCTTGTCAAATGGCTCGGCTTTCACAAACCAGCTCCTCTATATATAGTTCCACTTCCCTCCCTAAATTGAAAGTTAGGGATGAGAAAAATTGAAAGTTATTGATATGTAAAACAAGATTAGAAATTAATTATATTATAAATTTTTTTAAAAAAATAATAATATATTGTCGGCGGGGAAGATTGACACGCATCTTCGATATTTGATTTTTAATAATAATAATAATAAAAAAGATAGAGACGAGAGAGAAATGAAGATGAACATAAATTTTGATATTCAATAGTAACAAAAACGTACATGACTTTGTATTCATGCTGTGGAGGTATGCAATGGAAGTTAAAGGACCATTAGGTGCAGAACAATTCCTTTTTTTAAAAGTAAAAGAACACGCCCTATATCCTGTTTGATGGGTTCAAATGACTAAAGTAAGGATGAGGTATATAAGTTAAATTAATGGATAAAAGTCTACTTTAATGATGGGCTATTATCTAACTTATAAGGCCGTTTTAGATAGTGAAAATGTTTCATTGCATCTCAATTCATCCTATTATTATAATTTTTTTAAATTTTTATACAAATATTAATAAATAATTTAACTTTTTCAAATTCTAAAATAATAATAATATTAACAAATATTTTAATAATATTTTATTTAGAGAAATATTCTGCATTAGCTACTATTCACTCCCACATTCTATACCTATAATTTTTTTCATAGAGTGTGGAGTATAAGATAGTGAACCGTAGCTGATGAAAGGAATTTTTATTTTGCAATATATGTTAACCTTATAATAGAATGCTTTGGAATTATAAGCAACAAGTTACAACACTTGTAAGCTTTGTTATACGGAAATCTTGTTTGGAAATAAACCTTAAATTCAGTTAAAGGCATAAGCAATTTCCACTTATATGAAATTACCCACTTCGAAATTGAAACCTACAAAAATCTCTTGAGACACCCTATAATTCTGAAGAATCATGCAATTATTTGGTTTAATGCAAACATTAAAACCTGTCCAACTCTGTCGGAAATTTGGTTAAATATGTGTAAAAAGTTGAATAAAGATTTAAAATCTTTCAGCTTTTTTCTCTATTAACATTAAAAAGGCGGTGAAATCATTATCATGCAATTTGTAATGCGTATTCTAAATTATCAATTTTCTCGCATTATATTCTCAAACTATGAAAAAATTATGAATAATATTTTTGTTAAAATTCAATTATTAAAAAAATAAAAAAATGTAATGAAGCACAATTTTGACGATTAATCCTTAATATAAAGTGAATTTGATGGTGCAATATAGATATTGACAATTATAAAAATGTGGTGATTCTAGAGTTCAAGTAGAATATTTCTAAATTATAAAAACATAATTCCTTCAATTAAAATCGCTAGAGAATTCTAAATATATTAAAGCAAATTAATTAAGTAATTTGCAACATGTGGAGTAAATTAAAAATAAAAAAAATAAATGTAGGTGCGCATGTGACATATTTTTAAAGAAAAATTTTAAATGTATTTACAAAAAATTTATAAAAGATTTATTTTTTCACATATTAGTTGTTGATATGTTGAAAATTATAAATTATAAATTTTAAAAAAAATCAATAAAATAAATCTAGTAAGTAGAAGTATAAATACCGTAAACACTATTCATTTCTAAATCCTTGAGTTGGGGACCATGGCCTGGGGACGCTGTTCACGTGGCTCGGCCACGCAATAAACAAACAGACAAACGTTGGCCATAACATCATTCAATCCAAGCATTAAAAAGGTTGAAGTTCGTTGCCAAACACGGCGCTATCTCCACTGTCGAATAAAAAATAAAAAAAATAAAAATCTTGAGCTGGCAGCTTCAGCCACTGAGCCCAACTAGCTGCTAACTTGAAGGAAACTGAAACATACTGTTGAAACATAGATTCAACTGCTTAAAAGTTAGTTGAGACTTTCGCATTCAGCTCACAATATCTAACGGTCAACCCCTACCAGCCCTTTCCATTTGATCTTTCTGTCTCTCGCATGCACAAATGAAGGTGTATAGTAGGAAAAATAAAAATGCACTCTTTTTATTAGTTTCTTCATTTTGTTTTATATCCTTAAATCAGGCAGACCCCACCCGTCTCTCTTTCTCTCTCTCTCTAGCACTCATTCACCACCATTTTTGCTCCATAAAACAACCCCGTTTGCCATCCAAACAAGTCCGCCTTGTCATGGGCGTGGACATGTCGAACAATCCACCCAATTCTCGTACCAAAGACTTCTTTGTCTCTCCAGCCCTTTCTCTTAGCCTTGTAAGATTAATAACATTCTTCCTGAACTCTCTAACTTCCTTCTTTTCCATTGTGTTTTTGAAACATATTCTTGCTTATTATTATAGCACATGATCATTTCTCTTTATTTACTTCCGACCTTTTGTGTTTGTTTCTCAAAGGCTGGGATTTTTCGCGGTGCCGGGGCAGCAGCAGCGACCGTGGATGTGGAGGAGGGGGATGAGGGAAGCGGAGGCGGCGCCCAGAGAGAAGACACGGCAGAGATTAGCAGTGAGACCTCGGGGCCCTTGAGATCAAGATCCGATGATGATTTAGATGGCGAAGGAGAGCAAGATGATGATGGTGATGGGGACAAGAACAAAAAGAAGAAGAGAAAGAAGTATCATAGGCACACAACTGAGCAAATCAGAGAAATGGAAGCGTAAAGTCTTTTCTTCATTGATATCATTGCCAATTTTTGTTCTCAATTTGTATGTGTACGTAAGAAGAAGAAAAAGGATTCAAAACTAGCCGAGATGGCCGCCTAGTGGATTTTAACTTGGAGTTACTCAATTTTGAGTCATTGACAAAAACAGGCCTGTTCTGGCTTTGAAGGTGGAAGTTCTGGTTTGCTGGGTATAACTTTTTTACGAACATGGTTTTGCTAATTCTCCATTAACCAGAGTCTTGGTAAGCAAGATTGGTTAAAGTGGGCTAATTTGCATGTCAATCTTAGTAGCTTTAATGTCTGCTTTATGGTGTACCATGTACAATTACTCCCAAAGATTTACTAAAAGCTAGTGCAAATGCTTGCAAAAGAATCAAGATTCAAAAGTTAAAGCTGTCTTAAAACTTCCACTTTCTTTTCTTTGTTTTATACGTGTAAATGGTTATCGACAGGAAAGTATATTGAGAAAAAAAACAAAACAAAACCATATTTTCTTTCCCGACAGTTATCTAATGATCTTCATTTGTTTTGACGCTTTCATGTGATGTCTGTCGAGCCCATTTGATACTTTGGCCTCCAATACCATGCATACAACCTATATAAAGTTTATGAACACAATTGCAGGCTATTCAAAGAGTCACCCCACCCAGATGAGAAGCAGAGGCAACAGCTTAGCAAGCAATTAGGCCTTGCTCCTAGGCAAGTCAAGTTTTGGTTTCAAAATCGTCGAACTCAAATCAAGGTATTTGATCTTGAAGATTATTATTTTTCATTAATCATTGTTCATAACTATTAGGTTTTAGGATCCAATTTATTCGTAAATATTTTTTCATATTTTGGACCCTATATATGTATGTATTCGAACTCATGTTAGTAATTATCACGTGGTACTATTTTTTCATCCTGCCCATTTCTTGAAGTGGATTTAATTACGAGCTAGCTAGGAATTAAATTCAAATAAACTGTGCAGGCTATTCAAGAGCGCCATGAAAATTCTTTATTGAAATCGGAAATGGATAAACTTCGAGATGAAAACAAAGCCATGAGGGAGCAAATAAACAAAGCTTGTTGCCCCAACTGCGGCACGGCCACCACAAGCCGAGATGCATCAGTGACTACGGAGGAACAACAGCTAAGAATCGAAAATGCCAGACTCAAGGCCGAGGTTTGAAAAAAATCAAACACTGACAAGAAAAAAAAAAGTAGCTTTTCAATTTTCGTTCGGCCAATGTACATGTTGCATAGAACTAATAATTTCGTGGAAAATTTGAAGGTAGAAAAACTCCGATCAGCTCTAGGAAAACACCCTCCGGGAGCAGCCTCGCCTTCATGCTCAACTGGCAAAGACCAAGATAGCAGAAGCTCCTTGGATTTTTTCACTGGAATTTTCGGACTGGAGAAGTCGAGGATAACGGAGATAGTTAATCAAGCAATGGAGGAGCTGATAAAGATGGCTACAGCTGGAGAACCCCTATGGATTCGTAGCGTAGAGACTGGTCGTGAAATACTCAATTATGATGAGTATGTGAAAGAGTTCTCCATTAAAAGTTCTAGCAATAGTGGGCGGCCAAAAAGATCCATCGAGGCCTCTAGAGAGACTGGTGTTGTTTTTGTGGATCTCCCACGGCTGGTTCAAAGTTTCATGGATGTGGTAAGTGGAGATATAGATCAAATAATTAAACGTATTTTTATTCCTTTATATTTTTAGAATAAGAGGTGATTCTATAGAGTATCATAACAGAGATTTTGAGTTCCAACTCAAACTCCACACTTTTTACCATTCGCCAGAATAAAGATAAAATCGAATCTGATACTCCAATTTTAATGAGAAAAATAAATTATAGGAGTCTTACAATATTTAATATTATCTTATAAAATTTTCGAACAATATGGACCCCGCAAAACATCTTATATCGTAAACATTTATCCCTTATGCATTGAATCATCCAATTTAGTCTAGTTGGAGAGGACCTCACTTATGCCGACGAAATCTTTGTAAAATCCATCTTTTGTTGTTGGTGCAACTTATATACTAGTGCTCAATATGATGTTAATCTGTCTTATAATATGACAGAGTCAATGGAAGGAAATGTTTCCATGTCTGATCTCAAAGGCGGCGACCGTCGATGTCATCTCCAATGGTGAAGGTCCTAATGGAAATGGTGCCGTACAACTGGTCAGTTATTCGTTGAAACCTTTCAAATAGTCTCTAGTTTAAGATATTAGGACGGACTGAGTAATCACGCACCTCCACTAGGGAAAAGGGCGCCTACCATATTGAATGGATTCAAATAGTACATGACGGAAAGTAGTAATTATTTCCCTCAAGATAATTAAGGGGAGATTAAAGGGATTTTACTAAGTTGAAAAAAAGTATTGTAGTGATTTGTATAAATTTTAAATAAATAAGTTTCGTAAATTTCTTTTTTGTAAAAGTGGATTCTATCTTAAAAAGTAAAAAAAATCTATTTTTTTTAATAAAATTTATTTTTCTTTTTATTAAATTTACATCCAATTTATCTATTTAAAACTTTTACCTAAAGTTAAAAAAAATATCCTCATATCTTACTTTTTCATGGGGTCCAACCGTCGGTAAAAGTTGGACTTGGGTTGGATAAACTTTTCTGTCGTATTAACTAAGCTAAGCTTCTAAGGCCGAGAAGATAAAAATAAGAACACATTCAAAAGGTCGCTCGCGCAACAAAAGCAGAAAACCCTCAGCTAAAGGTCAAAATCTAGGATATTTTTGGCTGCCATCGTTGGATCTAAGATTAATGAACAAAGGAAAATCTCTAATTTCAAGAGGGGAAAAACAGAAAAATGCTATATATATGGGATTTCTTTGATTTGTGTGTGTGTGTGTGGAGATTATCTATAACAGATAGAAGAAATTGGTTCACTTTCAGATGTTCGCAGAATTGCAAATGCTGACACCAATGGTGCCAACTAGAGAAGTGTACTTCGTCAGATATTGCAAGCAACTGAATGCTGAACAATGGGCAATTGTCGATGTTTCCATCGACAAAGTGGAGGATAATATCGATGCATCCCTTGTGAAATGTAGAAAACGCCCTTCTGGTTGCATCATCGAGGATAAGTCGAATGGCCATTGCAAGGTACACATGATTTCTTTAATGCCGTGATACTGGCTCAAAATCCCCACCCCCTTTTGGGGACCTGGCGATTAATCTTGGGGAGTAAAAAGCACAAACCTAAAGTGATGTCACAAAGCAAATTTTTTGAGGGGCTTGAATTGTTTGGCAGGTGATTTGGGTAGAACACGTGGAATGCCAGAAAAACACAGTTCATACAATGTACCGCACCATCGTTAACAGCGGTCTAGCTTTTGGTGCACGGCATTGGATGGCAACACTGCAACTCCAATGCGAACGGCTCGTTTTCTTCATGGCCACAAATGTTCCCATGAAGGATTCAACTGGTAATAAATTTTGGGTCAACCATTTTAATTGCAAACAACGCTGACATGATATAATTTAATTTGTAAGACGATGTTAATTTTAAAATTATCGTGTAAATTGAATTATATCATGTTAACCGTATTGATACACCGTGTATTCTTTATACCAGAATGTAAATATAATTTTTAATTAAGATATATTGTTGAAAAATTCACCAGAAGGTATTGGCGTGTGTAAACCTGGTATCATGCATGTGTGTACAGGCGTAGCCACTCTGGCTGGGAGGAAAAGCATTTTGAAGTTGGCGCAAAGGATGACATGGAGTTTTTGCCATGCAATTGGAGCATCGAGCTTTCATACATGGACCAAGGTCTCAAGCAAGACAGGGGAGGACATACGGGTGAGTTCCAGGAAGAACTTGAATGATCCTGGAGAACCTCATGGGGTCATCTTGTGTGCAGTTTCATCTGTATGGTTGCCTGTCTCTCCTCAGGTCCTGTTCGATTTCTTAAGAGATGAAGCTCGCCGAAATGAGGTAATTTGGCTACTTTGGATAATCTATACTATATGCCATAGCTAATTAGCAAGGAAAACTAGTATATACTATACTCTCATCATATTGTCTCACAATATTTGTTTTATATCTTAGTGGGACATAATCTCCAATGGAGGTCCAGCACAATCCATCGCAAACTTGGCTAAAGGGCAAGATCGTGGCAATGCAGTGGCCATCCAAGTGAGTTATCTCGAGTCAAAATTACAAAACTTCATTAATATAACTGACTTCACCACAATCTGAACGCCTAAACTCATTATAACATTGGCTTTCCAAACTTCTAGGCAATGAAATCAAAAGAGAACAACATGTGGATCATTCAAGATAGCTGCACCAATGCATACGAGTCCACGGTGGTCTTTGCTCCTGTTGACATTGCTGGCATGCAGTCGGTGATGACAGGATGCGACTCTAGCAATATTGCCATATTGTCTTCGGGTTTTTCTATTCTTCCCGACGGGCTGGAATCGAGGCCTCTAGTGATTACTTCTAGGCAGGAGGAGAAGAGCACCGAAGCAGGATCTTTGCTTACAATAGCATTCCAGATCCTAACCAGTACTTCTACCACAACTAAGCCTACCATGGAGTCCGTGGAGTCTGTCAACTCTCTAATATCGTGTACCTTGAGAAACATTAAGACAAGCTTGCAGTGTGAGGATGGTTGATCACGTAGCTTCCTTCATTAGATAGACACTATTTAATTGTAAAATTCATAGTTTTTTTGTTCCTTTCCCAATATTCAGTTTAGCAAATCAGCTTTTTTATTTGAGTTTGCTTTGATTTTGTTTTTTGGTTAGAATGGAGAGCTATCTGTATTTGGCATTCTTGAGATACAAAGGAAGTGTAAGGGAGAGTGGTGAACTAGAATCTTTCTGGATCTGTATAGAATTATAATTTGTCAATGCCATATATGTGATTCTTAAAACTGCCACCTTATTAGATTGCTGACCATGGTGGTTCCAACAAGGAATTGGTCCATTGGGAATTTAGTGGCAATTGAAATTTATTTATTTATTTACTTATATGTAGTGACCCTAGGATAAGGACTTGCCCTTCTTTAGATAAATTATACTGTGAAGTAACCCTCATTCAATTACTTGCAAGATTGGCATATTCTTCCAACTATGAAGGCAGAAGTTGCAGGGCCACAATACAATCTTAGTCATCGACTATCCTTAAATCTGGTCACCCTGAGTCATCCAAAGACAAATCATCCGCTTAAAAAGCACGTCTTGCTGTTTTGTGAGGATGCATGCCGCCAACACCAAGGGGAGATATAGAACAGCATTCAACTTATTAAGGGAGTTTTTGAATTTAGCACTGGGATATGTCTCGCTGTGTTTTATCACACTTAAGTTTCTCCATATTCAAAACTATCACGTGAACTACACCACACTGTAGAACACTCATAACACCATATACAGACTATTCGATGCCATCCAGTTCTATATCTTGCTTTCAAAAGGATCAGAACTATGCACACTCAAAATTCCTTCTTAAATATGGTAATTCCAACTTTCGTCACTCTTGGCGACATAGTTGATGAATTACATCTTGCTCACAGTCCTTGACAAAATTTGTATATATCCAGTTTGATCCAAATGACAATGTTTTCCAAACATGTCCATTCTTCTTCTGCATTTTATATACTCGTTGTTATATGCAGCTCACTAACAAAAGTGTACTGGAGAAATAAAAGCCTAGAATAACACCTGATGAAGTGTATAGTTCTGAGGAGCACACCCCAGTTAAATGTAAGTTTACAACTTTCATCGCTTCCTATGTAGCAGTTTGGATTTACTGGTGAATGCTCGAGAGTCACGGGGACTTGAGTACAAGTAAACAATCTCTTAAACTTTTCTGCATGAGAACATGGTACCTCAGTCAGTTGAAAGTTCAATTCCTATCAACCTAGAGTACATAAGCTTGTAATCGAAAGTTCTACTGCTAGCATGAGCGAAGTCCCCAAAGCTGCTCCCTGATGGCTCTTCTTTGGTTATCAAAAGCTCAATCACAGCAGAATGAAGAAAATTGAAAAAATATTCCCTAAATCTGCATATGATGTCTGACCATCATCCACTCCAGCATAAAGAATCTACCTCGTGAAATGCAATGATTCCCGAATTTAGATAAAAGAAAAATCCCATTTTTCACCCTTAAATACCACACCATGTGCATTGCTCTCAATTAATTCACTAATAAATCTATACCCGCTAATGATCTATATCCGTCTTGTTAATGCACAACCTGTCACCACCGAAGATCATGTCTCACATACAAGGCAACAAATCACTTCCCCAATTGTGCATGACAGCTAGCTCTCTTAACTCCAACAAACGTACTCCACCTTTTGTCAATCATATCCCTGTAATCACGGTTATCATTTATTGGCAACAGTGTATATATTATATTCTCTGTAAAGTTAGCCAGTGTGAGGAATAATAATATTTTTCATATCTCATTCTGTTTCGAGTCTTTGTTCATTCATATCCACTCACAATTTCACTCCGGTATCCTCTCTGAATTATTTTCTACACTCTCAACTGTCAAATGACTCAAATCCTAATCAATCAAAACCCAGTCTTCAAGCACTCACTGCTATTTTCTGTCAAAGACTGAATGAAAAGAAAAATCTAACGACTTTGTTCACACCCATCAAGCCAAACCCATCCAATGAACAAAAGCATTCAAGCAGAATCAAGAAAATAAAGTATCAAAGCGATACCCCAAATACAATTAAATTATATAGATCTGAGCAAAAACATCAAATCAAACCCTGAGATGCCCATCAAGTAACGCTAATTTCAAACGGTATCTCAGGGAGTTAAGCACAAAGCACCGCAAAATCACAAGAAGGACAACGATAGAGACCTCACTCTAAGCCTCCTGCTGCTGATGCTCTTTGGCACTTCGTCTTCGGCCACTTTCGTCTTCAAATTCTTTATCCGCACCAGCACAGCTAAGAAAGTCTTGTTCTTGCTGATGGGTTTACTTTTCTCCAATTGCACAATGTCGCCAACCTTGAACTGGTTATCTGGGTCATGAGCCTGGTACTGTTACCGTATATAACTTTAGGAATTTATACAATTTAGGACTCTGTTAATATTAGTTGTATAGATTATTTTACCATATATAGATGCTGAATATTAGGAATCAGTTGGACTCCGTGTATAGCATACACTTCCGTGTATAGATGCAATTGAATATAAGGAAATTGGCTGAATCACGATAGGGAGTTTTTTCCCAAAAGAATTTCTCTGTTTTCCCGAGTTTGACATGGTATCAAGAGCAAGGCCGTGACTCTTGCTTGATTCGATTTTTTTTCCTGGTCTATTGGGGATTTCGGCGCCATCTGTTGTTGGGTTGTGGTGAGCTTGTGGATTTTGGTGCTTGTGGTTACGTGCTTTTTGGTTCCAAGGAGGCTGTCGACGTTATCTGTTGCCATTTCTAGATGTGTTCTGCGTTTTGGTAGTGTCGGTGCAGCGTGTTCCTCTGGTCTCCACCGAAGTGCAGTCTGGCGTGTTCCTCTGGTCTCCATTTCGGTGCAGTCGGTTTTGGCTCTCAGCACACTTTGTCTTGGCTTTTGGTTGACTCCCTATTTCGGCACTCTCTGTTTTGGTTGGGCTCCTCTCTCTTGGCGCTGTCTTGGTTCTATTTGTCAGTTCTCTTGGCAGCTCCCTTGGTTTTCTGGTCTGGGTTTTTCGGTAATTTCCCTTTCGACATCTGTTTGTTCTAGTGGGCTATTTTATTCTTGGTTTGATCATGTCATCAGATAAATTATACTCGTTCCATATTCGTTTTATTGGCAAAAAAATTATTCTATTTGGGAGTTTCAATTTAAATTATTTGTCAAAGAAAAAGAATTATGACGTCATATTGATGGGAGTGATCTGCACCTCGAGATGTCGAGACTTTGTCTAAATGGGAAATTAAAGATGCTCGGATTATGACTTGGATCCTTA
The DNA here is from genome assembly GCA_003123785.1 of Pterocarya stenoptera. Taxonomy (NCBI): domain Eukaryota; kingdom Viridiplantae; phylum Streptophyta; class Magnoliopsida; order Fagales; family Juglandaceae; genus Pterocarya; species Pterocarya stenoptera. The sequence goes on from QEOT01001543.1 coordinate 90,573, forward strand.
GCTCAGTTGAGCCTCATTTTGTTTTCAATTTGAGGCCTTATAAAACTGTTGCTGATATGTGGAATTATCTCCATATGGTTTACAATCAAGACAACTTTGCTAAGCATTTTTAATTGGAGTATGAGATGGCTAATTTCACACAAGGAAGTCTTTCAATTGAGGAATATATTTATGGTTTTCAAACTCTTTGGGCTGACTATTCTAACATTGTTTATACTAATGTTTTCACTGCAGCTCTCTCTATTGTCCAAGCAGTACCTGCAACTAGCAAGTGAGATCAATTCTTGATGAAGCTACGACCCGATTTTGACATTGCATCGTCTAATCTGATAAATCGTCATCCGATACCATCTTTGGATGCCTGTTTGAGTGAACTTCTTCGTGAGGAACAATGTATCGCAACTCAGGCTGCCATGGAACATCGGGCTAATATTAGTGCACTTATTTTTGTGGCTTATGGAGCATAGGGACAGAATAAGGGTAGAGACATGCTTGCTATCCAATGCTTTAGTTGTAAAACTTTTGGTCATATTGCTCGAGATTGCCCTAAGAAGTTCTGTAACTACTGCAAGAAACATGGTCATATCATCTCTGCTTGTCCAATTCGACCTGAAAGGAAGTAGGGTACTGCTTATCATGCCTCCACTAGTGCCTCTAGTTCTACTGTATTACCTACTGCCTCGCCGGTTGTTCCTATTCCTACTTCTACAGCCTTAGCAAACCCGAACACACTCACTCCTGAAATGGTACAACAGATGATCATTTCTGCTTTTTCTGCTTTTAGACTCTCAGGTAATTATAAAGTTCTTCGAAGCCATGGTATTTTGACTCCGACGCCTCTAACCATATGACCAATACTGTTGCTCCTCTTTCCAATGTCAAAAATTATATTGAAAATATGAAAATTAACACTGCTGATGGCAGTTCTCTGCCTATCAGTGCTGTTAGTGATTTTTCCTCTTCCTTAACTGATATGTCTCCTGACCTCTTCACAAACCTTATTTCTGTTGGTCAATTGGTTGATAATAATTGTAATGTCCATTTCTCTCGTTCTGGTTTTGTTGTGCAGGATCAAGTGTCAGGGAAGATGATCGCGAAGGGGCCTAAAGTGGGACGACTCTTTCCTCTTCACGTTTCTCTTTCCACTATTATTCTTAGTTTTCCTTTACTTTCCTTTGCATGTAATGTTATTGGTTCTGAAAATAAGATGTGGCATAAATGTCTAGGCCACCCAAACTCTGATGTACTTCGTACTCTGTTTAATTTTGGATTATTGGGAAATAAAGCATGTTCTTCTCTTGATCTTTCCTTTGATTGTACATCATGCAAACTTGACAAAAGTAAAGTTCTACCTTTTCCTCATCATGCATCTCGTGCCTCACATTGTTTTGATATTATTCATACTGATGTATGGGGGATTGCACATGTTGTTTCTCATGCACACTACAATTACTTTATTACTTTCATTGATAACTTTAGTCGCTTTACTTGGGTTTACTTCCTCCAGGCTAAGGTCGAAGTTTTTTCATTCTTTACGTGCTTTCTTGCACTTCTTGAGACTCAATTCTCTGCCAGCATCAAAGTCTTGTGCTCTAATTCTGGCGGCGAATACACGTCTAATGAGTTTCAAGACTTTCTTTAAAGCAAATGGATCATCTCTCAGCGTTCTTGTCCTTCGACACCACAATAAAATGATGTTGCTGAGAGGAAAAATCGTCACTTTCTTGAAGTGGTAAGAACTTTTTTACTTGAATCATCTGTTTCTTCTCCTTTTTTGTGTGAAGCACTTTCTACTTCAGTTCATTTGATCAATCGCTTACTCTTGCCTATGTTAAATCATGTTTCACCTTTCTTTAAGTTGTTTGGTCATTCTCTTTTATATTCTGATCTTCGTATACTTGGTTGTGTTTGTTTTGTACATCTCCCTGCTCATGAATGACATAAACTTACTGCACAATCTGTTAAGTATGTTTTTCTTGATTATGCTCTCCCTCAAAAGGATTATGTTTGTTATGATCCCCATGCTCGTCGTATACAGATTTTTATGAATGTGAATTTTTTTAAAAATCAATATTTTTTTCCATATCATGTTGAGCTTCCATCTACATCTTTATCTCTTCTGCTTAGTTTTTTTGATTCCCCAACAATTGTGGAAAGGTTCAAATCTGATTTTGTGTATGAAAGACGTAGTCGACATGAGTTTGGTTCCACTTCCTCTGTGCCTTCTTTCAATTTTGACCCCGCGCCTGATCCTACTCCTGCTTCCACCACTCTTCGTCGGTCTACTCGTACTTCTCGACCTTCTGATTGGTATGGTTTCTTCTCTCCTGTCTCTCTTGTTGCTATTTTATCCACTATTTCCATCCCCTCTTACTACAAACAGGCTATCGAACATGAGTATTAGTAAAATGCAATACAAGCAAAATTTCAAGCACTTGAGGAAAATCTCACTTGAGATATTGTTCCTTATCCTCCTACAGTCAAACCTATTGGGAGTAAATAGGTTTTCTCTGTAAAACTTCGTTCTGATGGCTCTTTGGACCGGTTCAAAGCTCGCCTCGTAGCTTTGGGTAACAAGCAGGAATATGGGGTGGATTATGAGGAGACATTTACTCCTGTTGCCAAAATGACCACGGTTCGAACCATTTTAGCTATTGCCGCTTTACAGTCGTGGCAACTGCATCAAATGGATGTGAATAATACATTTCTTCATGGTGATCTCCAGGAAGAGATTTACATGAAAATTCCTTCTGGTATGACTACTTCTTCTTCTCATGATGTTTGTAAGCTAAGGCGTTCTCTATATGGGCTTAAGCAGGCGCTCTGGGTTTGGTTTGAGAAGTTTTGCAGCATACTTTTTTCCTTTGGTTTTACACAAAGTCAGTATGATTTTTCTCTCTTCTTCCACACGTCTGCATCGGGTATAGTCATTCTCGTGGTTATGTGGATGATATTATCATTACTGGCACTGACTGTGATTTGATTACTAAGCTTCAGCAACTGTTACATGCAACTTTCTATATGAAAAGATCTTGACCAGCTCACATACTTCTTAGGATTGGAAGTTCATCATCGGGTCAATGGTATTTTTCTGAACTAGCATAAGTATTCAAGATTTTATCACTTTGGCTGGTATGGAGGACACTTCTTCTGTTGATACTCCTATAGAGGTAAATGTCAAATACAGAAAAGATGAAGGGAACATTCTGGATGATCCTACTCTCTATAGGTGCCTGGTTGAGAGTCTTATCTACTTTACCACTACTCGACCTGATATCTCCTATGCAGTTCATCAGGTTAGTCAGTTTATGTCGTCTCCTTGGTATCTTCATCTTGCTGCAGTTCGACGCATCATCTGCTATCTTCGAGATTCACCAACTCGTGGGTTGTTTTTTTCCTACTGGCTCTTCTCTTCAACTTGTTGCCTATAGTGATGCTGATTAGGCTGGGTGTTAAGATACATCTCGATCTACTACAGGTTGGTGTATGTTTTTAAGTGATGCCTTAATTTCTTGGAGATGTAAGAAATAAGATCGCCTTTCTAAATCCTCCACTGAGGCCGAGTATCGTGTTATGTCTACTACTTGTTCTGAAATTATATGGCTACGTTATCTTCTTGAGGAGCTTGGGTTTCCTCATACTACTTATACCCCTCTTCATGCTGACAATGCTAGTGCTATTCAGATTGCTACTAATCCTGTTTTCTATGAACGCACCAAGCACATTAAAGCTGATTATTATTCTATTCGAAACACCTTGGAAAGTCGGATGATATCTCTTCCTCACATCTCTTATGATCTCCAAGTGGCTGATGTCTTCAAGCTATGACTCAACAGCAGCATCAATTTCTTGTTCGTAAATTGTTGCCGGTTGTCTTTCCAGCAACAATTTGAGGGAAGATGTTACCGTATATAACTTAAGGAATTTATACAATTTAAGAGTGTTAATATTAGTTGTATAGATTATTTTACCATATATAGATGCTGAATATTAGGAATAAGTTGGACTCCGTGTATAGCATAGACTCCCGTATATAGATGAAATTGAATATAAGGAAAGTGGCTGAATCACGATAGGGAGTTTTTTCCCAAAAGAATTTCTCTGTTTACCCGAGTTTGACAGGTACTTCTTATTCTTCTTGATCCGCCTTTTGTACTTCGGGTGAGGCGCTAAGCGCACCACTTCCACAGCCACAGTCTTGTCGTTGGTGGCACAAACGACTTTACCCTGAATCGATTTCATGGCTTTGATGCAAGGGAGGAACGTGTGCGATTGTGGGGTTGGTGGGGTGTTAGAGGAAGTGGGTTTGGAGACGAGGGAGAGAGGAGGGGAGCCATGGAGAAACGGAGAAGAGAGCTTGAGGGTGTGTAAGGGAGGGAGTTGGATGAGAGGCATTGAATCGGGTTAGAGTGTGGCAGGGGATAAGGAACCGGAGTTGTTTCCTCAAGATATCGTATTTCGTAAGCGGATTGGATTGTAGTGTAGCGTGCGTACGCATACAGATTAATTACAAAAAATTAATACTGTTATAAAAAAACAATATTTATAGGTTAAAATAATAGGAAATTCATATTCAAAGAGTATAAATTAAATGTTATATAATCTATTTTTTATATTTTTAATTATTATTATTGGTGCAGCATTATCCTAGGCCATTGCTCGGAAAAACAAGCAAAGGTTGGGGCAAGTAACCTTATGCTTCATAAATGTTCTTAATTTCACCACCCAGATGAGGCCTGGGTAACACGACACTAATTACACTGTTGTGGCCTAAAGAAAAAACACGTACACTACACTGAAATTGAAGCCTTTCCTTCACAACTCCTTCAGCGCGCTGCTCCTGCTTTTGCAAGCAAATGATCTGCAGCTCCGTTAATCTCTCTGTAAATCATGTGTTCTATATATCCTTAAACATATGCTTTGATGTACTACTTGAATTACCCCATCCCTAACCTTCAATACCGGTCAATTAACCACCAATTGTGAATCGAATTCAGTCTCAACATCTAGTAAGCACTGCAACTATAAATTAATATACTTTCTCTAGTAGCTTTAACCTGATGATCTTCCATTGTGTCTCTGCACTGAAAAAACAGACACAAAGGTCAACATCTAGCTGGGTCTTGCGGATTATATTTTGTTTCTCGAACATTGAAAAGCTAAGCAACTAACTTCAGATGGGACTGGAAATTCATGTTATGGTGTCAGATTCAGGTTATAATGTGAAGTCGCGTTGAGTTAATCCCTATTAATTATTAAACAGGTTAGTTCCTTCACAGTATATTGCGGGTCGTGACAAACATGATCAATCTTGAATGTCATGGATTACGCATGAGTTCATGATCTCCTAACCAATTTAGTAAAGCATGCCATAACTTTATATTGGATTGATGTCAACTCCCAATAACGTACTCGCAACTAGCATTAATTACTGACTACACGAATTTCTAGATTCCTTGGGATGAAACCGTCTATAAAAGGTTCTGCCTTCCATATGTGTTTATGTATATGGACAGGGACCAGCTCAAGCTTTACTCTTCTGTGGGGGTAGAGTTCTGAAGAACAATGGGGTTTCCATTGGCTTTGTTTTTGTGCGCTTTGGGTTGCTTCTCTGCACGTACTGCAATTGCCGGGATCAGTGGAGTACTTGAGCTGCACTTCTATAAAAATAGTTGTCCTGATGCTGAGATGATTGTCGAAGAGCACGTTACAAGTAGTATGCTCACAGATCTTTCTAGTGCTGCACCTCTTTTAAGACTGGCTTTCCATGACTGTCAAGTTGATGTACTCTCTCTCTCTCTCGGGGTGTGTGTGTGTTCGGTGGCTTTCGGATATTACTCATCATGTGCTGCATTAATGGTCTTTTATATCATCAACGGTTTCCATGTTCATAGAAACTTACATTTTGCAGGGTTGTGATGGCTCAATTCTTCTCAAGGAATCATCAAACAGCTTGGAAATTGAAGCACAGTCTCAGAAGAATTTTGGAATAAGAAAGCTCGACATCATGAACAACATAAAAAGTTCTCTTGAGGAAGTCTGTCCTCAAACTGTATCTTGTGCTGATATTATACAGTTGGCTGCAAGGGACGCTATTCACCTGGTAACTTAGTTTGGTTCGTTTTCTTTTATAATTGGAAATATGTTGCCTTGAAGGTCATACAGGTAATCCAACAAGGATTTAGATGATGGTTTAATTTGATATGCTTTCTTAAAGAAAATAACACATTCACGTACGGAATCTAAGAAGTTATATTTTATTTCATTTGTCGTAATTGAACCTCGACTTTGATTGCAAATTTACTCCTTAGCCACCATTATAGATGCCAATTAATGGTTATTTAGCCAAAATTCGAGACTCATTTGCATGATAGCGTTTACAGGCAGGAGGACCATTTATCGAGGTTTTAACTGGAAGAAGAGATTCTGTTTCTGCAAGCAAGAAGAGAGCTGAAACTCAGCTTCCGGCTTCTAACATATCGGCTAATGAGTTTGCTAAGATCTTCCATGAAAAGAACATTAATCTACAAGAAGGAGTTGCATTAATTGGTATGATACCGTTTCATTTCTTCAACTTGTTCTCTATAGACATGCTTATACATTCACCTTAGAGACAGAGAGAGAGAGAGAGAGAGAGAGAGAGAGAGACAGCCATGGCGTTCGTGGGCATAGCATGATTTAGGCATGGAAATTAATCTAATAAACAAAAAATAAAATTAATTACATGAAACTAATTATATTAGACATCAGAACTTCATAGTTCCATACCCTGAAGTGTGCTGATTGCTGAGTGTCTTCATACCAAGTGATGCAAGCGATACGATACTGTAATGATGAAGAAATGGGCTTTCATAAAAGAGTCATATTAACTCCCATAAACACGAAACCATCATACACCAGTACTATGTGTCATTAGTACGCATGTTAATAGTACCGCGCACATCTGTTTGTTTGGTTGCAGGAGCTCATACTCTAGGCATAGGGCACTGCCGGAACTTTGAGGAGCGACTTAGGCCAGTAAGTGATCCCACGTTGTCACCGACCTTCTCGTTGCTGCTGCAAACAGTTTGCAGCGATCCTTCTTTGTCTGATGTTGCATTTGCCCAAAATGATGCCACTGCATTCATCTTTGACAATCACTACTTCATTGATATCCAAAATGGGAGAGGACTGCTCAAGATTGATTCTGAGATTGCTACAGATCCAAGGACAATGCCACATGTAATTGCGTTTGGAAAGGACATGCAGCAGTTCTTCCATATGTTTACATCTGGGTTTCTGAAGCTCTCAAGCTACAAGGTTTTAGTTGGAGAAGAGGGAGAGATTAGGAGGGATTGTAGCTTCAAAAATAGCTAGACCTCCACTTCGTTTGAAAACTATGCGTCCCAAATTCACGCAGCCCTAACCCTGGTAGCTGAGTACTTGGCCCGAAAATATCCCATCTATTTGGTTTTCCTCGTCTTTTCCTTATTTGTTTCTCCACTTTACGGTATCTTATCAGATAGCAAAGAATGATGTTCAATGGTTCGAAACAAAATTTCTCCCCTTCATTTTAATTTTTACAGTGACTTAACTTACTTAACAAGGTAAATTAATCGCGAAGATGATGCTGGTGTTAAAGTTTTCAAACATCATTAACGTTGGACTCGACGTCATGAAGGCCCAATCCAAGAGAGTCAACGGATATGATCCAAACCCAGTTCAATAACTCACGACCCATCTGATAGAATAACCGTCTGCAAACGTCCCAAAGAATGGCATACAAATTGAAAGTCAAAAGTGAAAATGGCATAATGTCATTAACTCCAGATAAACGTTTAAGCAAGAAAGTTCTTCAAAAAAAAAAAGAAGCTTGCGATCCATTTTATTTATTTATATCTTGTCGTGTCTTTTTTTTTTTTTTTTTTCTTGTGCAAACTAAACTGTGGCTTATAATTCAGAGGGATCATGAATGGATAGGCTTATCCTGCTCAAATCCAAATGGCAACACCTAAATGAGGATCCATATCCTCTCAGTTGGCCACGTGGCACGCCAAGATCCGTGAAATGGGATCAAAAACCCCAAAAATCCCTTCCCTCTGTCCAAACTGTATAGAGGAAAAAAGCTAGTCGGTTAATCTCTGAAGCAAAAGGCCATGGCTTCTCTCGCAACTTTAGCTGCTGTTCAACCAGCCACCATCAAGGGCCTTGGTGGCAGCTCCCTGACTGGAACAAAGCTCTATGTCAAGCCCACTCGCCAGAGCCTGAGAACCAAAAGCTTCAGGTACTAGTATTCAGCTACCAGAAAATGGTCTTTTTCAGACTACCTTACATTGAGCTTGCCTCTTCTTGTTGTTGGTATTTGATTAGGGCGGGTGCGGTGGTGGCAAAGTATGGTGACAAGAGCGTCTACTTTGACTTGGAAGACTTGGGGAACACCACTGGACAATGGGATTTGTATGGCTCAGATGCCCCTTCACCTTACAACCCTCTTCAGGTTTGTGACGCGCGTATGCTTTCATTAAATAACGCTACGATAATATTTCAGATATTCCAGAAAAACTTTCTAGGAAAAATAAGGCCAAGCATCGTGCCAAAGAAACAATTTAGGGTGTGCTTTCATTGAGAGTCGAACTCAAGACCTCCCGCTTACTAAACGGGTGCTCTAACCAACTGAGCTATGAAAGCTCTGTGCGGACGGTTTCAAGTTACAGAGTTTTTGTCCTGTATTCATGGAATCAAATGAGGATTAATGCTCATTTTCACAAAATAAAAAATAAAAATTGAAATATAAAACAAAGCTGAGTACTATTAAAGCTAGGTCGCTTTTTTAGGTCATTGGATTGAGTTATCTGAAACTAATATTGTGAATTTTTTATTTTTATTTTTATGAAGAGGCGGTACCCAAAAAAAATCGTCGTTCTTGAGACCTGGGTTTACACATATTCAAAGCACTAATATTGTGAATTCAGCTAACGGCTATATATGGAATATTAGCATTTGGTTCAATGCATGAAGTTTCGCATAACTTGTAATATGTCTTAACCTTTGCCCAAACATTGTTGAGTTACACGGCTTATTCTCTTGTTGTATGGAATTGCAGAGCAAGTTCTTTGAGACATTTGCAGCTCCATTCACCAAGAGGGGTTTATTGCTCAAATTCTTGATCTTGGGAGGTGGTTCCACCCTTGCTTACTTCAGTGCCACTGCTTCGGGTGACATCCTACCAATTGTGAAGGGCCCACAACTTCCACCGAAGCCTGGCCCCCGTGGCAAGCTCTAATTTGCTTGCAGATGATCCTTTTCTTTCAAGCTTTTCATAATTGTATTTTAACTTATTTTGATTTTGGATATTGTAAGTATGTCTAAAGCCTACCTAAGATCCTTCATCAACTATCTATTTGAAATGCTAATCGGCGCATTGTTTTTATGTCTCAGTCTAAATTGTTTGACTTTGATACTTTAGTCAATCTGATTTGCTGTCATTACTATATAACTTGAATGAAGGGAATATCTAAAAGCTAATTAGGGATGAATGGCTTTGGGGTCCCCAATAGCTTGAGATAAATTGTTGGTTCATTTCACAAAATTTTAACCTTTTTGGGACAACTTGGTTAGCCTTTTGAACAGAATACTTATCCTTTATATCTTCCTTTTAACTTCTTTGATCGATAAGAGTAAATGCCGCAAGCTTCTTTTTTGAGCCTGTCCTGTTATACTTGACCAGCCAAGCAGCCATATTTCTACAACCCTGGCCTGCTGTGCCTAAAATGATGCACCATTCCGATCATTCTCCTTTTAAGAAGTTACAAATAATCATAAAATTACAATTCTGAGTCAGTCCAATGGCCATTGTTAGTAGGTGAACCAATCTTTTAGATGTTTCTTGAAGTGATTCATGATGTTATGATGCTAATCGGAACAACAATAGAAGCTGCTTTCTTCTGTAGTCAAATAGTATATTGTCAATGCTCTAGGGTCACCTATTCATATTAAGTATATAGCTGTAGACTACAATGCCACTTTTCTTGTGCAGGAAAACAATGGTATGAAAAAAAATGCTTCAAGCCCTGTTAGTTTTCCTTCTTCCCTATTTACAAAAGGAACAGAACCAAACATGTAATAAAAACTCAGAGATTGCTCCACATGATTCTGAAAATTAATATCTCTAGGCCAGGCTATCTCACTCAGTGTATTTCTTTTCCTTTCATGCTCTCTCTCTCTCTCTCTCTCTCTCTCTGATGTGTGGTAATCTTATTTTTCTCTCACTTTCATCTTCTCCCCCTAATGCTGTCAATGGCATGCTGTTGGACTTCTCAAACCACCCAACTTCTCAAGATAAGAAACCCTCTTGTTCGTCGCTATGCTGGCTACTTTCTACATATCTCTGTATACTTCATTTGAATATTCTATTGAAACCTTTGACTCTGCATCCCCTTTATCCAGACCCCAACCCATGACATCCGACAGTGTCAAGGGCGCGGCCTCCTCTTTTTTCACTTCTTGGACTGGAAACATATCTGTCCCTGTGGTATGTGGGGAATCTATTAAAGGGATCCATCCACATGCGGCATGTGATGGATTTTGAGTGATGTAATCAGCATAGAGTACGTCCTCAATACGTGACAGAACTGTGAAGGCCAAGCTTTCCAGTATTCTTGAATAACTCTCGAGGACAGCCTGCCCAACATCCTGCGAAGCCAAGAAGAATTTCTTATACAAGTTTTCATAGAATATGAAAAAAAGTTGTGGGAATGTGTCTTGGGCACGATCCTTTTTACTTGGAAGCATTTGACAATGGGCAGAACACTTGAAATGATTATTTTTTTCATGGTTTTCATAACCATATCTACTGGTAAGGTGATCACTGAAAGTGCCTCCGTAAAAAGGCCATAGAAATTACTGAAAAAAGGTCCGATACGTGACTTCACGATTAGCATGAATTGCATCAATGACTCATTGGATTGTGTATAAATACTAATTAGCATGGCGACAAGTGGAATATGTTTGTACCCGGTTGTATTGGATTTTGCTAATGTCTAGTGCAGATTGAGGGGTCCCGGGAAACTGATGCTTGAGGAGAAGTAAAATTGTCTCAGCTCTCTCTTCAAAGAGCTCTCTCTTCTCCAAGCTCACAGCTGAACCCCAACCAGATTTACCATCTTTTTGGTTCATCTTCCTCTTCCAAATCACTATGGAAGCCTCGATTCTGTTCTTCAGGTCTAAGATTTTGTGCTCCGATGACAAGTCCATGGTGGAGAGAAACTGTCCAGGATCAAAGAATTCTACTGTAATGCTCTTATAGATCGAGTCCCCAAGGCTTGCTCGACCATTCTTCCGTAGTACCCAGCCCCAAAAAAAGGAAGAAACCAAAGGTGATAAGGGAACGGAACAATGCACTACAATTGCATGGAATATTCGTTTGAGACTTGTTCATTGATTCCTTACCTTTGGCAGGGATTCAATGTAGTTTTCTGGGATTTCCACTTCTGATAGAACTTGAGCATTTATGGCCATGGCTGCTTTAAGCACTTGGTTAACGCAATCTTTCTGATACTGTAAAAATTTCCTAGACATTTCAGATAGACCCTCTTTGGGAACTTGAGGAGTAGGTAGCCACCATTTATCGTCTTTCCTCTTTGCTTTCCCTTTGTCTGACTCGTCATCATCTCTCGACATATAATAGAACTCATTTTGGTCTTTGAAATTATCTAGACAATCCTACAGACAGTATTCACGTGTTAGATAAAATCAGCCCCTATAATTTTGTGAAACAATAAGCATGAAAAGTTTGTGTCTTTACAATAAGCATTGCATCAAGCTTACGCAAGGCGGGGATGTTCATGTGTAGATCAGTTCTTTGCCGGGTCACCATTATCTGTTAAATCATAAAGCATAAACACTTATCAGGAGAGAGAGAGAGAGAGAGAGAGAGAGAGAGAGAGAGAGAAAGTTACCTCCATATCGACTCCATCCTTGGATTTTTGTTGAGAAGCAACAAATTCGACAATGTAATCGGTAACACATAGGAGCCAATCAATTTCTTTTCTCCACCTTGCTTTTCTTTCTGCAGACATAGGCTCTAGGCGCCATTGTTCACCAAAAACAGAAGCTGCATGCATTGCAATTGAAATTTGTTCAGCATTTTCTCTTTATATCTTTTTAATTCTTTCGAAAAGAGAACCCAAAAAAATACTTATCGTCCTAATTTAAACTCTATTTTCACTATTAGTATGTACCAAATTAAATAATACTTTCTCTTTCTTGAGGAAATTAAAAAGCTTCTTAAATAATCAGTCAACACCTGTGGGTGCAAAAGAGGGTAGATCTCATGAACAATACCAGCAAGGTTGGTGACGGCATTAGACAATGCCAAAGCTGATGAAACACCTTTCCCTCCACCAGACATATCCTCACCCAAAAGCAATTTAGCAAACCTTTCTTTCAGCAGTTCTATTTCTGGATCAAATCCGAACAAGAATAACAGATTCATTTCATTATTGGTAAGAAAAAACGAATTAAAATTAATTAGAATCAATTTCACATCTGCAGGGGGGAAAGAAACGAACGAAGATTTTACACCAATTTTTTTTGTTAATGATGAAGGATTGAAATGACTTTTTTGCATTGGAAACTTTTAAATGTAGAATGTAATTCGATGGGAAAAAAGGAAACAAACAAATGCGACTTGCCTGAGGCAACTTGCTTGTCTTTGGTTTCTTTGGCTGCAGCAGCTTCGTCTTTGCTCAACCGCAAACCAGAAACTTTACTATTTTTATTGAATGCAAAACCAATTTGTTGTCTCTCCGATGGCTTATCATTTAGAGGTCTCGACCCTTGACTTCTGATCATCTTTATCCAATCATCATCGGCACGTTCAAATGAGGAACCACTATCGATGCTCATGCTCTTTGCATGCCGCCCTGCATTCTCATGCATCCCTCCCAACTGGCCACCGCAAATTGATCTAGACCTGTAATTCTCTTCTTCTTCTTCGATCCCCCGATCCATTTTCAGTTTTCTCATGAAAACTTGTGCAGAGTGAACGAGGTAGAACACATGAGAGTTGTCCGACCTCTTGGGAGGGGTGGGAGAGGGAGTTATTTTGTCTATACTTTCTGTTACGAGAGAGAGAGATGGAAAAAGTAGTACGTAAAAAAACCCAACTCCCAAATGCTCAAGGAAGATACTATTTTTTTTTTTTTTGGGTGGAATGTGTGTCCGACAATAACTTTGACGTGATTTCTTTGATGGTTGTATATGTTAGTTTTTACTTTTTCTGATTTTAGGTTGCTGGAACGTGGGGTGCATGCTTTGAGAAAGCTGCATGGGAAATGGCCTGGTTAAGCTAAATTCATGATGTTTTTGTTTGTTCTTTTGTGGTACGAGTGAATTGGATGGTTGAGGTTTTTATTTGAAGGTCAAACGAAGCTAGAATCCAGGGAAAGACAGAGAGGCCGCATGCTGACCACATCTCCCTCTGTATCGGCCACAATTGAGACCAATAAATAACAGTATCTTCAGTGCAACCCACGTTTCTTTTCTCTTTCTTCTCCCAATTATGATATAATTAGAAGCTTTAAGGACTACTAAACAAGAACAACAAATTAACTAACCATGTTTAAGTTCTTCTCTAATTTGCTTTAATTTGCAACGAGATATTTTGGTCTAACAGTTACACAGCTGCTTTAGGGCGCGTTTGAATATTTAGAATATCTTCATATATTTGTACATAGTATTGAAATTATTTAATTCAAGATATTTTATTAGATTTTAAAAAATGAGAGAGAATAAACTGAATAAAAATATTATAAATTAAAAATTAATTAAATATTATTTTTGTTTTGAAATTTTAAAATGTAGTATTATTTTTTATTTTTTGTTTGCCAGTAAGGAAAAATTATAATAATCAGGTAGTGGTTAAATAAAAAATTAAAATTTTAAAATTAAAAATTGTTACGTGTTTGAGTAAAATATCCATCTAAGAATATCTGAGAATATTTTAGAACAATTACGTTATAAACAGACCCTTAGAATTTTAATTTGTCGTGAGCATAAAAAAAGCAATTCCATACCATTAGTTTGATTCCTTACATTTTCTTACTTCCATTTTTTTTTTAAGATTGACTTCTTTTGGACCTTTACCATGCTTCTCGATGTATTGATTTAGGTCTTGTTTGGTTACACATATAAAATTAGATGAGAAATATATAAATAGTAATGAAATAGTTTGAGTTAAGATGTTTTATTAAATTTTAAAAAATAAAAAAAAAATTAAATAAAAATATTATAAAATTTAAACATTATTAGTTGGAGAGGTGTTTGCATCCCTCCTGGGATGGGCATGACCTGGAGGCCAATCAGTCGGCCCACAAAGCACATGAGGAAAAAGAAAGCCCAAGGCTTGCGCGGGAAACTGGACGACGTGGAGAGGATGGACGTCACCTGCCCCAACACCCCCTGCAGGCACCCATCGTGACAGGGCCACGTTGCATTTAAGGAGCAGATACAAGAAATGGACGAAGATCAAGGCGATGCCTCCTGTCCTTTGACAGATTGCACGGAAGGTGGAAACACCCATCCACCTGCCATCGAGGTGTGCCCCAAGCACACTATGCCTCGTTAAAGACAACATCTTGGTGCCCTCATATTATGAGGAAGAATTAATTTTTGTATCAGTCTATATATTATATATTATAATTTTTATTATTATTTTTATTTATTTCTCTTATTAAATATGTATTATATAGATGATGAATAAAAAAAATATAAATATTTCAAAAAGAGTAAAATAAAAAAAATTTTTAAAAAAAATAAAAAAACACATTAGTGTGTGGTGTGTAGGCTTATGCATAGCAATGTTCCATCAGAAATTTTCTTCTATCTTGAGCTTCCCATTTTTCCTACATCGTAGGTTATCGACGGCTCGACACCCAGTATCCGGAGTGTGAATCACATCATTAATAATTATTAGAATATAATTTTTGTTTAGAGATTTTAAAAAGTTGAATTATTTATTATGTTTTGTTGGAAAGTTTAAAAAATTTGTACTAATTATGTAATGATTATATATAAAAAATAAAACATTTAAAATTGAAAAGATATTTGAATAATATTTAGATGTTGAAATGAGATAGGTTGAGACCATCTATGAAATCAAATGTGACTTAATATTGATATTTGAACTTAAAATATATTTGCAATAAGATATTTTATTAATTTTTTTATTAATATGAAACTTATTATATGACATATATTAATGGATAATGATAGATTTATTATTATTCTACTACTATTCTATTATTTTATAATGTATTTGAAATTTTTATTTTTTTTATTATTTTCTTTTAAATATTTTTTTAACATCCATAATTGTTAAAAAAAAAAGTCTTGTTAGGTATAAGCGGTTTGGCGCACTAAATCGCATGTTGATGCTAACATAGTTTTTTTTATTAAAAAAAAAAATTTGAAAAAGTAAGAAGATTCCCTATCTCACGAAAATTATTTTCATTTTCAATTCATACTATTTTATTAAATAAATATCTTACATGTCAGCATTGATGTACGACTTATTACCCAAACTCGTTTCCAACAAGATTTTTCCAAAAAAGTATGGGTAATGCTACATAGCAGCCACTGTAGTAGTGCACACTTTGCACTCACTACGTAGCTGCCTCGGATCCTTGCAAATTTTTTTTTTTTCATTTCTCATCCGCTCACTGTCTCGCATCTCATCTCTCTCCTCGTCTTCTCTCTCTCATCTCTCTCAACTTCATTCTCTCTCTCATCTCCTTCATCTGCATTCTCTCTCATCACTCTCTCTCTCACCTGCTCTCTCTCTCATCATCTCTCTCATTCTCGGTCTCTTGTCTGTCTCTCTCTCTCATCACATCTCTCTCATTCTCAGACTTTCTCTCATCAATTCTCTCATCGTGTAGTAATTAATAAAATTTAATAAATTTGTAATTTAGATTATGTCACATCATATATGTAAAAATAATGCCGTAAACGGTAACTTCTGCCAATAATTTTTCGAAAAGTATTACTACCCAGCCGGCGCTAAGCTCCAAAGGTTAAGCTCTAGTAACGACAATAAATAAACAAATAGATAAATAATATCACTTCCCCTCTCTGGCTTACAACGCACAAACAGTGACACCACCTTCGACCTTCAGCAAACCTGAAGCCCTATCCCGAACCATAATGGAGTCCATTGGCGTACTCATGCTTTGCCCAATGTCCGCCTACCTCGAGCAGGAGCTGCAGAGCCGCTTCAATCTCTTCAAGCTCTGGACCGTCCCACAGAAGCCACAGTTCCTCAAGGAACACGCATCCTCCATCCGCGCCGTTGTCGGCAACGCATCTGCGGGGGCCGACGCCGAGCTCATCAGCGCTCTTCCGAAGCTCGAGATCGTCTCGAGCTATAGTGTCGGAGTGGACAAGATCGATCTGGACAAGTGCAGAGAGAAGGGGATTAGGGTTACGTACACGCCGGACGTGCTGACCGATGACGTGGCGGACCTGGCGATCGGGCTGATACTGGCGGTGCTGAGGAGACTGTGTGCGAGCGATCGTTACGTGAGGAGTGGGGCGTGGAAGAAGGGGGACTTCAGGTTGACTACTAAGGTTATTCGCTTTCCTTTCCTTTTTAACTGGTTTTATGTTACGATCAGAAAGGCACTAACGACATATGTGCGATACTGCAGGTTTGGTTGAACTTGTTGCTGAAATGATTGTTTTGGTGAATTTTCATCTTTTTCCTCTGTGGTAGCTCTTTTTTTTTTTTTTTTTTTTTGACTGTGCGTTTGATAATTTTGAATTCTTTGAAATGGCTGGGATAGTTGATTTACGTTTTGGTATTGTGTGCTTGTATGATGTGATGTCATGAATTAATGGGAATGTTTCGCAATTTTAGGAGTTGTTATATACTAATATCAATATGTGAATAGGCTGCATATTATGGCAGATATTGGTGCACAAACTCCTTTATTCTGTATTTGTAGGGAAATGTAATTCGTATATACCTGGGTTGAATTGGTGACGATGTTGAGGAAGTTTGTGATTATTATGTCTTTGACTTGTAGATTTTTTATTTGATCGTCTTTAGTGTGATAGTCTGGTTTTATTTTTGTTTCATATTAGAGGCAACGATGAATCTAGGGCCTGCGAGGATTGTGCTTTTGCATATCAAAAGAAGAATTTGATTTTACCAATGTTTCATTGCTAGCAGTGAAATGTGATTCTGATCATGTTCAATTTGTCTGTACAGAACTATCTGTACATCGTTATTAGAAAATATTGAAGTTTATGAGGTATGAACTACATTTATCCTTTGTTTGGATTCGAAACTCACATCAACTCATCTTATCATTACAACTTTTTCAAATTCCCACACAAAATATAATAAACAATTTAATTTTTTCAAATCTTAAAACAATAATAATATTATAATAATATTTTATTCAATTCATCTAAAACCATATCTGAATCTAAGCGGCTGACTGCTAACTACAGATTGGTTGCTCTGTGACTGTGAGTTGGTCTTTGTGACTTTTTTTGTTGTTTTGTTTTATTGCTGTATATCTTGCACTTTTTGTGCTTGCATGGCTGGATTATGATGCCGATTACACCATGGTTACCAATCGGAACATTGTAGAGTTCCAATTCTAGTTTAGCAGAGAAAACAGCCTATCTATGAACTGTATATTCATTTAAGGACTTATAGGCTTGAAGATTTTTGACCAATCTCTTGGGCTGTGAACAATGTACATATTTATTTGTGATCTGTGGTCTGTTTCCCATTTATTCTGTGCAGAATTAGTGATTTTGGGTTGCATTAAGTATGTAAGCTTTTGGATTTTTGTGCTCTTCAACTTGGCCTTTTTGTATCTCATGACTCACATTATGCGCTTGCCATTCTCAATTTCATTTTCTTATGATATTTGGTATTTTTTTATTCTTTGCATAAATGCTGAAAAATACTTATGACTTTATATTCGGCCCTATCCCTATAACCAGATCCAAGAGAGTATGGCGGGTCAAAAGGAAATCAGGGTTATTTGAAGCGGGGTCTACATCGGGTATTGGCGTAGAGACACC
>QEOT01001543.1:109584-123073 GCA_003123785.1 Pterocarya stenoptera
CCAGAAGGAAGATGATAAAGTACATGAAGCCTAATGATACTCAACCATCTACAAGTCATGTTAGTCAGATTTCAACCTTAGGTCTGTTATGCATGTTGCTAAAATATGCAGAGATTTTATTTGTAAAAAAAAAAAGTGCACATAGTTGATACTTTTGTGTTATGCGGCACATAGACTTTTGTGTTGTGCACATAGTTGATACTTTTGTGGTGAGGCGATCATATGCGACAGCTCTGAAGACGGGTCATGCTTGGGGGGTTCAGAGTGAGGGGAACTCTAAAAGTGGTCTGCAAATCACGCCTCATAACCAGCTTGACGCGATGCACAATTCTTTAAAGGAGATGAAAACCCAACTTGTCGAGTTGAAGGCAGCAATAGCTTCTTCTTTTTTTGATACATGGGGGAGGGGGATTCGATCATTGGTTCTCTTAGTGAAAAGCCAAGGTGTTGCCAATTGGTCCAAAGGACCCCGGCGGTAGCGATAGCTTTCTTATCTACAAAAATAGACCTACTTTCAGCTAGAGGCAACAGGGTTATAAGAAACAAGACTAATTTAGGTCCGAATCCTTTAAACTCAAATAAAGGAAAACGGAAAATCATATTCGGCCCTGTCCCTATAACTAGATCCAAGAGAGTATGGTGGGTCAAAAGGAAATTTGGGTTATTTGAAGTGGGTTCTACGTCGGGTATCGGCGTAGAGACATCAGTAATGGAATGCCATTCACCTCAGGTAACACAGGATAGACTGATAGTCGGTATTACACCCTTGGTCCCCGAAGAAACTATGGCTCATTCGTCGTAGTTGAAGGAAAATGATGTACTGCCGAGGTCTGAAGGAGATGTAGGATCCACTGAAGTTGCAAATAAAGGGACACCAGAGGTGAAGGGACTTGCTATCATCCCAGAATCTCCAATGGGGACCCTGATACCATTGGAGAGAACCAATGGAGTTGCTGAGGAGGTATGGGATTTGAATATGGGTTTAGTGTTAGTGCCTTGTGTAGAGGAATGTCTAGAGTCAGGAGTGTAGCTGGATATTGTGTCTGGGTATATTGTTGCTCCCCTGGTCTCTCTTCCTCCAATAGCGGATTGGATTCTGCCTAAAGTTAACGAGATTCACTAGCTCATGGGAATTTCACATGGAAGATGTGAAGACCAATTTAAAGAACTAATCATTACGTGCTTGAAACCAAATCAAGTTTCAAGAAAAACAAGGAGTTACAACGTCTTTCTTGGGCAATCAACTATGACGCTAAGGGTGGTAGCTCAACTAGAGGGAAAGGGAGGGCATTGTGAAGACGGGAAACAAGGGGTTGGGGTTGGGTTTTCGGGTAGAGTTTTAGTTCTATAGGAAACAATGGGTTGGGGTCGGGCTTGGTGTATTTTGGATTATTTTTCATGGGCTTTTTGGGTCATTAGGTGCTTTCTAATATGAGCAAGGTGTTTTCTTGTATAAATCAGTGTAATTGGTTTCTCCTATTGATTTATATATATATAATATTTTTACTTATAAAAAAAAAAGTGTATGTTGGAAAGTGCAAAATATTTTATTCTGTTCTCCCTGAGCTTCTCAACAGTTGCTATGTAGCTCTGTTAACTGCTCAGCTTGGTGTGTATTTGTTTGGCCAATCTTTGTTTTGTTTAATGAGCCTTTATTTGCTTGACAACTAGCTTTATCAAATTTCTTTCATCCATTTTAGAATTCAATCCACCAGCATATAATAGCAATTACTGCATACGTTCATCGTCCACTATTCATCCTTCTAGCTCTCTGGTACTCTGGCATAAAATCAACTTGTATTCTCACCTGTTTTCTTTGGAAAAGTTTCCTTATGAGTTTGACCATCAATACTGCTTGAACTTCTCTTAACTTGTGAGCCGTGAGGAACATTATTGAGTGGACTTGGTAGCGTTTAAGCTTGGCTTGTTAGAAGAATTAGAGGAATAAAGCTTGAAACTGGGTTGGTTGAACTATAGGTTTAGTCATGGAGTTTGTAGCACCTTTTTTCCCCTTTCCTTTTTTAGTTTTAGTTCTGTGCTCAGCTTTATGAGATATGGGTATACAAATTTTTTTGGCTGCTAGCAAGCTCTAGTAGCTTTAGTTTGTCCTGTCCTCGGTAAGAAAACAAGTCTGATAACTAGGCTCTAGCAAGGCGACAATGTAGTATATATATTTATGAAGAGAAACTCAAGTTCAACAATTTTTTTTTTTTTATTGGCATTGTTTGTTCGAGAACAAAGTCCCGACTAATCTTGGGGGTGCACAGGCCCTCAGCAAAGAGTTTCTCACGTATGCACCTCGGGTAATTCAAGGGGAAGTTCTCCCAATACGATGGCCCCTATAAATTGTTTGCACTCAAGAGGATTTGAACCTTAGAAACTCAAGTTCAACAATTAACATGGTCAAATTATGGATTGCACCATGACACAAAATAGAAATTATTGAGGCACTCAGAAGAAGAGGGTAATCGGTGATTACTAATCGCTGCTAGTAATGAATAGCCTTTGGCATGATCAGTTCGGGGGCAGTTAGATATTGATATCATGCATGAAGCCGGTGTTGACATGCAAAAAAAGGTTCTGCCTCACAATTTAAATATCCTAGGGCGTACGGTCGAAAATTTACTTTCCATTTGAGTATGGTCAGCTTGATACTACTTGCAAGTTATAGTGAGGTATTTGGGCCTTGCATTGCCATATCATCATATACAGCATATATGTGCATCGTATTGCTCTTGATCAAGGACTCCTTTAATTTCTTTTTCTTCTCACGCATTTCCTTTTCTTTGCCTTTTTTTTTTATAATAATAATCTCTCTTTTTCTTTCTTTTAAGTTCACCGGCAAAACAGTTGGTATTATCGGTTTGGGAAGAATTGGTATGGCAGTTGCTAAGAGAGCTGAAGCATTTAACTGCCCAATCTCTTACTACACGAGAAGAGCAAAGCCAGACATACAATACACATACTATCCAAGTGTTGTTGAGCTAGCCTCCAACTGTGATATTCTGATTGTTGCATGCCCTCTAAATGAAGAAACCTGGCACATCATCAACCGTGAAGTCATTGATGCATTGGGTCCGAAGGGTGTTCTCATCAACATCGGGAGGGGCCCTCATGTCGACGAACCTGAGCTGGTATCTGCACTAGTTGAAGGCAGGCTAGGCGGGGCTGGTCTCGATGTGTATGAAAAGGAGCCTGAAGTACCTGAGGAACTGTTTGGGCTTGAAAACGTAGTCCTCCTGCCTCATGTAGGAAGTGGCACAGTGGAAACCCGGACTGCCATGGCTGACCTTGTGATTGGAAACCTGGAGGCTCACTTTTTGAACAAACCCCTGTTAACCCCATTGGTTTAATATGTTACTCGGGGGGATCTGCGTATTTCCTTGATTATGGCATCCATTGTTTCCAGAGCTTGTGGACTGTATATGGATCAAAAGGAAGACCTTATGATTGATTATGTATGATTTATTAAAGAAAATAAGAATCGTATCTTTCAGTGCAGGGTTTAGCCTTCAGACTCATTTATCTAACATCATATCGAACCGAATATGTAGATAACGAGATAAAATCACACTCAGATTATGTATATGAATATCCCGTAGGTTTGTAACATCCATTAGGTTCGTAATGTTGTATGTTCAATCATCCCTCTCTCATTATACATGATTAAGTTATTTATTTTACTTGAAAAATAAAAAGAAAAAAGTGGAACTCAATTCAAGACGACGTAGTTTTGCTACTTTTGCAATCGTTGCAACCTTGTAAACCTTCTTGCCAATATCACGACCACCCTTTCAAATCCTTAGAGGCCCACCGCCACTTCCCTGAGTTCCTTCAAAACACCGACCATAATTGAAACGGAAAATCAAACCCTAGCCCTACTCCGTCTCGTCCACCTCCACATTCACTTCATGGACTCCATAGGCGTCCTCATGACCTGCCCAATGTCCGATTACCTCGAACAAGAACTCCAAAAGCGCTTCAACCTCTTCAAACTCTGGGCTTATTCCTCAAAGTCTGATTTATTGGAAAAACACTCTAACTCCATCCAAGCGCTTGTGGGAAACACCAAAATCGGTGCCGACGCTGAACTCATCGACTCATTACCCAACTTGGAGATCGTCTCGAGTTACAGTGTGGGGTTGGATAAGATTGATCTGAGGAAATGTGAGGAGAAAGGAATCAGGGTTACCAATACGCCCGACGTATTGACCAACGACGTTGCCGATTTGGCGATTGGGTTGGTCCTGGCTGTTACGAGGAGGGTTTGTGAGTGTGACCGGTTTGTGAGGAGAGGGTTTTGGAAGAAAGGCGATTTCGGACTGGCTACCAAGGTTAATTTCGTTTCATTTAACTGTCGACTCCTGAAGAATTCTGCTGTATTTCATTAGGTTTTAGTTTTAACGAACAATTGGCAATGGATGGTACTCGATTTAATGATTCGGCAATGACATACAATTTTTGTTATGTAAGATCTGTAACATCTCCACGCTTTGCCATTGATCTGATTTATATCAGCGTCACAATTTTTGTGTATGCCTCTTCAATCAATCATTTCGTAAATAAGATTTTAGTACCAAATGGAATTGCATGGTAATTAGACTCCAGTATTTGCTTATGCAAAGTCTCTCTTGCCAAATTTTGGAAATATTTCCTCGGCTGTATAGGCTGGCTTGGAATGAAATGCGATAAAGTTTCAATTTTTTACATTCCCATATATCCATAACCAAAAAAGCTGAAATTAGTGTGATACTGCGGAGATGATTCCAGTGTTATACTTGTTTTTGTTGATAGGTGTTTCAATTCTAGTGGGTGCATATTCTTTTCAAAACGAAATACAAGAAGAGTAAACCGCATTCCAAGAGGAGAAACAACTGTGACAACATTGAAAAACTGACCCAAAAAAAAAAAGGGATGTGGAGAGAGGGCATGATATGTTTGCTAGAATGGGAACTTGAATATGCTGGTCTTTTATCGCCTTTTTTTCAATTATCTTATGTGCATGTTTGTTTGTCTCTTTCAGTTCAGTGGTAAATCTGTAGGAATTGTTGGGTTGGGAAGGATTGGTACAGCAATTGCAAAGAGAGCCGAAGCATTTGGCTGCCCTATCAGTTACCACTCTAGATCTGAGAAACCAGAAACAAATTACAAGTACTACTCGAACATCATCGACTTGGCTGCCCATTGTCATATTCTCATTGTTGCTTGTGCTTTGACAGAAGAAACCCGACACATCGTCAACCGTGAAGTTATTGATGCATTGGGTCCAAATGGCATTCTCATTAACATTGGAAGAGGTCCACACATCGATGAAACTGAACTTGTGTCTGCACTCCTTGAAGGCCGGTTAGGTGGGGCTGGGCTCGATGTGTTTGAAAATGAGCCAGACGTTCCTGAACGGCTTTTTGGGCTTGACAACGTAGTTCTTCTGCCTCATGTGGGGAGTGACACTGTGGAAACCAGCGAGGCAATGGCAGACCTTGTGATAAAAAACTTAGAGGCACACTTTTTAAAGAAGCCACTGCTAACTCCAGTGATTTGACTTTGTTAAGAAGGTATGTGGCATGACATCTTGGATGTTTTTCCACCATTTAATTATTTAGATTTACATAATTTCTAAACATTAATGTTTTGGTGAGCATCTTTCCAAGAAAAGGAAATCTATTCATATAAAATTGATTTATTTATGGAATGGCATTGGCCCTAGTCTTCAATGGAAAACTGTGGCCCAAAATTACGGTTTCTGTCTTTCCTACTTCCTTTTGTTATTCCTAAAAGCTTTTGCAGAATGCAACAATTATCAGTTTTGAAACTTATATGCTGCAATATTCCCACAAGACAAAATTGTTCATATGGTCTGGAACCTGCATGTATTTAATATGGGGCCAACATGTTAATACAGATTGTCCATGTTATGGAACCCGCATACACTTTATGTGGAAATCAACATCCTCATCTCCTTGTGTCAGAGGCCAATGTACTGCTAATGAGGAAGAATAATTCTATTCTTAATCCGGTTTTAAAATCACACACTACACACTTATGATGCGGCAAACCTGGTTTAAGAAATTGTCCGGTCCAGTTGTTAAATCGTGAATCCCTATCTCCCCTCTGTGAGTCCCCAGTCGCCCTCTAAGAAATCTCTCATACCTCTCTCTCGTGATTCGTTCAGCTCTCTACCCATCTACGAAATCCCCTCCCCCTTGATTCCCAGTTGCCCATCCCCTCTTAGAAATCTTTCTCCCCCTTGCGATTTCTTGACGTCAAAATATTAAAAAAAAAAAAAATCATTTTTCATCCTAAACTTGCCGAACTTTTCGTCTTAATTTTGTTATGCTCCTCAACTAATAAGTTCATGTTCGTTAGTGAAGACCCAACTTCACAGACACACAAGAGCTCTAAAAGTCTACGAAGGATGAAGAGACCGAAAATGATATCTCAATCAAATGGGAATTTATGGTATCTGACATAAATGATCCATTATGCTCTCAACATTGTTCCTCTTGTTTATATCTTAGTTCTTGTTTTTTTTCTTTTTTTTTTTTTTTAATCTCGAGTGTTGCTCACCTATCAAAACAAAGACAATGAAGAACTATGGAGCAATTTAATGAGAGAAAACTTGTGTGAGCTGAGCGCAGCCCCAGATGATTGTTTTCGTCGATCGATAATCCTCGTCGGCTGTTTGTTGAGAGAGAGAGAGATTGTCATAGAGAGAGTACTGAAATGAGAGTACCTACGCTGTTTGTTTTCTGGTTTCCCTTTGGTAACTATGGCAGACGAAGGGTAGAGTTTGTGAAGCTGGAAACCGAATAGAAGAAGAAAATATTTTGTTAAGTCTGTTGTTTTTTTCCTAATTCCTCTTGTATTCAAGATGTATTTGAATACTTCAGCAATTTTTTTTTCTTTGGAGACGTTATGTTTACGTAGGTTCTTTGAATTTCTAGAACTTTTCTTTGATGAAATTGTTCTTTTGGGTTCGGTTGAGTTACGGAGGGGAAGGAGATTCGGCTGGGCTAGGGAGGGAGTACCATATCGAATCGTTTTAAAATAAAATAAAAAATAAAAAAACTAACTCAATTGATGTGTGGTGTTAGAGATTGGCCAGTTTGGACTGAGAGGTTTAACTCGTGTCACTATTATTATTTATTATTATTTATAAATTTTAATTTATAAAATATTATTGTTCGTAAATCATTTCATCTCGAAGTATATCTTTTTTAAGAGTACTAGTATTGACTTAGTCAAATGCATCTTTAAAATTTAATCAATATCACATCTTTTTATATTTGCCTATTTCATTTAAATTCAATTTCCACATTAGATTAATTATTTACTCTATATATAATAATAAAATATTATTAAATTAATAATTTTTTTATTTAATTTATTTCTATCAAATTTTATAATTTTACTAATTTAATATTAATAATAATTATATTCGAATTAAAGTAATATTAAAAAAATAATATTTTTAAAATTTATTTAATGTTAATAACAAAAAATATTTGATTAAACTCATTAAAAATTTTATATAAATTTTTTAGTTACTAATCAAATAGTATTTTTATTGGAGTGAGATTAATATTTTAATGTTTGCTTAGAGTGAAAAATTATTATTTTAATTTTTGATGAATCAATTTGATTTTTTAAATTTGACTAATCACTATAATAAAAATATAAATTATTTTAGAGATACTCAATTCAATATAAAATCTTTTTACTACAAATTAACTAAATTTTAGTTAATCTTTAATTTTATCCAAATCAATACTAGTGCAATAAATTAAAACGAAGTGTGTGACTCATGAGCAGTAATGAGCCTTCGATTGACAGGACTTTTAAGCACAGTTGTTTGGAATGAGATGAGACATCATCCGTCCCATCAATTTTCAATTTGGTGTTTGTTCAGTCTTTCAAAATTCAAAATTCATTTTATTTGGAGTTAGAGAAGGGAACGGGGAAAAGGAACAGTTTCTTCTCTGGGGAAAGAAAGGGGAATTGGATCACCGTCGTGCACGTTTTCTACGATTTATTAATTTGATTTGTCTTTGGATGGAATTTGAAAGAAGCTTGAAGGCAATTATAACACTCCATTATTTGTGCTCGAAATTGGCATGGAAAAAACTCCCCGCATCGTTATCGCGAACCCCTTGTGCATTGGACGTGGTGCACTCTTTTAACACTTCCTGCTTTTGTCTGGATTGCTGGAAGGCCGACTGGCTGGATCAGGACTCGGAGGCATCTGAAAATGAGCCAGATGTTCCTCAACAACTGATTGGTGCTGAAAATGTCGTCCGGGCCAGCCGGCAGGACCTTATGGTCAAGAGCTTGGCAGCAGTAGCACGCTTCCGAAACAAGCCCTCAGGCACGTGTGCACGGTCGACTGGGATCTTGGGCTCGAGGTGGTTTGGACATGGAGTTAGAATAAAATATTGGGTTGAGATAAAAATTAAATAAAATATTATTGAATTATTATATATATTATTATTATTTTAAAATTTTAAAAAGTGAAATTATTTATTTTATTTTATATAATAATTTTAAAAAATTATAATAATTAAATAAGATAAAATGAGTAAAAAAAATTTTAAAAACAAACTTATTCAGTTGGATATGGATAAGTGTTAAGATATTATTATTATTAGTATTACGTGGCCACCATGTTTAGTTAAAGCATTCTAATGGTAATCAGCATCTTTTCACCCCAGTCAGCAGTTAGAGCTACTTGTTAGCCATGTTCCTCCTCACTTGCATATTCTACCACCCGTTTATGCCTTCTACGTACTCCAATAGGTAAGGGATCATCATGAATCAGAGGTGATGTGATACCGTATATAATAAGGGAATTAATCTTTGCATCAATCTACATATCACACACTATAATTTTTTTTTATTTGTTTCTCTTATTAAATGTGTATTATATGGATGATGAATAAAAAAATATAAATGTTTCAAGAAGACTAAAATAAAAAAAATAATAGTTTGGTGTGTGGTGTATAGGATGATGCAAAGCAATGCTCATAATAAGGATAACGATGGTAAATGATATCTCCCCCTGAAAAGGAAAAGTTTTTTTTATTGTTTAGAACACTCTCAATGAATCTTGTAAAATATAATTTTTTTTGTATAAAATAAAAAAAAAATTGGTCAAAAGTAACTTCTAATAGATTTTGTATCTTCTTCTTAATTTTATATTTTACAATAATAATTATCTACGAGAATATTATTTATCCTCTAAAATATTTTTAATTATTTTCTCTCTTATTTGATAGTTGTTTGGTGTTATAAGATTCTTTTAAAATGATTAAAAAATATAATATTTAAATAATATGAAAAAAATAGAAAAGTTGATGTATAATATATTGTAAAAGTCAATATATAAAATAGAAGTAGATTTTGATGATATATTTTAAAATATAAAATGAAGAAACTATTAAGAGTGCTCTCAATTGTATCATTAATTAGTTTTTTTGACATATAAGTCATGTGATTTAGACATTCCATTAAGGCGTTATAAATAATATTAGAGTCTATCCCAATAAGAAATATAAAATTTGAACCATGCTATCTACAACGAACAGAACTGACGAAGACGTCGGAAATCTAAAGGAAGAGATTGTAATATCATATAGAATAAATAGTGAACAAGATCTCACATTATTTAAAAAAGAAAAGTTTTTACTTTTTATAAAATTTCAATAGAACTTTAATTATTTCATTAACTAGTCGTATAGATCATATAATTTAAGTCTTCCATTGAACGCATATATTTTGAATAAATACACAATATATATCATTTCCATCCTTCCATCATACTGCCTTCTCGGCCACCAAACAGTACATTGACGAGTTGGGAAATGGATAGATTTTCTAATTAAAAGGATAAACATCATTTGACACTACGCTATGTACAATAATGGGACATTACGAAATGCCCCAACAAGCACCCACAAGGCCCTCAACGACGGGATAATCCAAACATCGCCCCCATGTTCTATCTTTATCCGTATTATTTTACAACATTCTAGATAAAGGAACATGAAAAAAGTACACTTTTTTCCATCTTCGGCCTTTCTGTCCAACGTTGTTTATACAACCAGGCACTTGCACTGCCTTAGCATCATGGAGAGGAGGAAGCAGCCCCTTTGAAGATGAGGAAATTGAGAGTCTCCAGCTTAAAGTAGATGAAAGTTCCTTTAGAATGAGTGAAGAAACACCCAAAATTCGAACCCACCACGCACTGCCATCCACCCCCAAACCTCTTGTCAAAATCCTGCCATTCATAGAACTACAGATTTATAGTCTCTAGAAGTAAACATAAAATAAAAGCACAGAAACATCTCCACGTCTCTCTCTTTTGTTTAATTTTCCTCTTTATATTTCCATTTCCCTTAATTTCTTCCTTGTTTTTCCTTCATTTGGTACCAAAAAACGTTTATTCCAGCACCAAAAAAAATCATAGTGAGGTTATTTCAATTTTCATGTAACTTTGCATTGTTTACGCAAAAAAGAAAAAAACGAAAGAGAGAAATGAGTAAAGAATAAAAAGAAGACAGGAAATGAAGGTACTAATTTCTTAACATGTATTTGAGAGAGAGAGAGAGAGAGAGAGAGAGAGAGAGAGAGAGGAACCTTTTTTATGTGGGCAGCAATGGATCTGCAGTCAATGACATCGTAGAGATCCAAAGCTTGAGAAGCAGATGCCATTGCTTGGATCTGCATCTTCACCGGCATGTCTGTGTCTTCCACCATAGCTTTTCCTTCCAACATCTTCTCTCCTCTCTCTCTCTCTTTCTCAAAGAAAAAAAAAAAAAAAAAACCCAGGTAGGATATGAATTATGTTGCTCTTATCTTCAAAACCCAGAAAGATTCTCTCGATCTCAGGATGTTTTGCGAGGTCTAAAGTGTGCCAAACATATAGATAGAAGAAACGGAGCTGTGCTTTGAGAAGAAATAAAAGGATAAAACCCAGGGAACGAGGGGGACCTATCTATCTTCCAAGTGTAAAGGAGTCATTAGGATGCAATTTTAAGCTGGCACGGAGTCATCTTGTTTTGTGTCTTTTTCTATTTATTTAACCTTATTCCATGCGGATCGTGATGCCCCTCTCTCTCTCCCTCTCTCCTGCTACAAGGTTCATGGTCAATTGGATAACGATGACAGACAAAGCTGCTGACTGGTGAGGCTAAAAATAAAGCCCCATCATATTAAGCCGGAATTTTTTTACATTATTAGTCAAAATTGATGGTGTAAGGTTGGAATATTGAGCTGGATTTAGTCTGTCATTTTTATTTTAGGTATCTACAGTAAAATTTAGATTATATTTGTTATTTCAACTACTTGCCAAATGGAACTGCAGTCAAATGACACATATTTTTTCTCTTCTTCTTTTAATTTTTTTCCCAGATTTTTTCGCTAGTTGTTTTTATTTTATCTGTTTCTAAATATATTTTTTAATAATTTTTATATTTAAAAAAAATCATAAAATTATTAAAAAATATTTACTTCATCACTAAATAAAAAAAGAATAAAAAAAACCAACAGTAGCCCAGTTGAACTATCAACGGAAAGAGTAGCTGGTAAGAATTCGGATAAAGAGTAATATTACTCTTTAATCATTTTCAAATAAATAATGTTATATACAAAACTATTATTTTATTTTCATTTCATTAAATATGACGTGTCATATTTATTATTATTAAATAATAAATAAATATATAATAAATAATTATTTAATAATAATAAATATACCACATCTTATTTAATAAAATAATAAAATTTTCCTTTCCAAATATCAAATTACGCTTCGAGTTTGAGCGCAATACGCCGACTCAACTTTTGTCTCCTTGACGTAAATATCTACTACAATATTTTCCTTGGATAATGGCATACTAAAAATAAATGAAAATGAAAAGAAATTATATGACTTACAAATTATGTTCAAAACAAATAGAAATATATTTGTACTTTCAGGCGTATAAATTTTGCATATATAAAATTTTTTTAAATAGATAAATTTAAGATTCACCTAATTTTTTTTAATAATAACTTTTATTTTTCTCAAAAGTACACGAGATGATATATATATATATTATTATATCTAATATTACTCAAACAAAATAGTTGATGTGCAGTGTCTCCTTATAATTGAAAGAGGCTATCAGTGGGTGAATAGGAGTGAATAATAAATTTTGTTTGACACCTTTCAGCATGTTTATACCTCTGTGTGAATAGAACTCTACGGAAGAGATAGAGAAGTCGATAAGACATCAGTAGTAAGGGATAAAAGTGTAATAATACTCATAGACGAGGACATCAACAGAAGAAATAAAGCACATAACAAATGAAGTAGGGGTAAATGTGTAATAACAGTGGCTAACAGAAGTGCACATAGAAAGTAAAACACAAAAGTAAGGATAAAATCGTAATCTAGTTACTTGAAATTTTAATTCATGCATTTGTTGTCACGTTTCAAAAAAAATATATGCATTTGCTGTCACATGACAACAAAACAAAACCTGCAGATACGTTTGTATGACCAAATAATTTGTTAAGGATAATGATAGGCATACTATTCTCCTATAATCTATTTATTACTTTTTTTTCTTTTTTCTTTTTAATTTTTT
This sequence comes from Pterocarya stenoptera, assembly GCA_003123785.1. Taxonomy (NCBI): domain Eukaryota; kingdom Viridiplantae; phylum Streptophyta; class Magnoliopsida; order Fagales; family Juglandaceae; genus Pterocarya; species Pterocarya stenoptera. Next base: position 122,211 of record QEOT01001543.1, read on the forward strand.
TTGTTTTATTTCATAGTTAAGAAAGTGATTATTATTAATTGGTTTAGGAGAGTAACTGGGCCCTATGCGAGACAAAAACTGTATAGATTCGATTATTATCTTAACAATACATAAGTGGTTTCCTCGTTAATGTATGTGCAGGTGAAAACTTTGGTATCTTCAAAAGTGCTATTTATTAGCAGATGTTCTGGTTGCATGTGGCACCCTAGTGTATATGATTTGGTTGTTCATTAGAAGTAGTCAATGGTGTCTATGTGTTAGCCCCACTGCTAGTGTATCTATATATGTATAATTAAAAAAACTAAACATTTAACCTTTAATTAAAAAATTAGTTGATATTTGGGACATTGACATAAAAGTGAAGTGGATGAATAATGTTAAGTACAAGTTTCAAATAGATAAGTTTAATATAAACATTTTGTTAAAAAGTGGATATCACTAATAAAGAATATTTTCTTTACACTTTTTTAAAATGAGCTCTATTTTTTTTATAAGGAATTGTTTATTTAGAGCTTGTACAAATAATTTTTCTTTATTAAAATATAAGGATAACATGTTAAATTTAAACATGAAGCCATTTAAAGTCAGCATAATTGGTATTTAGAATCTAAACTTGGAAGCTACAGAGACGGGACTATAATTTTCTAAGAAGATATTCCATTTCCAAGCGTCTCCTGTCGAATGGCGTGTTTAATAGGTATAGAATCCAGACTCGGTCTCAATCGTTTTGGGTCCAAATAATATAGTACAAGAAATTTATAATAATAATAATAATGTTATTGACAAAGTTAAACAATTAGGACAGCAGGAGCAGTAGCTAGCTAGCAATAGTAGCCGCTAAATTAGCTGCAAATTAAGATCAC
>QEOT01001543.1:137426-150202 GCA_003123785.1 Pterocarya stenoptera
TTTTTTTTTTTTTTTTTTTTTTTTTTTTTTTTTTTTTTTTTTTTTTTTTTTGGGGGGGGGGGGGGATTCAATTCTCATTGTTTCAATCCATTGGATGCCAACACTAGAAAATTAACCAATCAAAATTGGCTTACAAGCCATATGTTTTAGCTTCATTCTGGCTGCTGTGGTGATGAATATAATAACACCAGATGATATATCCACAGGGACCTGATTATGAAGAATTTGTAAAAGCGGCAATATCTGACAATGAAATCCAGTTTGTTGAAGTGAGTGGCATCGATGTTGCAAAAGTTCTTTTCCCAGATATCAAAGATACTAACCATTTCATTGGGATTGTTAAAAGTGAACCCGAAAGATACACTAAATACGGTGAGTGTGTGATATGGTGATTTTATATCTGTAACTGCTGCTGATTTTCCTGGTAGGGCTTGTTAGTGGTGACACTCATCTTTCAATTATTACTTAGGGATAAATGTTTCTTAGTGGCAACACTCATCTTTCAATTATCTGTATTATGAAAATTACATGAGCGGGCCACAACTTGCTGATATCCTGAGTGATGAATTTGTTTGACATTGCAGAAGGGACCTTCAAAATGGAAAAAATATTACAGTTTCTGGACAGTAACAAGTTCCCATTAGTTACTAAATTGACTGAGCTAAATTCTGCTCGAGTTTACTCTAGCCCTATCAAACTTCAGGTTGTTGATACTCCCTTTACTGTACTTTTTCTTCTGTTGTTTTTCATATCCCATACAATTTTTCTCCATCTTGCTTTATGTATGAGAATCTGTGTTGATAACTGAGGAAAAGATTATACCTTTTGATGAGTGGGATTTACTTTTAAATATAATGCTGTTGAGCTGTTCATTTTTTTGGTTTGAACCGATGATGTCACTTTTCGAACGTCAATTATTGTATGTAAGAAGAAAGAAAAGTATGAACTCTTTCTGCCCTTTCCCCTCTGAAGGGCAGGCCTCAATCAGTTTTAATTTTCCCTGTCATCTTAATAAATTGTGATGTGACCATATAGGGGTGATCTTATTGATCTAGTGACCTAGAAAAGTCCAATATATGCAGCCAGGTTTGCCAGAAAATTCTATCTCTCAGCTAATCTGTAAGAAGGTTCATAGCATGCTGAACGTAGAATTTTATGGATGCTTGGCTATTAATTCTGAGTTGCTGAACCTAGAATTATAAACTAACTTGCCTAGAGTGTAATACAAGTTCAAGCCATCTGTCATGGTTCTGTCAAATACCCATGATCAAAGCTTATATGCATGACTTCTTAAAGAATTTATGGAACTGTTCGATGGTGCACTCCTGCAAATTTGTCTTCAACTCTGATACAAGATGCAATTAGTTGCTGACAGGTTCATCTTTATTATCCTCTAGGTCATTGTCTTTGCAGAGGTTGATGACTTTAAGAATCTTCTTGAGGCCCTTCAAGAAGTTGCCAGAAAGTTCAAGTCAAAGGTAGTTTTTTTAACCTGAATTTTAAGCCATTATTGCAATTATCCAACTTTTCTAATGTGATTTCCCATGTAATTTGTGGACGCAGATAATGTTTATATATATAGACATTGCATACGAGAACCTTGCAAAGCCATTCTTAACTTTATTCGGGCTTGAAGAAGCAGAGAACACTGTGGTTAGTCCTCCAGTTAGCAACTAAATGTTTAATGTGATATCATCATCATCACTGTCATTATTGTTATTGTTATATTTCTTTCTTCAACTTATTTTTGTGAGACTATTAAGGACAGTTATAGTTTTCTTTTTTGACATATAGGTGACTGCATTTGATAACAGAATCAGCTCAAAGTTTTTGTTACCATCAGATCCGACCCAGACCAACATAGAAGTAACATACTTTTCTTCCTTTCCAGTTTAAACTTTCCTTTGGAAATTTATCTGCTTGGACCACTATAATCGTATTCTGAATTGGCTTTTTATAGGAGTTTTGCCAAGGGCTCCTGGATGGTGCCCTTTCTCCTTACTTCAAGTCACAGACAATACCAGACAATGTGAGTCTTTTCTACTTTCATATTTCACTTGTGTCTTTTTGTCCTTTTGGGGAGATGTTTATTTCCTTTCCTCTTTTCCCACCTCAGCCAATTGGTGCAATGTGGTGATGTCATAAAGGGCATAACATGATGGGCATGATTAATTTCTCGAGACATTTGTCAACGAATAAAACATGGAATTGTTTGTTTTATATTATTTTATATCTGCAAGTCACCGTGATCTTCTAATGTCTCTGTGAATGTGAACATTGCAGAAAGATGCAAGCATACAGATCATTGTAGGAAAGACATTTGATGACCTGGTTTTGAGCAGTCCCAAGAATGTTCTTCTAGAGGTTTGATATTTTTGTGCCTTCCAGCTTCTTCTCCTTTGCTCATGAAAACTAGTCTCCTTTGGTCCGAAATACTGTTAGATATAGGCTTGCTTATCAAACAGATGGTATTATTATCAACTTGAAGTTGTGTGGGTACTGGTAGTTTTGTTTTTGTTTTTGTTTTTGTTTTGGTACTGTTAGTTGATAACAAAACTTCATGGAAACTACATTTAATGGTATAGGAAACAACTTTCCTTCATTTTGGAGAATAATAGGATTCATTATATACATGGTAGGTAGTATTCTGGTTCTCCCCATGTAATTGTAGTGAGCATTTTCTTGGTAGCACATTCCCAACACACTTACTGAAATTTCTATAGCAGCCTAGGGTTTCAAAATTATTCTAGAGGAGATTAATTAAACTCTTTCCCTAAAGAACCTATATTCTCCGTTGGCATAGGTATACACACCGTGGTGCATCAAGTGTGAAACCACCAGCAAGCATGTTGAAAAGTTGGCTAAACACTTCAAAGGTTTGGATAATCTGGTATTTGCAAGGATAGACGCTTCTGCTAATGAACACCCAAAACTGCAGGTAGGTTTATTATTATTGCACTTATGCCGTGACATTGTGTATTATTTATGAAGTTGCAACATTGGTATGGCTTTACTCAAATTCTGTAAAAGACTGAATAAACTTGTTTCAAATGGCTGGAGAAAAAGGAACTGTTTCCCCCATTTTAATTTCTTGAGGTGTAAGAATGCTCCCTTGAGCTTTATGCCCATTGCTTTTCTTATCAACTCAGAATCGGTTTTTTATGTTATGGGTTCTACTTAGTATCTGTCCAGTTTGTTTTGAGGCACTTGCTTGAGCCTATCTCACACACAAGCTCTCCCAGATTACAATATCTTTTTTTCTTATTCTAAATCTCACTGATTTCGCTGCAATTGATATTAAGCCATGATTAAGGTTGAAATCTTTACCCTTTTCAAAAATGCCATTTTCATTCTAGTGCCTGAATGAAAAGGGTGCAGGTGTCTCAGTAATCTCGAATCACTTGAATCTTATCAATGAAATGCATTTTTGGCCATATAACTGATAATGCTGATGAGGGTTTTGCCTTTGTTATCTTTTGATATTGCAGGTAGATGACTATCCAACACTCCTCTTTTACCCTGCAGAGGATAAAGCAAATCCGGTAATTATTTAATGACATACTATGTTTATATATTTATAGTTACGTGTGCTTTAGCCAATTCATGGAAGTAATCTATTATGCTTGCAGATCAAGCTATCTACTAAATCCAGCTTGAAGGATCTGGCGGCATCTATCAACAAACATGTGAAAGCTAAAGATCACGTTACGAAAGATGAATTATAGAAAAGGTCATTGACTAAGAATATACTAAGAATTCAAGTCATCAATAAGAAACACAGAGTTAGTTTTACCAATAGAATCCTGAGTGGGAAAAAACCACTACGTAATCAAAGGAAATCCAACCATTCATCTTGGATTGATGTGTATCCTTGGTCAAGATTCTTCTATAGTAGCAGTTTATCTCTCATCATTTCTTTCTTATCCTCAACGAAGTAGAGACCAAGTTTTGGGGTTATATTATTCAGGATTGTAGTGTTGTCAAGTTCAACTGAGATAAATTTCCACACGTAGCTAGTAATGTGATATGTATGTGATGTCGCATCGGTCAGAAGCATCGACAAGACAAGCCTTTGAGCCCCTATAAGCCTCCTCAAACGTGCGAATAACATGTCGGAGCATACGAGCGAGTGAATTGCTTAGTATTGAAAACTTGCATGTTCTTGTTTCTCATGCTTCTCTTTTCCGCCGGAGGAATGCCAAATTCAACGAAAGAATAGGAGATAAGGAAGGCGAAGATCCAAAAAGGTAATGGCTTAAGTAGACTGTTAACCATTCTGCTTTTGCTTCTATATAGGGTACCATAATTCTCTATAAATTAATCCTCCAGAATATTTTGTGAACTCAGCCACTTCAATTGCTGTCTGGTATTTAGTAGATGGTATTTAGTAGATGATTACTCTCTTTTTGCCTTTGATCGATGAACATTATCCGCGTTTGAAATTTAATACAGAGATTGCAACCGACTGGTTTCACTCCGCACAAGATCTCTACCACTTGCTTCGGTTTGAATTGGGGTCAATAATATTCTGAGCTTGGCATTGTAAAGTAGGCTGCCTTTTGGGTTGCATAATCTGCTAAAGGGATTCCCGCTGTAGTCATACGTAATCAATTTTTTTAAACTCTAACCTTCACTAGCTAGAATGAAACAAATTGCTCCGTAGACACGAAATGCATCCAGAGGCTAATCTTCAACGCTCATGAAAATTACAAAAACTTGCTAGTGTCAAGAAGTTATGGTTGGCCTTGACAATTTGCCTATCCAATCAATGGAATTAAGATTTCAGGACCCTGCGGCAATATGGTTTGACTTTCAAAATACAATTTTTTAAAGAATGTGTACTTCAAGCCCAGACCCCAGGTGCAAGGGTGTTAATGCTTCACAACCGTTTATGTTTCTGCGGTTGGATGAATTTCAGAACCACATCAGCGGGTGTAGAAAAGTGAGCACCATCTTCCCAAAGATCCTGAAAATTTGTAACATACAAAGCAGAAAAGAATCGAGCTGAAAAATATGAAAATGTTCAGCATCAAAGTCCAATAGAATTTTAAGGTCAGGGAGAATTAAATATCGTCTAAAAACTTCAGATTGAGGAAGTCGAGCAAGAACTTTCAAGTTGCTTCATATGTGCAGATGTTTTCAAATCCCATGTACTCATGCTGCTTAATACTTCTAATCGTGTTTGCTATGCTTACACCACCTGTTCATAAAAAAACAAAAACCGTTCAGTATTTATGAAACTTTAAAATCTCAATATAGGATGAACCCATAACTAGATCAATCTTTTTCAAATAACTTTAATCTTTTAAGCAAACTGCAATAAGTACTTATTCCAAAATGACAAATACCTAGTGATATAGCACTGACAAAAATTGTGGAAGCCAAAATGAAGATGATCAAAGATGCTCTCCCAAGTATGGAGATCGCCTTTCTTACCACATATTGCCCTACAAGGGCAGCAAAGGATGCGACTGCAATAAAGTATAGAGCTGCAAGAAATTATCAGAAAAAGTTAGCACTACCTGTGTTGAATTTTGGGGGGGAAATGGTAGTTTCCTTTGGTAATCTAAATTATTATTCGTGTGGTGGTACTCATCTTTACCTACCATATGGAACAGGGAATCGTTTCAGAAGGTAGTATTGTACGACAGACATGGTTGAAGAAAATGTCATGATAAAGGTTGCTGTGGCACTTGACACCTGAAAGATAAAAGTCCAGTAAACTCAAGTTTCGAAATTATAAAGGGGAGATTGAACTCAAGCAAAGAATATTTATCAAGGTGAAATCATAAATATGGCCATAGGATTGAACAGCTATCATCTAACCACTGAATAGACTCCTTAAAGATGCTTTGCTTCCTCCATTACCAGTTTTCTGAGGCTATTACCATTTAAGTGTACAAAGAAATACAAACTTACCGCCTACCATAAATGTCATTGTTTTTCTCTGATCCTGCAAAAACAGAAATGTTATTCAGACTAAATTTGAAGGCATCGAAGCTCCCAACGCACCTGAGGAGGGACTCCCAGCTCCAGAAAAAGTGGACCCAAAATGAATCCTCCACCAAGACCAAGCAACCCTCCAACTATGCCGGCTAATATTCCGCATGCACAATAAAGAACCAGCTGGTGCACTCGCCAATTTGTGTCTGCTTCTCCCTTTGATGCGATCACTCTCCGCCCTTTGTACAGGTTCACGGCTTCATATGAAGTCACTCCAACGGTTACTGGGATCTGAGGATGACAAAAGGAAAATAAACCATCACCAAGATGCTAGAGGAATAGTTTTCAAGAATCTTAGTATCCGAGCCCACAGCTTTTCAATTCTTGTTGAAGTTGTGAAAGGTACCTGCAATAGGTTCAGTACCCAATACAGCACCGAACAAGTAGTTGTATGATTCTGTATCCAACACATGAGAAACCCATCAATCTGGCTCATTGATGCAAGAAGCAAATGAAAATTAATCATAAAGTACTTCTAGAAAGAAAATTAAGCACGAAGCTGAATAAAACCTTGGCGATCTGCAGTCCAAGGACAATGATCCACACTGCAGAAATTACTCCAACTTCCTTCCAGTAAATATTCTCAAGAATAGAGACCTGGGAATGTTACAGATGCCAGTCATGAAATGAAAACCACGACTCAAAGAAGGATTGACTGTGTATTCTAACCTTTGATTTTTCAGATTCCTTGGTCTCTGAACGAGTGCTAGTGCTTGGGCCTGCAGGTAGAGGCTTGTATTCGACCTCCTGATCAATACCTCTATCTGAATTAAGAACACATTAGCCAGGCTAAGAATTCTTTGAGAAGCCCAAGGTAAAGAAACAGAGAGAGAGAGAGAGAGAGAGAGAGATTAACTCACTTTTTGATTGCAAAAATCTAGCAGCCTCCTGGAAATAAGAGGAACAAGTAAGAAATTAAGTGTTGAAGCATAAACAACTTCAATTTAAACTAAGAGTATGAGCAAAAATTTTGAGCTACCCTTTTAATTATGGTTTCCTTTTTCCATGTTTCAACACCCTTAATGAATGCCTTGCTTGAAGTCACTGCAGGTAATCATGACCGGATCAGGGAAGCTGTCCAAGAAGAACATGCAGAAATAGCAGTTCAAAAAATAAATACCTATGAAGGTGACCATTAACAAGACTGTGATTATCCAGTCAGGAAAAATCACATTGAAAGAAACTCCAATACTGATCCCCAACACCAACATTGGCTGAAACAGAAGTGCGAGATCATAATCAATGATAGGCAGCTCAAGTGTAGGATGTCTTTGCCTTAAATTGTAGAAAACAGTTGCCGCAGCTCCACCCATGATCATACCTGACCCAGACAAACCAAATCAAGGAAAATTTCCCCCATATATCATGTTAATTAGAAAGGTGAAAAGTAAATTAGAAATCAAGTTTCAGTATATCAACTCATGAGCCGTTACCAATTTAGAGTGCAGTATACGCAAAGGAAAGAAAGAACTGCATCCAAGCCGGAAGGCTCTCAAATCCACTCAACCATTTTGAAATTAAAAGAACCAGTATCTTTAAAAAATATATATATAAATTCACCTTGACCTGTCATCTTATATTTTTGTGATAATTCATAATTTAACATAAAGAGATCTTGAGTTCAAAGCATGAATCTTCACTTTTAACGCTTAATTTTAGTTTTAAAATTCCACGTGAGGGGACAAAACTTGGAAGTTGATAAGACTCCAACATTCCCACGCAGAATTTTGAATAAACTCAGATCGATGGCTATAGGGACAGTATGAGCTCAATATCCACCTACATTGAAACTCTACACTCAACAGAGACGTGGGGCTTCTCAAAAGCTATTGGGTGACAGAAATAAATGAAAAGGAGAGGAAACACCTATGAGGATGAGGATGGTACTTACATTTGGATAGGGCTGTTGATGATTTCTGGTCAAACCCAATAATAAGGGTAAGCATGGGAACAAAGATGCCACCCCCACCAACTCCTCCCACAGTTCCAAAAGCTGCCCCAAAGAATCCTATGATGGTGCCAACAACAATCTTCCAGCCAAACTCCATATCCTGTAAACCCAATCTCTCAACATTAGTAGTTTTACTATTGGTACCATCAATTGGCACAATAACAACAAATTAAAAAGCAAAAACACAAAAGGAACAAAAGGTAGACCGTAGAACATAGTACACCCAACAGTACATAAAAAAACAATNTTTTTTTTTGGGGGGGGGGGGGGGGGGGACGCGGGGTGTGGGTTGTTGAAGTAGTAGTGTGGGCTTTGAAGAATAGGGGAACTGGACACCCGACCCGAAGGAGTAAAACGGGCTGGGCTCTCTCATTTATGTTTTAGGCTTTAGTGTTTTGTTGTCAGCTTTATTTTAACTATCATATTTGTATGAACTTAAGGCCCATAGTGGTCCATGACGTAGTTTATAATTCTGTTAATTGGTTATTTTCTGATTGGTTAGCACACCTGGAGGTCCGTAGCATGAGACCCTTGGTGGTTATTAGTGAGAATGTTGTGCTATTGTCAGTGCTGAATGATATTACAGAAATCCCTTTCTCTATTTTCTCTCTCTAAATCTATGTTGGAGGTTCACACCCTTGAAGTGAGAACTTTATCTTTCTTCCTATTTCCATCAACAATTGTGTGCTACAATTCTAGTACCAGAGATTTAGATCCAGAAGTAGCTGCTCTTTCGGAATGGCAGAAGGGACAAGGATGAACCAACTCTAGGAAGGCTTGTAGTCGTTAAAAAAATCAACTGAGGCACAATTCAAGAGTGTAGAAACTGAGATCCTTGGGTTGCAGAGTCAGCTCCAGGATGGCTTGGCTACCCTTACAAGGTCCACAGAATCACAATTCAAGACTGTTGAAACCGAGATCCTTGGGATGAAGAGGCAGTTTGACTCGGTTGTTCATCAGCTTGCTGCATTGACAATGGAGATGCAGAGAAGGAACTAGGATGCTTCCTCGGGAGAGACCTCTTTGATTCCTCATCACCTGCAGAAAGAATAGCACCAAGGGTCAGGAGGGAAGTCTTTTCCTAGGTCAGTACATATAGACTTTCCTAGTTTTTGCGGGGAGGACCCAGGTGGATGGCTATATAAGGCTAACCACTTCTTTAATTGCTATAACACACTGCCGCAGCAAAAATTGAGGATAGCCTCATTTTATATGGAAGGCCAAGCCCTGATATGGTTTCAAGACTCGGAGGAAACAGGGAATCTGGGCAATTGGGAAGAGTTTTCCAAGGCAATTCTAACTAGGTTTGGCCTCAGCTGGTATAATAACCCTATAGAGGCCATCACTAGGCTCAAACAAAATGGTACAACAGAGGAATACAAATCTAAGTTTGAGGCACTGTCTAATAGGCTTCGGGGTTTGTCTGAGTCCTATAAACTCAGTTGTTTCTTAAGTGGGTTGAAAGAGTACATTCGACTCCCAGTAAGAATGTTCAACCCAACTAATTTACTCTCTGCTTATAGCCTGGCTAAGATCCAAGAGGAACACTTAGGTGTTATAAGGAGGAACCCGAGGGGCTTGCAAAATCACCATGAACCAGGATTTGCAAAAGACCCGCAACTCAAACCCTATAACTACATAGAAAGGAGGATCCAAGGCCTTGGTACCTGTCTAGAAAATTAATTCCCAGCAAACGAAGGAGAGAAGGGAAAGGGGCTTGTGTTATCACTGTGACTCTAAGTGGAACCCAGGCCACAAGTGTTCCAACCCCAAGCTATTCCTAATTGAGGGTGTAGAAGAAGAATATGAAGTTGATAGTGACAATGAAAAGATAGAGAAGATGCTGCTAGGGGAGGAGAGAGAAAACCAAAAAACAAAGCCACAACCAGAAATTTCCCTACATGCTCTGATTGGCTCACAGAACCCGAAAACAATGAGAGTGAGAGTAGGCAGCCAAGAAGTTATTATGCTAATTGACTTGGGAAGTACTCACAATTTTTTAGACCCCTCAATTGTAAGGAGAGGTAATATACCAGTAGGGATGAACTTGTGAGAGTGAGGGTTGCCAATGCAGAACAGGTCACTAGTGAAAGGAGAGTCATGAAACTAGGATTTAAGGTGCAAGGCACCCATTTTTTTGCTGATGTGCATGTTCTAGTACTTGCAGGTTATGACATGGTGCTAGGAGTGCAGTGGTTGAGAGCAATGTTTTGAATATCACTTCGGTGACTGTTTTGGTCGAGACATTAAAACGAAATATTTCAGTACCGGTACCGTTTCGAAATAATCTATATATGAATAAATTATATATATAAATATATATTATATAAATTATAAATATTCCAAAATAATAGTCTGTATATGAATAAATTATATATAAATTATAAATAGTCTAGTCTGAATTGAGGGGTCAAAAAATGAGCTTACAATTTGAAAAAATGAAAAAAATAAAAAAGTAAAGGCCGAAATATCGGCCGAGACGAGCCGAAAATCTGACTGGTATGAAACTATATCATTCTCTGTATCGGCTACGCCACAAACAGTATATTTCGGCCGTACCGGCCGGTACAGTACGAAATTCAAAATTTTGGTTGAGAGGCTTGGGCCCTATCCTCTGGGATTTCCAGAATTTGTTGATGAAGTTCCAGCATGAAGGCAAAACTGTACAACTAATGGGATTGAGTCCTTCTCAAGGAATTGAAGAAGGGGGCAATAACAAACACAAGAAGTTGGAAAAGAGAGGGCTACTACTTCAATTGGTTGAAGAGGAATCGAGTGAATAGAATGGGGAAATACCCAAACCTGTCCAAGAGTTACTCAGTCAATATTCAGATGTGTTTGGAGAGCTGGAAGGACTACTACCCCATAGAACACATGACCACCCTATTAACCTCTACCCAAACACTCCACTCATATCAGTTTGACCCTATAGATACTCTTATTTCCAAAAAGATGAAATAGAAAACATTGTGAAGGATTTGCTGACCACAGGAGTCATTAGACTAAGCCAAAGCCCCTATTCCTCACATGTTCTATTGGTGAGAAAAGCTTATGGCTCTTGGAGGATATGTGTTGACTACCAGGCTTTAAACAAGGCAACTATTAAGGACAAATATCATATCCTAGTAGTAGAAGAACTGTTACATGAGCTAAGTGGAGCAGAATTATTCTCTAAGCTGGATCTACATTCAGGATATCACTACATAAGGGTGAGGACAAAAGACATCCCTAAAACTGCCTTCAGGACACATGAGAGCCACTACGAATTTCTAGTTATGCCACTACGAATTTCTGGTTATGCCCTTTGGGATAACCAATGAGATTTTCAAGCCTCATCAAAGGAAGTTTGTTCTATTTTTTTTTTTTTTTTTTTTTATGACATATTAATATACAACAAGACAGTAGAGGAACACTGCAACTTGAACTAACCCTAGAGATTCTAAGGAAAAACAGCTTACTAGCTAAGCCCTCTAAGTGCTCTTTTGCTAAGTCTAAAGTAACCTATTTGGGCCACTAAATATCAGCAGATGGGGTAAAAGCAAACCCTGAAAAAATCAGGGCCATGGAGGAATGACCTTTCCCTATAACACTAAAATCTCTATGGGGATTTTTAGGGTTGACAGGGTATTATAAGCGGTTCATCAAAGGATATGGAGGAATAGCTGGGCCCTTAACCTATTTATTGAAGAAAAATCAGTTTGTATGGTCTCATGAGGCTAAAGAGGCTTTTCTCAAACTTAAGGTAGCAGTGACTTGACTACCTGTGCTGGCCTTACCAGACTTTTTAGTGCCGTTTGTAATAGAATGTGATGCCTCACGGGATGCAGTTGGGGCTGTGCTTATGCAGAGAAACACACTTATCGCTTACTACAACCAAGCTCTTAAAGGAAGGGTGCTAGCATGGTCTACCTATGAGAAAGAGTTGTATGCACTTGTGGTTGCCATCCAAAAATGGAGACCCTACTTGATTGGTCAATGCTTCACAATCAAAACTGATCATCAAAGCTTGAAATACCTCCTAGAGCAGAAGGTGGGGAACCCTAAGCAAAAAAAGTGGGTTTCCAAGCTTTTAGGGTATGATATTAAGGTGGAGTACAAAAAAGGGCAGGAAAACTGGGTGGCCGATGCTTTGTCCAGGAGGGATGAGGGCAGTAAAGTTGAAGTAGAAGCCAACATATCTGCCCTATCTATTCCCACTACTGAATGGTGGGAGGAGTTGAAACTGGGATATACCAGAGATCCCCAAGCCCTCAACTTATTTTCTAAATAGGAAGAAGGGTCTTTATCCCAGAAGTTCGCAGTGAAGGGAGGGCTAAAACTCCATGACATGCCCGAAACCATCATCTTAGATCGGGGAAGCACATTCACCAACAACTTTTGGCAAGAGCTATTCAAGACCCAGGGAACTCAGTTGGCCTTTAGCACCTCCTACCATCCCCAAATTGATGGCCAAACGGAGACAGTAAACAAGTGCCTTGAGAATTACCTTAGGTTCTTTGTGAGTGACAGACCTAAAGTGTGGGCACCCCTAGCCGAATGGTGATATAATACCACCCTACATGCCTTGACATGCCTTACCCCCTTTAAGGCCCTCTATGGCTACCCACCCCCAAAACTAATGTCGTATGTGCCTGGAACAACTAAGGTAGATGTTGTGGAAGCGGATCTTAAAACTAGAGATCAAATCATTCAATTGTTGAAACATAACTTGAGACGGGCGCAAGAAAGAATGAAAAAAATATGCTGATCTCAGGCGAAAGGAACAAACTTTAGAGGTGGGAGAATGGGTTTACCTCTGGCTTCAACCCTATCAGCAGTTGAC
>QEOT01001543.1:174866-198982 GCA_003123785.1 Pterocarya stenoptera
TTTTTTTTTTTTTCCCTCTCAGTTTTTATATGTTGCGCGACAAGAATATGATCTAATTATGTTGGTTTGAATTCACAAACAACTTTAATTTATTTCATCTCTATCATTACATCTTTTTTAAATTACCACACAAAATATAATAATTTTTTTTTTCAAATCCTAAAACACCTTTTTCAAATTTTTATACAAAACATAATAAACAATTTAATTTTTTTAAATCTCAAAATAATTTTTTCAAATTTCCATACAAAATATAATAAACAATTCAACTTTTTCAAATCTCAAAATAATAATAATATTCAAAAATATTATTTTCTACTATTCACAAATCATCTCAACTTATCTCAACTTATTTCTCAATCCAGACGACTTTTAAAGCTTCATTCATTTCTTTTTTTTTTCATTTTTTTTTTTTGAATAGAAAGCTTCATTCATTTCAGATGGCTGGTTTTGAGAAAGTGTCCTCCAAGTTGATGGCAATGGCGTGGTGACCTATGGGCCATGGGGCGGTACTGGTGGGACTATGTTTGACAATAGATGTATACTGGCATTAAACGAATTAATTTGTCGGTCCCGCAATATTGTTGGAATTGTATGGATGAGAGTTTTGTATGATCGGGATGGGGACTGAATCCGCTCTCATCCGTAGACATCATAGGGAAGGTAAGTGTTAGGTCAGGCTGGTGCTGATCCTACTGTTCGTAGTGGCTGAGGTTGGGATAAGTTGTCGGGAGGGTTAGCTCGCTCTCCACCACGATAGGGATAAAGCAGCTTTTAGACATAACTCATCCATATAGTACCTCGTAAGGAAGTAAGTGTCGGACAACTGAGTAGCTGGTCCACTTTCCACCACGATGGGGTCGGGGTAGTCGAGCATTCGAGAGGTTGGACTCACTCTCCCACGTGAGAGAGGTTAGCCTTCTACCCACCTATTAACCCTCAAGGGGAGTTGATTTGCCAGGCAGTTTGAGACTAGACTTTCTCCCGCCCTTTGACATCACAGGGAAGGAAGTGTTGGGTTGGGCTGATGCTAATCCCACTCTTCGTCGTGGCGAAAGTTGAGATAAGTTGTTGGGCAGCCGAGTGGCTGGACCTACTCTCTGTCACGGGAGGGATAAGATGACCTTAAGGTACATCTCGCCCTTTAAGGCCAAGCGGGGAGGTAAGTTACCAGACAAATTGGAATTGAACCCGCTCCCGCTTGTTAACGCTCACAAGAAAGGTAAATGTAGGGCAACTGAGGACTACCACTCTTTCTATTGCGAGAGAGATAAAGTAGCCTTTAGGTTTAACTCATCTCTTTGGGGCCCCAAGGGGAGGTAAGTAGTCTGTGATGGAGATTACATTGTTGGAAGAAGGAGTCGAGATAGGCGAGATGTATTTTATTTCTTAAAAACCACACTTTCATTAATAGAATATACACTGTTGATATAGAAATGTAAATTACAAGTCATAAATTTTTCTAGCAATAAAATTTTCACAGGTGCTTTACGTTCTAGGGGTGTGGCAACTCGTTCCCTTTGGAGTTTTAGAGCCAGTAGGAGCCCGGACAGTTGTTGGCGGTGACCACATAGGGACCTTCCCATCGAGGACCCAACTTTCCTTCGTTTCAGGTAGTTGTTCCCGTCTGTTTCAATACTAGATCCCCAATCTTGAATGTCCTTGGGTGTACCCATTTGTTGAAACATCATTCCGTTCTTCTCTTATTGACGAATGTCCTTACTTTTGCTTCAAGTTTGACCTCCTCTAGCAATTCAAGTTGTTCTTCTAATCGTTCGTTGTTGGAGCTGTGCTCAAAGTTTTGCACCCTGTAGGTAGGGATCCCGACCTCGACTGGTGGCATCGTCTCATGATCGTAAGTGAGAGTGAATGAGGTTTCTCCTATCAAGGTCCTTATTGTGATCTGGTATGCCAACAAAACTCCAAAAATTTCCTCTACCCAGGTACCCTTTCTGTCGCTTAGTTTCTTTTTTAGTATTCCTATCAATGTATTGTTGGTTGCCTCCACCTGCCCATTGGACTGAGGATGTCCTAGAGAGGAGTATCGAAATTTGATCCTTAGTTCTCAACACCAATCTCGGTAGTACTCAGAGTTGAACTGCCTTCCGTTATCCGATATAATGACCTGGGGAATGCCAAATCTGTAGATGATTGTCTTCCATAAGAAGCGTGTGATGTTGCCAACGTCTTAGCCTCTACCCACTTGGTGAAGTAGTCCACTGCTACTACTACAAGTTTTACTCCTACTTTGCTTGGGGGAGGGGGCCTACAAGCCAATTTTCTACTGGACGAAGGGCCACAATGAGGTGATTTATGTCAGTTTTTCAGTTGGGTAATGGCGTACTTTGAAATATTATTGACATTTCCTACACTTTCATATCTACTCCTCTAAATCCTGGAGGGCGCTAGGCCAGTAGAATCCTGCCCTCTTTACTTTGCCCACTAGCACCTTTCCCTAGGAGTGGTCGCCACAGATTTTCTTGCGTACTTATGCTAGCACGTATTGGGCTTTTTCGAGTGAGACGCATCTTAGGAGAGTTGTAGAGTATCCCATTATGTACAGGATCTCCTCGAGTAGAGTGTAACGCACTGCTCTGTTTCTGATCTTTCTACCTTCCCATTGTTTGTCTGGTAGTTTGTTGGTATCTATGTACTTGATTATATCCAACGCCCATTCTGGAGCTCCCAGTTTTACTTCTACCACTTTAATTCCCATGGCAGGTATCTCAACAGTCCTAACCACCATTCATTCTGGCAAGGGAGAATCTTCTTGCCCAGACACCGCTTGTGCTAATTTATTCGCCTTTTGATTCTCAACTCTCGACACTTGTTGGATCTGAAAGTATCTGAACTGGGTGCACTCAACCTCTATCAGTGTTAGACACTTCTTCAATTTTTTGCTCTTCGCAATGAACTCCCCTCGTATTTGATTGACCACTACCTGAGAGTCGGCTCCTCTACTTCTTTGGCTCCCAAAGACCTGGCAATCTCTAAACCAGAGAACAATGCCTCATACTCTGCCTCGTTGTTCATGGTTTTGAATGCCAACTTAATAGCATAATTGTGTTCTTCACCCTCATCTATAACAATATGCACCCCCACTCCCCCTCTAGTCTGGTCGGACGAGCCGTCAACAAATACTTGTCAGGGCTTCACGGGAGGTCCATGTTCGACCCCTTCTGAGAAGCCGATGAATTCTGCCACAAAGTTTGCCAACACTTCCCCTTTAACAGAATTTCATGGTGCGTACTTGATGTCAAACTCGCTTAACTCCACAGCCTAATTCCCAAGGCAGCCTAAGGCGTTCAGCCTTTGTAGGATTTTCTTTAGAGGAAGTCTTGGTGAAGACCTTTACTGGATGAGCCTGGAAATACAAGCGAAGTCTTCAAGTAGTCACCACTAAGGCGAAGATGAGCTGCTCTATGCCCGAGTATCTAGCCTCTGCTCCTCGGTAAGCCCGATTGGTGTAGTGCACGAGCTTTTAGACCCCACTTTCATCTCATACTAAGGCTAAGGAAGCCACTTGCGGAGAGACTGCTAAGTACAAGATCAAAATTTATCCACAACTGGGTTGGCTGAGCAACGAAGGACTGGTGAGCGGTGAGATCAACACGCTAGTTTGTAGTATGCACTGTGAGTTCAGAAGGTGCTACAGTACTCACGAGCCACAAAAATATTTCACAAATTAATATAACTTTCTATGATATGCTAATTAAATCTACTTTACCAAAAAAAAAAGTTGTTGATAGACATACAACTTTTTTTTACAATTATGTTTCAAATGAAGGTTATTTTTATATAATAACTTATAAAGGTTATGTTTTTACATCTTCATTTTAAAATATAATTGTATGAAAGGTTGTAAAAATAGTTATAAATATATCGTTACTCTAAAAATATGTGTACAGTTGTTTCACGTACCATATCAAACCTGCTTATTTTTCCGTGGAATTGGGAATATTCTGTTTTACTATATATGTTAGTTTTTTTGGAATTAACCGGTAATATATAGCACCATTTATTAATCTAGTTTGTTAATGGGTAATGATATCCATCCAATTAGTTTATTACTCATTTACTACTCATGTTTTATTTGAAGTTTTTTATTTTTTTATTATTTTTTAAAGTATTTTTTTAATATCTTTAATAATTAAGAAAAATTTAAAAATATATATAATTTTATTAATAGTAACTTTTTAATTATTAAGTAAAATTAAAAATTAAAAAAAATAAATATAAAAAAGAGAGTAAATGAGTGGTAAATTAAGAGGAATGTTATCAATTTCCTCTGCTGTAACTTCAAAAATCAGCACGTATCCCTTACCAAACAAGATTAATATATATTTTTTGACTTTAATTAATGCAGTCTGGGGTTAGAATATAAACGATCATGCTACTTTCCATTTCCACCGAAAGAAATCAAAGTTTCCGGGGTGAGAATTCTCCAATTTCACGATGGATTAACTCAGAGAGAATATATATATATGTATATATATATATATTTATTTATCTATATATATAGAGAGAGAGAAAGAGACTCACTCAATGACTGTTTATCCGGAATCCGGAAAGATTCCAGATTTTGGAATGGAACCCAGGTTGCAAATTAAATTTGGGTACACCCTGTCCGGGTACAATCCGGTACAAGTTTTTTTTTTTTTTTCTTTATTCGTATAATAGAGACAAATTTTCTCTTACTTTTTCTCTTGTAGTGTTAACTACAATTTTTTTTTTTTCCTCTCAGTTTTTATATGTTGCACGAGAAGAATATGATCTAATTATGTTGGTTTGAATTTACAAACAACCTCAATTCATTTCATTTCTATCATTACATCTTTTTTAAATTACTACATAAAATATAATAATTTTTTTTTTCAAATCCTAAAACACCTTTTTCAAATTTTTACACAAAACATAATAAACAATTTAAATTTTTTAAATCTCAAAACAATTTTTTTAAATTTCCATACAAAATATAATAAAAAATTTAATTTTTTTCAAATCTCAAAATAATAATAATATTCAAAAATATTATTTTCTACTATTCACAAATTATCTCAACTTATTTCTCAATCCAGACGACTCTTAAAGCTTCATTCATTTCTTTTTTTTTTCTTTTTTTTTTTTTTTTTTTTTTTTGGAATAGAAAGCTTCAGATGGCTGGTTTTGAGAAAGTGTCCTCCAAGTTGATGGCAATGGCGTGGTGACCTATGGGCCGTGGGGCGGTACTGGTGGGACTATGTTTGACGATAGATGTATACTGGCATTAAACGAATTAATTTGTCGGTCCCACAATATTCTTGGAATTGTATGGATGAGAGTTTTGTATGATCGGGATGGGGATGCCATTTGGGGAAGCAAATTAACATGGAGACAACGGAGGGTATAAAAATGAAAAGGTACTGAATCAAGCTGGTCTTTCCCTAATCAGGTAGTATTTTATTGTACATAAGGAGTTACCTAGGCTCTTTTAGAACTTCGAAACTCACCACTCTGTTAAAAAAAAAAAAAAAAAAAAGAGGTACTAGGTTCCTCGTCCGGGTTCCACCCGGGTCAAAAAAAAGAAAAAAAAGCCCATGAACATAGTTTGAAGTATGAACTATCTCATTCGAATCTAACATAATAAGCATATATAAGAGAGTAGCAATCTCTGCTATCAAAGTAGCCCATATATACAGATTTCTCAACCACATTACTCAGTAAATCCTTAACTGTCCACCAGAAAAATTTTCTCGACGTTAACAGGATTTGGCCTAGGATCTAGAACAGTCATCGGAGCTTTCTTTCCGAGAACTGGTCTTTTGAAATTAAACTCTTCATTTTTTACAAATCTTGATGCTTTGAATGAGCAAAACTATGCATGAAAAACAAAAAATATTGATCATGAAGAATTAAAGAAAAATGAGCAATTACCATTACAAGCTAGACAAAAGTACTGATATGAGTGGAATGCTTGTAGTCCCCTAGTAGCCTCATGCGATAAACCTGCATTTAAAAAAAAAAAAAAAAAAGATTATTCCCATTTGTTCATTTCTTGCAAATGCTAATCCAACTATCCAATCATCAACAAGAAATAAAATTTTAGGATTATATCAGAGGGATGATCACAGACCTCTCTACAGACTGATTCAAAAAATAGTTTGACATCGGCCTGAGAAACCTCTGCAAAATGAACCAAAAAAGTTTTGATAAAGATGATCTTGCAGGCACACCACAAACCATATAAACTCATTAATCCAAAGAGTATAAATCCATTTAGTAATGTTTCATTAACGAAAATGCTTTGGTCTCGAAGTAGTGTCCCAAATGGTTTTTTTTTTTTTTTTTCACTTAATGATTAAGGAAATGTTTTTTAATGATATTGTAAATTTTTTATTTTTTTAAAAAATATTTCTGATGATTAAAAAAATACATGAAAATAAGAAAAATAAAAATAAAAAAGTGAAATGCACTATACAGAAACTCATTAATCCAAACAGTATAAATCGGTTCAGCCATTTTTTTTTTCAAACATTTTTAAAAATCCTTTAAAAATTTTTAAAAGATAAATAAAAATCACAAACTCATTAATCCAAATAGCATAAATCAGTTTACTCATTTTAAAAAAACTGCAAATGAGAGGCCAATAATAGAAAAGCAAACGGAACCAAGAAATAGAATCAATAACAAAATATACAAACCCAACAAAATATATAAAACAAAGATACCTATAATTTTTAAAATAAAAAAACAGCAACTTCTATCAATGCAATATATATATATATATATATTCATAAAATAAAAAAGTAAAAGCCATATTTTTTTCCAAGAAGCTGCAAATCAAAACTGAATAACAAACAAGACAAATGAAACCAAGAAACCAAATCAATAATAAAATATACAAATCCAACAAAATATATAAAAGAAAGATGCCAACTATTCTTGTTAATGCAACAAAAATAAAAATAAAAAGCATCTATTTTTTTTCATACCGAAAGAAATATCTACCGTAACATACCAAAAAATAAAAAACAACTGAAAGACATGTTTTTTTTTTTTTTTTCAGAAATCTAGAAATCAAGATAATCACATCAAAAAAAAAATAGGACTCAGTAGATCAAGACGCATCCAACATCATAATAACAAAAAAGACAAACCAAACCAAGAAACTCAATTGATTAATGCAAAAAAAATGAGTAAATCAGACAAATACAAATCTCAAAACAGCATAAATTTCAAGCCAAACAAAACATATTCCCTACAAAAACCAAACCTACAAACAAAAAAACCACAAATTTAAAATTGAAACCATAAAAAGTCGCCAAGGAAATCAAAGAGATCAAACACCAAAAGAACACGAATTTAAAAACAAAATAGAAAAAAACTTCTATTAATGGAAGGGAAAAAAAAAAAAGTAAAAGCCATCTACTGCTACATGCAAAAAAAAAAAAAAACTGAAAGGCGTCCATTGTTTTCAAAAAATACATGAGTGAAGATGAAATAAAAAGTCACCATCTCTTTTCCACTCCAATAATCTCTCTCTTTGTTATATAAAAAATAATTTAAAAAAAAAAATCTCTTTCAATCAATTTCCCTTGAATAATGCAATTATCTTTATAATTATTTTAGTAGTTACTGTTTTTTTTTAATTAATCTTTGCATCATCCTACACACTACACACCATAATTTTTTTTATTTTTTTTATTTTTTTCTCTTATTAAATGTGTATTATATGGATGATGAATAAAAAAATATAAATATTTCAAGAAGAGTAAAATAAAAAAAATTGAAAAAAAATAAAAATAAAATAAAAAATAGTTTGGTGTGTGGTGTGTAGGATGATGCATAGCAATACTTTTTTTTTTTTTTTTTATCTTCTTTTAACTGGCCAGGCTAGATATTTCTTTCAACGGCTGATCTCGAGCATCCATTATTGCCATTCCAAGATAGCATCCATCTTCACTCTTAAAAGCTGTCTTTTTTCCACTTACTTTTTCCTTTATACATTATCTACTATTAAAAGTATAATTTGAAGATCATTTTTTTTTTTAATCTTTATTTTGCAGCAAATATGTCATAGAGATTTGAAGCTGAAAAATGCACTTTTAGATGGAAGCATCTTTAACAAAATCTACAAATCCAACAAAATATATAAATGAAAAATAACATAGCAACTTCTCAAAATATATAAAAGAAAAATAACACAGCAACTTCTTTTAGTCCAACAAAAAAAAATTAAAAAAGCATCTTTTTTCTTCATACACAAAAGAATATCTACCACGACATACAACCTCAAAGCAGCATAAACTCCAAACCAAACAGTCCAAATCTCCTGCAAAAAGTAAAAACCATCTGTTAATTTGAAAAATAAGAATATAAACATATTAGAGAAAACCAATTTTTTCATGTAGGTCATGAGAATATAACTTTGGATTGTGAAAGAAAAAGAATATGAACTCCTAATAGAGTCTACCAAACTCACCCATCTCGTAAAGCAGAATTCCTTGGATGTGATATAGAGCCATTACTAAAGATGCTACATTTTCACTCTTTAAAGCTGTCTTTTTTTACTTACTTTCTCCTTTATATTTCTCTACTATTAAAAGTATAGTTTGATGACACTTTTTTTTTTTTTTTTAATCTTTATTTTGCAGCAAATATGCCATAGAGATTTGAAGCTGGAAAACACACTTTTAGATGGAAGCATCTTTAACAAAATATACAAATCCAACAAAATATATAAAAGAAAAATAACATAGCAACTTCTCAAAATATACATATCCAACCAAATATATAAAAAAATAACATAGCAACTTCTTTTAATCCAAAAAAAGGAAAATTAAAAAGCATATTTTTTTTCATACCCAGGAGAATATCTGCCATAACATACAACCTTAAAGCAACATAAATTTCAAATCAAACAGTCCAAATCTCTTGCAAAAAGAAATAACCATATGTAAATTTGAAAAATAGGAACATAAACATATTAGAGAACACCAATTGTTGTCTAGTGTTTTAGTCGTGCATGGAGAGGAATGAAAAAGGGGTTGAGCAGGGGGTTGGGTCAAGGCAGAAGGGAGCCTACGTGGCTTGGTACGATGGAGTCACTACTACAACATGGAGGTGTGTGACGTTGCTTAGAGCTGAGAGAGAGGAAGAGAGAAACAAAGAGTGAGATAGAGAGAGCGAGGCTATCGGAGAGAGATCTACATAAAGGAGCTTATTGGCATGAGGCGGCAAGCGTGGTGGTGGCACTAGAAAAATCGTCGAGGTTGTGACTGAGATGAGAGAAACAAAGGGAGAGAAAAGCTTTGGGGCTGGGTCTCACAACTTCAATGGCTTGGGGGATTGCATCTGGCAGCGTTAAGTTGGTGGTTGGAGTGTTAGAACCCCACGTAAAATCGCCTCTAAAGTTGCACGTTGGCCATACGCACACATATCGCTTGAGCGGAATGTCGAGCGAGTGTCGAGTGGAGCTCTTGGGTTGCAGACTCGCTTGAGCGGACTGTCGAGCAAGTTTTGAGCAGAGCTATCGCGTTGTATTCGCTCGAGCGGAGTCGAGCGAACCTTGGCTCGAGCCACAGTCAAGCCAAACCTCAAAAATGACATTTTCAGCATGAAATCAAGCCAAAGTTCGACCCCCATGCACCACCTTAGCCGAACCATTGGCTCATGCATGCCATGGCCATGTGGTTCTTGCCACTATCTTTATTTATTTCATTTATTTCAAAGGGACCTATTGGGGATTTCTAACTTGTTTTACTTATAAATAGGACATCTTTTTCTTGCTTTAAGATCTTTTGGCAAAAACCCTAGAGGGAGAACTATTGTTTGAGAGATCACCATCGGCGCTTAGCACTTGGGCTTTTTGGGTGCAATTCGTGAATCCCAAAGAGAGGATCATTCCATGCAATTCGTGAATTTGAATGATTCAACTATCTTGTCTTATAACTTGGTGCAATTCGTGAATCCAAGTTGTATTTATCTTTGTTCATGTTATTTTATCAATATATGAGGTTTATTCAACACTTATGCAATTCGTGAATCAATTGTTGGATTACTTTCATTTGTTCATTCAAGTGCTCAAGTATTTTGCTTTGTTCTTGATTGTTCATCATTTTGCTCTTAGTGTTCTTCATCCCATTGCTCTTCCAATCCATTCAATCCTAATTTCGACCGCCACAAGTGTTTGCCCTACTTTCCTTATTTGGCCACCTACCATATTTACCCTTCATCCAATGCCCCTTTGACCTAGCCAAATCCCACAAATCTTCCAATTCCTCCAAATTCGAAATTCAATCATTGCCTTAGTCAAACTTCCAACTCCCAACCACTCCCATGCATCTTACCATTTAGAATCAAACCCTAGCCAACCCAAAATACTTTCCATCTTCACACTCCCACCAACCCTAGCCGAAACCCTAGTCTATATAAGGTAACCTTTACCTTGTTGGCATCCTTGACCTCTTCCAAATCATATCCCTTGTTTTAAGGAATTGTCATTCACCTTCAATTCCTTAAATCGTTCTTTCCTAAAATACCTCAAGTCCATCTTTGACTTACCAAACTAGCCAAACCCGAAATCTCCTTCTTCCATAAGGATTCCTACCACTTAGGAATCTTTCTTAAAATATCTTCCTCTTCCACATTTTGGCAACCTTAGTTGCCTCCACCGAAACCCTAGCCTCCATCCAAGATTCAGCAACCCTAGTTGCCTCTTGGCCAAACCCTAACCTCACTCACTCAATCCTTACATCCACCCACTCGGCACCCATCCAAGAATAAGCCATAGCCGAACTACACTGACCCATATTCACCCATACACTTCATCAACCATTTTCACCCTCCCATACATCCATTCAAACCTAAACACTTAACCTCACTATACTAAAGTTGACATCATCACCATTGTTGCGCCAGATCCAAGTAAGAGAGGACTTGGCATTCGGTCAATACAAGGAGGACATAGGCGAGGAAAACGTAGTGCTTAGAGACTTGACCGAGGTCCCTAACATGGAGGCAACGCACGACGTCGCTAGCTAATGGCTACCGAGAATGAAAATCAGAGAAATAAAGAGAGTGAAAGAGCTATAGGATGAGAGGGTTGCATCTAGTGGTTGGAGGCGACGCACGACGTTGCTAGGGGTTGTGATAGGGACCTCGGTCGAGTCCCTAATCATTATGTCCTTCTCGACTAGGATCTCCTTTGGTTGACCGAATGCTAGTCCTTCTCTTGCTTGGTTCACATTCAAAGATGGCTAAGATGGCAATTTGGGTAAGGTGAGGTTAGGTGTTTAGGCTAGTATGGAATGGATGGAATATGGAAATGGCTAAGTGTTTGGGGCTCACAATGGGTGAAGGTGCACGGCACTATGGTGGGGCAAGGGTGGCGCCACCTAGAGCCTTGGATTAGGGTTTGGATGGGTGTGGTTCGGCTAGGGTTTGTGTGTAAGGCTTAGGGCTAGGTCAAAGATGGTGGGCGGCACTAGCTTGGCCGAATTAGGTGTGAAGTGTTTTTAGGAAGTTTCCTAAAAACAAGGGATTTGATTGTGGTTGAATAGGTGGCTGGCCAAGGGTAAGGAAGGAGTCAACTAGGGTTTCCAAGTGTGGAAACCCTATTATGGCAAGAGGTAGTGGTCTACCAAGTCACTTCCCACCAGGCAAGTGTTGGCCGAAATACACTAGGGTGAATATGGTAAGTGTATTCGGCTAGGGCTAAGTGGAATGATGTGATTCACTTATGGAAAGTTGACAAACAATGGAATGGCCGAATATGTGTATGGGGGTGGATTGGAATGGTCGAAATTATGAAGAACACAAGAACACAATATGAACACCAAGAACAATGATGAACTCGGCTAAGCAATGATCAATTCAACAATGAATCACAATGTGTACCAAGATAGAAATAACCTCATATATTGATCAAGAACAAAAGATAAAGATAATCAACTTAGATTTTATGAATTGCACCAAGTTGATAAACAAGATAAATGGATTACTCTAATTCAATGAATTGCATGGAGTAATCCTCTCTATGGGATTCAATGAATTGCACCCAAAGAGCCCAAGTGTCTAGCACCGAAATGATCTCTCAACAATGTCCTCTCTCACTCAATTTGCCAAAAGATGTGAAAGAAATGACTAAGGGTCCTATTTATAAGGTTACAACTTGGAAACCCTCAATAGGTCCCTTTGTAATAAAAGAAATAAATAAATAAAATAAATAACATAAATAGGATAGTGGTATGGGCCACATGGCCGTGGCATGCATGAGCCAAGGGTCGGCTAGGTGGGTGCATGGTGGTCCACGGTCTGGTCCATGGCTAGGTGGCTCGGCATGGCTAGCTAGGGTGCATGGCATGGTGCCATGCAGGGGCCGGCTGGTGGGCATGGCATGGAGCCATGTTCGGCCTGCTGGTGGCTAACCATGTGAGCTGGCTGCAAGGCATGGGCTGGAGCCATGCACTGGATGGCATGCCTGGTGGGCATGCCACTGACCTGCTCTGCATGGCACGGGCTGGAGCCGTGCACTGGATGGCATGCCTGGTGGGCATAGGGGCGTAGGGCCACGCGGGTGGCATGGGGGCGTAGGGCCACGCGGGTGGCATAGGGACGCAGGGCCATGCGGCCTGTGCGTGCGCGCTGGGCCGTGTGGCTTGCGTGCGGCTGCTGGGCCATGCGGCCCGCGTGCGGGCGCAGGGCCACGCCTACATGCGTGCACCTTGCCGCGCGGTGCATGGGCATGCGCATGGGCGTGCGCATGCCTGGCCGCGCTCTGTGCTGCGCATGGCCACTAACCTCGCTGTGTTTGAGGCGTGGCGTGCACATGGCCTACATACTGGGCGCCCCGTGCGTGTCAAGGCACGGGCTAAGGCATGCTCGTAGCATGATCAAGGGGCATGTCCCGGACATGGCTAGGACATGTGCCGTGGTTTTAGAGGCTGCCTTACGTGGGGGTTTAACAGGTTGTCAAGCTCCGTAGTTGCTGGCAGCGCAAGGGTCTTGAGGTGGGGAGAGAGAGAGAGATTTGCGTCTGGTCTCAAATTCTTGGATAATTTCATTGCACAATAGAGAAAACATCTCATCACCTAACAATAGAGGGATAAGAATGGAAAGAAGAGAAGCATAAACAAATATAAGAAATTTGCACTGACAGAAGCACTTGGAGGATAAGAAAGAGAAAAAAAAAAAAAAAGGACTATGACTAACTGACACATAGACCCAAACACTCAACCCATCCTCTCAACCTGACACATAAACTCATCAGCCGATCCCTTTTCCCAAACTCAAACCATCCTCTCTCCCCCCTCCTCCAAAAAAATAAAAGATCATTATGGACACACAATACATGGACAAAAAACAAGATACACGCTAAACAAAAGNAACACCCAAAAATTATAGAAGGAAAAAATGGATGAACAAATATTACTTTTCATTAGTATTGTTCTTAAGCAATAGACACTTTTTATCGTAGAATAGATATATCAGGATGGTGCTACTGGCCCATTGGGACTGATGTCTCTACCGATTACGATTAAGTGCATTTCAGAATCTTCTTTTTTTTTTTTTTAGCTTTTTTTTTATTCATTTTTTTAACATCTTTAAATACTTTTTTTTTTAAATACATAAATTTAATAATATTCACTTACTTAATCACTAAAAAAAAAAAAAAATCAATCAACTATCTGTCATCTATCGGTTCAAAGAGCATTATCCAACTTATATAGCTTGAAGTTCTGACAGAGAACTCTACATGCATGATCCTTATCCAACTTTAGAGCCCTTGAAACGTTATTTTCCGAGCACTTTTTTTTTTTTTTTGATGGAATTTTCCGAGGACTTCAGATTGGAAATGATAGCAGTTTTTTTATTTCTTATTATTTTTGTAAAGGCCAGACTATAGTACTTTTAGAACGGCACGCTGGTGATTAATTATAGTTGGTGATCAGAGAATTATATATAATTACGGCACAAGAATGGGGCTTTAATTAATTCATGCGCTGACTGCATCGATCATGTATTGATTTATTTTTCATGACCCGCGATTAGAGGCAAAATAATTTGGATGCGAATTTATAAGGTCTTGTTTGATTAGTGGTTACACATATAAAATGAGATGAAATTAGATAAAAATTGAAAGTTAAATAAAATATTATTAAAATATTATTTTTTTTAAAATTAAATTATTTATTATATTTTATGTAGAAATTTTAAAAAATTGTAAATGATTATATAATATTAATAAATTGGTTTGATCTGTATAACCAAACAGAACTAAGTATATATGTATATATATATCTAATATATATATATATATGATGACCAATAATAAATTAGAAACTAGCTAGCTAGGGATCGAGCTGGATATTCAGAAAGATAAATCTCTACTACTTTCTGACGAATGTTACGTACGTCCGTGCGTATATTAATTAATGGGTTAATCTAATTAATCAAGATAATATTAGAATTTGAGAGGAATCGATCGAGAACGGCCTTTTATATATTTTTTTAATATAATTTTAAAAACACCAAAAACCTTCAATTTAAGATCAACCCGTTAAAGATTATTTTGGCCAAAATATTTTATTCAATGATTTCCATAAGGAAGAATATATAACAAATTAAGTAAGCCGTACGTACGTACGTGTTCTTTTGTTTGACACGACACGTCCTCCGACAGTAAATACTTTGAATCATGCATCCAATTACGATGAAGTTAGCATGCCAAACCACTGCCACGTACGTCATCCGTGCAGCATTTATTTATTATTTTTATAATCCCATGCAAAAGCATTTACGTCCTTGAAGAGTTATCATGCAGCTATAGCTAGCCATTAATGAAAAATCCTTGAAGACTTCAAAAATACATAGTTTAATATGTACACAGATTTTCAAATCCCAACGGTTCCTTGTGTTCGATCTTTTCAACCATGCGTGCGACGCCAACCCCACCTGTTTTAGAATAAATAATTCAGATAGATATTGGAAGTATTCATTGATCACTATATTTTAAAAAAACAAGGAAAGAAAATGAAGGGTCTTATAATATTATATAATGAAATCAACGAAGAGATCAACTGCATGCAGGAAGTATCATGTATACATATATATATATTTATTTGTCCCGCGGCCAGTTATAATAAGCTAGTGACATACCCAGTGATATTGCACTCACAAAAATAGTGCCCGCAAGAACGAAGATGATCAACGACGCTCTCCCTAATATGGCGATCACCTTCGTTACCACATGTTGTCCTACAAAAGCGGCAATGATCGCCACGGCACAAAAGTAGAGAGCTGCATGTAAGTTAAAACATTAATCTTTGATTAGCTAGCTACGGTCGATGATCGATGTCGTACGTAGTACTGCTGCTCAAGGACACATGCATGCAGGAAATAAGCTTACCATAAGGAACTGGAAAGCGTTTTAGAAGATAGTATTCTACGACAGACATGGATGAGGAAAATGTCATGGCGAATGTGGCCGTGGCACTAGATACCTTCATGATCAAAATCCTAAACAAGTCAGTCCATGAAAGTACCATCGATAAAATTAACTCCAACTTGTAATTATATGATCGTGTAGCATGCATGCATAATAGCACTTTGGAAAAGTAAAAACTTAAAAATGCCCAACCCCTGTCATGTACTGCATATATACTCTAGTTTTAGCTAGGGAACAAAATTACGTACGGCGCCATGCATGTTCCTAGCTATATATCTATTACAATATTAAAGTTTTTTAAGCATGAGATTCTGTTCCTATGAAACCATATATCCTATATATCATCAGTACTGATCACATACTTAAAAAGGTTGTAAGTTATATATATTACTGATCTTGATGGCCGGGTCGATTTATAATTTTATATATTAAACTTATATATATATAACTCATATATAAGTTTAACACACTTAAAAAGGTTATAAGTTATATATCAATAGATTTAATTTGTAAGCTATAGATCACTGATCATAGGGAATTGAATTTCAGAGAAAGTTATATATATTACTCTTGACGAGTAGATTTAATTCCTTTTTGCACATTACTATATAAAGATTCTTAATCACTTTATTCACTCATCAACTAAAGTTAGTAAAGTTTCTGATCATGCAAACATAAAGAATAAGGGCAGAAAAGACTGATACCGGCCTATCGAATTTTGGAGGTCAATTATGAGCTAAATTAATGGTCTTTTAAAAGTTTTATTTATTATATATATAATAGTGTAAGATCATACGTTATCTTATAAGGTTTAGACCATGTATGTGTTATTTTATGTAATAGTTCATGAAGATATGTTAAGTACTGGCCGGTGTGCATGATAATAATTTAATTGCGTACAAGTATATATATCAGAATTTACCTGAGGAGGGATTCCCATCTCCAGAAAAAGTGGACCGAGAATGAATCCTCCACCAAGACCAAGCAACCCACCAACAATGCCAGCCACAATCCCACCTGCACAATAAAGAACCAGCTGGTGCACCCTCCAATTTTTGTCTGCTCCTCCCTTGGATGCAATCACCCTCCGCCCTTTGTACAGGCTTACAGCCTCATATAAAGACACTCCAGCTGCCACGGGAATCTTCATGACAAGAAAGAAATTAAGAAATAATTATCAGTCCGATAGCCACCTAGCCAAAAGGAGGGGAATGATGAAATAAGAAGTTTATTTCTCTTATCCAAGTCATAGGTCGATGGTACGTACCTGTAAAAGGTTTAATACCCAATATAACGCTGAACAAGTTTTTGTGTAATTCTGTCTCCAACAAATAAGTATAATATATGCATTAGTCAGCTGTTAGCTAGAGGTTAAAGCAGAACAAAATTCCAACATATATATATATATAGGCTCTTCTATGATGAAAAGAACAGTAAGTAGATATATAACACAAAGCAGCTTAAAACCTTGGCAATCTGCAATGCAAGGATTATGACCCAAACGGCGACAAGAATTCCTAGTTCTTTCCAGTAAATATTCTCAAGAATAGAGACCTAGGAGGAAAGTTACAGAAGTCAGTCCCTGAAATCATAAATGATCATGTAAGTAGTTGCTGTGGATTCTTACCTCTGGTCTTTTAGAGTCCTTTGTTTCTTCTGTACGAGTGCCAGTAGTACTTGGCCCTTCGGGTAATGGTTTGACTTCCACCTCTTGATCATTACTAACACCTGATCAAAGGGGAATATTATAGCCGGAAAATTTGGCCTTTAAGATATTCGAGATATATAGACTTCAAGCACCAGATCAGAGGCCGGAAACAAAAAAAATTATATAATGTTAAGACCAGCTCACCATTTGATTGCAAGCGTAGTGCAGCCTCCTGAAAACCAAAAACAATATATTAATAAATGAAACTGGATGATGGCCGGACTAAATAAACATATAGAAAAACAAGAGCATATATATATAACATTGACTGAACAAAGTTTCAGGCTACCTTTTTAGTTATGGTTTCCTTTTTCCATGTTTCAACACCTTTGAGGAATGCCTTAGTTGACATAACTGCAGGTTGCCAGATCCAAATAATTAAGTTGTCCAGGGAGGGAGGGAGGGAGGGAGGGAGGGAGAGAGAGAGAGAGAGAGAGGATTGCAATTTAAACAACTGTTACCTATGAAGGTAAGAATTAACAAGATTGTGATCATCCAGTCAGCAAAAATCACATTGAAAGAAACTCCAATACTGATCCCAAGCACCAACATTGGTTGAAATAGAAGTGCTAGGTCATAGTCAATGATGGGCAGCTCAAGAGTAGGATGCCTTTGCCTTAAATTGTAGAAAACAGTCGCGGCTGCTCCACCCATGATCATAACTGACCAAACAAACCAAAGCATGGAAAATTGTTGAGTACGGGTTCTTAAATATAATATCGGCGATCGAGTAGTGAGAAAAACAACATTATGTACATCAATTCCTCGATGATTAAAGAACATATAATATAATTTACACCAAATGAAAGCCGCTCTCAGATTATAATCACACCCTGCTTTAAGAATCTGATTGGTGTTAACAGAAAATGAACCCGGGATATGCAAAAACAGATCAGGTAGAAGCTGCTGGATCACATCAGAAAGATTATGTAGACAAATATTACTGGTAGAGTAGGGCTCTGTGGATTTCCATGGTATTAATATTCAGACAATAGAGAATTCGTAGAGGCATAGCAATAAAACAATTCCTAGCAAGTCCTTGAATGAACTCGGTTGGCAGCTTTGGCCTTTCTGGCCGGGTGACTAACTCAGGTTTCACTTCTTCTAATGCTCTAACGTATACGTTAGAACTCAGCAAAGATGTTAAAACTTTTTATTTCTGAATAACTTTCCAGGGGCCGCAGTAATCAAAAGAGCATAAAAACCAGCGATAGATAATATTCATAACATACTTACATTTTGATAGAGCCGTGGATGATTTCTGATCAAACCCAATAATCAGCGTAAGCATCGGAACAAAAATCCCACCCCCTCCAACTCCTCCCACGCTCCCAAATGCCGCCCCAAAGAATCCAATTATTGCACCCACTACGATCTTCCAGCCTAATTTCATATCCTGTCCGGATTTCTCAAGCTATTACAAGTAAAATCTTCGAACACTTTCCGAAAACAATTTCCATGTTTAGAGTCGACAGAAAAGAGTATTTTACTACGGAAAAGTACTATCTAGACCATATAATAATAACTTTAAAAAAAAAAAGGGTAGGTTTCCCTTGCAAGCAAGCAGAATACAGTACATATCCAACAAAAATTAAAAAGAGAAAAAAGAAAAAAGAGCAGAGTAGGGTAAAACAATCAAGTAAGAAAACACTTGAAGAGCCGAAGTTATGAATTAGATAGACTTACTGGCCAAACATGATAATGTCCCACTCGACCAGGCTGCCCTTGAGAATTTGATAATCTCATTACGTAATGAGTTTCATCTCCTTCGGTCACTTTCTGATCCAAATTTTCTTTTGCCAAAGCATAAACCGAAGCCATAACCAGAAGAGCAATAATCACAACCATTCCAGTCAGTCTGGATCCCCACCTTTCTGCTCCAGTTCCAGCCATTATATCTGTATTTCAATACCTAACTACTCCCACTCCCTCAAAACACTAAAGATTCGCAGATTTTACCTCAGAACAAGAACTCAAAAGGGAAACAAGGAAGTACCGGCTTATAAATTAGAGCTAGGCTGTCCGACTGATCTTCAGTAGTTGGAACAGATCGAGCGACTAGATATCACAACGTACGCAATATTCCACTGAAAGCTTCCAATTTATCACTCTCTTGGTAGGAATTTATAAGTAATATATACTTATATATTGGGAACGCAACGTACGCTATGCATGACTGCATTACAGATAAAGAGGCGGGGCTCGATCGGAACAGTCGGTGCGAGCTCTCTCATTCAGTCTCATCTCTCTCTTCATCATGTACTTTCGTGTCGCTCAAACTGTCTGCTTACGCGCCCTTGAAAAATCTGATCAGAAGTTAGTGGTTAGGGAAAAGCTCGAAAGGAAACATACATTGTTATGCTGCTGTTATTCGAGAAGCTGGCTCGTGTGAATGTACTCTTGTGTTTACATATGTTTTGAAGCTTACATGTAACGCTTCTATGAAAGGTCTAAATCATATAATGTATACTTTAAAATAATTAGTCACTATAAGAAAATAGGATTTTTAAGACTATTTAATTGCGACGAAAAGATTATTTATGATTAAAATAAATTTATTTTAGCTATAAATAATCATTACGCTAGAATTAACTGGCTGCAAATAAACAGTTTTCTTGTAATGAGTTAATAATATAATTAAAACTTTATTAGAATTTTATAAAGATTAAAAACTTTTTATTTTCAAATAATGTAGAATCTGATACATCACATACTCTTATCCTTATCATATAGGGTGTTACACACTCGGTAACCCTACAGTAAGTCAAGCCTGAATAACACCTATAGGCTATAGCATGTAATAATAATTTACAAATTCATCCATGGTAGTGATGTTAACCATTATCATGGCTTTTCTCGTTGGAGCTGAAGAATATATATATATATATATATATGATTCGACGTGTTTGAGTCTAATCTTAACGTGGAGACCCCACCTCGGTTGACGAAGTCTCATATCAACCAAAAAAAGGAATAAAGAAAGGCGAAACATGCCGTATCTTCCCTTTCAAGTTTTAAGATGACTACTGTCTAGACCTGATATATTTTTTTTTCGGTGGACAGAACCTTCCCCAAGTACCCCAAACTCCTTTAACTTTCTTTCTACTCACTATTTTAACTTGATCTATTAATTAAAGAAGGTGAAAGATCACTGACGTGCATGATTGATTGAGCTAAGATTCTGTGTCTCCATGCACAACCTATATATAGCTTGCTTTATCTTTACATCATTAAAGTTTATGTTAAAAAATAAGATTATAATAAGTTTATTTGTTTTGGAATTTAAAAGCCCTAATTATATTATGATATTTGTTAATTATAATCTATATAAAAACCTTTTGTACGTACAACAACAATTTACGGCAATAATCTCTATAAAAAAATGATCAATTTTTTTTATGATCATCGGACTATCGTGATTTACATTATTATTACAATTTTTTAAAGTTTTTTACCATGAAATTAAACATATATCATAGAAAAAATAATATGGAAATCCACGTACGTAATCAACACAAGTGAGAAAGACAGACAACTTGCTACTACAATTTCAACTTAGCTTGCTTAGATGGGTAGCCTTCGCCTGCAAACGAAAAGGCCGATAAAATGGCAAGAAAAAGCAAGTCAAACTCAGCTTTTTTCATGAAAGAAAAAAAGATCATGAGCTATGACTCTTGGAGTACCGACAAGTCCATGACCTTGGAAGTCATTCGGGGTCGACCATGCATGCTTTCCTCTGATAAATGAGATTTTTATAGTCATGCATGCAGGCCGAAGTCATATATAATGGGACTCTATTTTCTTTGTGAACTAATAAGCGATTCTTATATATAAATATATATATATATTAATTTTAGGCACAACGTGATCCATACTAGTACTGTTCATTTTTAAAGCATTATGATTTTAATACCCAATCGTGTTTATTATTATATATATTTTTAGCCGATCAAAGAGTTGGAGGCTGTGCCCACACCTGGCAGCATTTATGCCATTTGATTAATAGCAGATTTTACGGTCCACAAAATAGTTCAGATTCTCAAAGTCTGTGTGAACTGTGAAGGCTGAACAAATTCAATGTCTTGTACGTAGAAGCCTCAATTCCAAAACGAAACCTGTCGTCTTGTTCCATTTTTGGAACCATCTGGTATCTACCCTCCCCCACAAGACACCGCACCCTAAAGTACCATTGGCAAGAATTAATTAGAACCATTGTTTTTTTGTGTATGGTTTTGTGACATCCTCCTCCTTGTGATAGAAACCATGAATATCGGAAAAAGATGTTTTTGGTTCTCACTCTTAAAAGATCTCACCCTCGTCCATCATGATCTCTTAGGAATTCTTTGTTTTTATAGATAAGATGAATTGAAATAAAAATTAAAAGTTGAATATATAAAATATATATTTTTAATCTTATTTTTATTTTAAGATTTGAAATAATTAAATTGTTTATTTTATTTTATATGAAAATTTAAAAAAATTATAATGATGAGTTGAAATAAAAATGATTATACAAACGAGATCTTAATTGCCGTCGCACTCTATGTCGACGACCAAAATGAAGGGATCTACTCAAAATTCTGCTTCCTGCATCGTGGATCACATAAATGTTACGTCCTGATCGGTTGAAGTTTTGACACAACTCCCCCAAGTTGGCCCCTAGTCTAGAAGTTTGGACTAAAGACGAACGGCTCCCCAGATGATGGATCGTGTTTACATTATGACACCAAAAAAGAGTCAGCAAATGGATGATTGTGTTTTGATTATTAAGCACTCTCTCAACACCAAAAAAAGTCAGCAAACAGCCAGACTTTCTTTGCAAGAGATGTGGGTAGATGAAGATGCAGACATATATAATTGTAGTTAGTTAAAGTGTTTCGTTTTAACCTAAACCCCCCCACAAGTAATTTTGAGGGAGATTGATCATTCGTACAAGAAGCCGCCCTTCACCCATAATGAAGAAATCGATTCATCATCTACTCAGGATTTAAATGTAAATATGTGACCAAGAAGACTCATTTCTATCTCGCCATTTCCTGTGTAAGGGCCGACAAAGGCCCAAAATCTAGGGAGACGTGTAATCCACCTGGAGAAGCCGCCTGCAATAAAATCTCCGTGTGAACTTGAATCAGGATGGAATTCCGAAAAACATAACGAAAGCTTTCCTACTTCTTACTATTTTTTTATTATTTTATAATATTTTTTATTTTTTTATTATTCTCTTTTAAATTTTTTTTAATATCTTTAATTATTAAGAAAAAATTTAAAAAATATATTTTTTCTCTAATAGTTACTTTCTTAATTATTAAATAAAAATTAATAATAAAAATAATAAAAAAATAATAAATCTCTCTTTATCTTTCAAAATATTGATCTTCAAAAAAGAAAAGATAAACAGCGAGATTTGTAAAACAAAAAGAAGTAAAACGAATATACAGAGCATCATCTTACTCCTCACGGACCACCTCATCAGGGCCGGCTCTATGGTAAGGCCACTTAGACCATTGCCTAAGGCCCTACCTTTTGTAAGGCTCTCAAAAATAAAAATGAAGTATTTTTTTATAATTTGTTTAAAAAAATAATAACTATTTCATTAAATAAGATTTTAAATAATGTATATAATTTTCAATGTGTGCAAGGCCTCATAATACTAAATTTAATATTTAATACAATGATTTTTTTTATATTTAATACAATGATTTTTTTTTATAAGTAATACAATGAATTATTTATATTTTAAATAATTTTTTAAAAATCTTACTAAATTGAGGCACAAAAACTATATTGAGGCCTCATTTTAAGTTATTATAAATATAAATTTACAAAAGCTGTATTTAAAGATTTTAAATAAAATCTTGTTTTATTGAAAATTTTGAAAATATTCTATATAATAATTTATATTTTATTATATAAATATAATAATATTTATATAATAATAATAATTTTGAAAATATTCTATATAATATTCTTTACCTCTGCACCTCATCATCACCTATAACCATGGGCATTGTGCTCACCTTCTTGATGGCTCAACGTCCCAGCACGACTTGATCCGACCCGTGCCCTTGGTGGAATTGGGCCACGAATCCTGGGCACAGTCCCCTTTGAAGAGAGTAGGGCTCGATCTCTTTAGAAGAAGAGGTAAAGAATCAATCGGCTTTTTTAGGAGAATGAAATTAGATAAAAAATTATGAATAGTAATGAAATAATTTATAAATAATAATAAAATAATTTGATTTAAGTTATTTTATTTAATTATGAAAAATGAAATAGAAAAAATTAAATTAAAATATCGTTATGGTATATTTTTTTAATATAATTTTATTTTAAAATTTAAAAAAAAAATTAATTATTTTTTATGATTTGTTTAAAAATTTAAAAAAATTATAATGGTTAGATAAAAAATTAAAAATTTGAAATTAAAAATTATTTGTATTCGAATGTTATTGAGAAATAGATAGATAATAAAGATTTTCAAACGAGAGGCCTAAGGACCTGCAAGACGTCATAGCTGTGGCAGGCTTCCTTGAGGATGAAGCAATTTGAACTCATTTATATATATATATATATATATAAATAAAAGAGAGAGAATTATTTGCGAACAATATTTGATAATAAGCTTGAATTCAACTCACGTTCATATAAACGGTGCTACTCTACCGTCTGCCGCTTGAGTAGCACCACTCTATTTGACCATTAAGTCAATTGGTCTTTTTCTTTTCTTTTTTATATTTTTTTAATATTTTAAAAAAATATTAAAAAAATATTAATATATTAATAATCACTTTCTTAACTATAAAATAAAAATAAAAATAAAAAAATAAAATAAAATACGTGAGATATCAAAATGAGGAGATAAGTCTGATGGGTAAAGCAATATTTTTCAAAAATTAAATGCATATTTTGACCCTATACTCTTTCTTCAAACTTGACTCAGATCCCGACACGACCTAGAATCCAAGACGGACTGGACTGTCTAGG
>QEOT01001543.1:201613-218739 GCA_003123785.1 Pterocarya stenoptera
TTTTTTTTTTTTTTTGATTGGCACAATAAGCGAGAAAATTTCCACATCTTCTCCACCAAATGAGTAATTAAAGCTCCTCATAACATCTAGACAAGATAATCTATTGGTTGATAAACAGTCCTCATGGATACTAGCTACAATTTGAGAGGATTAATGCATTTGATATGCAAATGTTAAAAAAAGAAAAAACAGGAAATGAGTCAACGTTATACATATTATGCCATGTATTAGACGACTCATGATAAACTCAAATACTCAAAGTCTTAGCATAATTGCCAAAGTTTGGCTTCAAGTAAACTCAAAACAAGCTTGAAATAGCTGGCTTTGCATATCCTTTTCACTTATCCTTCCAATTTTACAGATTTGTATTCTTTAAGCCTTGATAGACTCTGCTGCTAAGTCTGTATGACAACCTTTCAATTTCCAACTATGGTATAAGAAGTTGCATAAAGATATTACACAAAATATGACATGCAAACCTTTATGCAACTGCTGTAGCTTATACAAACAATAATTTCTATCAAAAGATATCTCCTTCATTAATCTTGCTTTAAAATCATCTCTTCTAATTTTAAGTTACTGAAAAGCATCCATATTGCAACTTCAAAGGCTAGTTTAAGCCATTTTTCGCAGTTTTTACTATCCAGAACTCCAATTTTTGTATACCCAATAACCAACCCCCCCCCCCCCCCCCCCCNCAGCCTCAATCTCACTGTAACCACCTTCCTGTGAATTTAAAAGTAGAAGAAGTTAATCAAAGGCATTTGAGCCATCTTCATATTACGTCCCAATTAACTAAAGCAAAGAAAAATACTTTTGAGACAAAGTTACGCAGAAAACAATAGGCCGTACAAGGGGCCTAAGATGTTTATTAACAAGCAATTCAAGATAATGGAAACATGTACTGAAAAAGAACAATAAACTCAAGAAACAAAATGTGTGCTCATCATTCTCACCTGCAACGTGAATAACCTGTCTTCGAACTGAACTTCCTTCGTCAGGAAATCCGCTCCTATGGTCGCCTTGTACTGATTGCTAAATTTACGATTCACATATCTAACCGCAACAATGAGCAATAATCAAATACCAATACATCCATTGAACTACCCAACAAAATTGAATAAAGGAATTCGAGTTAATATTTCAGTGAACACAAATTCAAGATTTAGGTTTTAGAGGGTACTGATTCATCAGCGACGTCTTCCCCACCCTGCCAGATGATAAACGAATTGCATGTTACTCCAAATTCAATAACATTAGTCCAAAATCTTAAGCAACAATAAAATTCGAAAATTATTAAGTATCTCTACTCCAATTTCATTCTCCACAAACCATATTGTTCCATTGCCAAAAAGCATACACTCAGCTAGACCTCATACAGACTAATTCACAAAAATTGAGCTGTGAATTTCCTTTAATGCAACAACAAAACCAACATAATACAGAATATTCCACTTTCGCAGCAAACAAACGGAATTACATTTTTAAAAAATCTGGAAATTAAGGTTTACCCGCTGTCGCCGAGGATAATGACCTTTAAGAGCATACGCCGACGCGAAGCCATGGATCAGAGCTAAGAATTTTGAATAATTTAGAGGTTAAAAAAAACAATCTGAGGAAATTATGAAACTTCTTGATATTTGATTCGAATTCAATTTGAAAGAGGTCCGTTTCCGAGGGGTTGTTATCGTTGAATAGTGGAACGCCAGCGAGGATGCGGTTTCAGAGATGCATGAAACCCCTAACATGCCCTTGGATTTGGGGTAGAAATCACAGTTAAGCCACGGTCCAATGAGAAGCTCGTGTTAGGCAGCGACATACGGGTCAACCTCAGCGGAGTTGTTTGGCAATAGGTTTCATGACATCTCTTTTTTAAATATTCCTTAAACATAAATAATTTTTAATTTTTTTATCTAATAATTATCTAATTATTACAACTATAAAAAAAAAAAACAAAAATAATTTAATTTTTTCAAATCTCAAAATAAAAATAATATTAAAAAATAATATTTTAATTTTATAATATTTTTATTCAACTTTTTCTTTTCTAAAACACAATAAAATTAAGATGCTGCTAGCGGGCCACCCAGCATTTACCGCTGGGTGTACTGCAAGTTGAAGATTTTTTTAATTTTCTTTTAAATATTTTTTTAACATTCTTAGTCATTAAGAAAAAATAAAAAATAAAATACACAACTTCATTAGTAGTCACTTCTTTAATCATTAAATAAACAAAATAAAATAAATAAAATAAAATGTATGAGCTGTAAGATTGAGGGGACAAACTCATTGATTCATTTAGCATTTTCCATAAAAACATTTTAACTCAAACCATGTCACTATAATTAACAAATAATTTCAACTCATCTCATCTCAACTCAATATCTAAATAGATTGTGTTTTGAGAAATAAAAAAGAAAAGGTTGAATAAAAATATCATAAAGTTAAAATATTGTTGAAATATATTTTTATTTTGAGATTTTAATTATTTTTTATATTTTGTTTGAAAGTTTGGAAAAGTTATAATGATTAAGTAATGATTAGATAAAAAAGTTAAAGATTTGAAATTGAAAAATATTTGTGTTTATAATATTTAGATATCGAGATGAGATTAGATGAAAATATCTCTCAATCCAAAAGAGACCTTAGTTTTTACTATCAATAGAGCAATATGAGTCATATGACCATTATAAACTTTCTCTTTATCGATTGATTCTAACAAGAAAAAAAACATCAAATTCTGCTACCCATCACCATTAACACACGAATATAACGAAGCTTTGTTGATGTAACTCTATAAAAATATATATATAATTAAAATTAAAAAAAAAAAAATTGTACCAAATTAATTACAGTATCGCTCCCTCGTCCCAACATCCCCCTAATCCGCTTAGCTCAGCAAGTTTGAGCACTCACAATTAAGCTTGATCCCTTTTAGAGGATCATACAGCTGATTGAGCAAGGTTCAGTCCCACAAGAATAAACAAAACGGCGCCAGAAACCTTGATGATGTTTTGAAGAATAGGTATGCCACTTGGGTCACTATCACAAATCAAGCAGTTTTTTTTTTTTCCTTTTGTACATCCAAAATCAACTAAAATTACCCCTCAAATGGTTGGGGTCCTACTCTTGTTTCTCATGCCAGCATGATAACCTCTCTGTTTTTCGCAAATTACGTGATATAATAATGGGGCAGGTCGTCGGGAACCTTACAAGAAGATTGGAATCATCCAGCAGGATTTTTAACCAGAGTCTTTGGGGGGATCATTCCTGATTTTCCCAAGTTCTGTCTCTGGGGCAGTTTGTTGGTATTCACTGCTTGAGACAGATTGGTGCGGTGCAGATTCGCTGCTGGGTCCGCTGCTCTCACTAGTGCCATGCTGTTGGCTTTCTAGTGCCATCTTTCTGAATTTCACCATGTCCTGCTTATATTGGCTACTGTCATAATCGGTGCTTTCATAAGAACCAAAAGCTCTGCTGTGCCCAGGTTTAATTCCATCATTTAGATCATCCAGAGAAAGGTTTCCTTCCAAAGCTCGAACTATCTGCTTTTATATCAATAATGGTAATAGGGTTACAAACTTACACCACCATGGGAGAAAAAAGATTTCGTACTGGTTCCATAAATCTATTGGTGATTTTGAACATAAAAAGGTCAATAAAGCCACAAGTTTGTACTATATTGAAACCAAACCTATATTCAATATATTTTACCAAGTCAATGACAGGAAAAAATTTAGTAATACAAGTAGATGGGCTATACTGTTCAAAGACAGAAAGGACCCAGGAGGTTCATCTGCAATTTTGAACTTTGTTAATAAGATAAAGAGAATCAATTATTTCAATATTAGACATTGGTGGATTTACCTGGCTCATTCTTGGCCGAGACCGTGCTGAATGGCGTACACAAGCAGCCGCACAGGCAACCATTCGGGCCATCTCACTAAAGTTGTAATCATTCTGCAACCTCGGATCAACAAGCGCATCAAAGTTGCGAACTTCCAAAGCATGCATGAGCAAAGGCCTTGCCTAAATTCCATAACACCAAATTTTAATTCTCCCATGCAACATAAGCTTTTCTATTAAGAATACCCCACTATTGCAATTAGAACAGCCTAAAAGACATGAAGACACACTTAGCCTCATTTGGTTACACATATGAGATGAGACGAGACAAAACTTGAAAGTTGAATAAAATATTGTTAAAATATTATTTTTTAATATTATTTTTGTTTTGAAATTTGAATAGTTGAATTTTTTTATTATATTTTGTGTGAAAAATTGAGAAAATTTATAATGATTAAATGAGATGAGATGGTTTGTGAAAAAAAATCAAGCCAGGGATGCTTGGAGACTGAGATGAGATGAAAATTTTGTGAATAGTAGTAACTAGTAAGACGGTTTGTGACTATTAGTGAGATAGTTTGAGTTAAGTATTATTGGGTTTTGGGAAAAGAGAGAAAAAGTTGAATAAAAAATATCATAAAGTTAAAGTATTGTTAGAATATAATTTTTTAATATTATTTTTGTTTTAATATTTGAAAAAGTTGAATTTTTTTTTGTTTAAAAGTTTGTAAAAATTGTAACGATTATTTTAAAAGTGTTTGTGTTTAAATTATATTTAGGAAGGAAATGAGATTGGATGAGATGGAAATTGTTTCCAAACATCCCTAAAGAATAATCCATATATCTGCATGTGCTGGAAGGCCTAATGAGTGTATGACTTTAGGACACTTTTTAAACTAATGAAGAGGCAATGGCACATGTTAGATACCACCTCTGATGCATAATATGAAAGAATAGAAACCCCCAGCCATCACAGTATTTTAAAGTCCTCAACAAAGTGGTTTGCTCCTTACCATTTCTATCGAAAGAAAGGGGGGGAAGGGAGGGGGGGATAGTGTAAGACCCCTTGTGATTTGGCTCATTTTAATATAATACCTGGGTTATTGACTTTTAAGGAATTTTTGACAAAACCCACTTTTGTTTTTCGACTTTTTGACATTGACACTCCAGTTTTCAACTTTGAGAATGTGAGTCGAGTTCCGCAAAAGTGGACGGAGGCTTTTTACTTGAACAAGGCTAATCAACAAACAATAAATGCAGGTATAAAATTGAACTATTATGGTGCTTATTTAATAGCATACACACCCACTCAACCATGCTATCGTCAGTGAAGGATTGAGTTTTATCAAGAGGTTGGCGTCCAGTAATCAACTCCAGAAGTACAACCCCAAAGGAGAAGACATCTGACTTGTCAGTGAGCTTTCCGCTAGCAGCATACTCGGGGGCCAAGTAACTGCATTTGGTGAATAAAAGATTCTTTCAAGGTATTCAGGAAAAAAAATCTAAAAGGTTAAAATAAAAAGTAGTAGTCAATTCATCACTGCTTTTTAGCATTTGAAATGCTTCAAAACTCCATGGCAGAACCATAGCATTGTCTACAGAAGACAGAGAAATGGATCTTACCCAAAAGATCCCATTACCCGAGTGGAGACATGAGTATCAGTATCTGCTGAAAACTTAGCAAGCCCGAAATCTGCAACCTGAATACAAGATCCAGTTATGAAATTGCATCAGAGTTCATATTACAGAAGTACTCAAGTACCAGATAAAACAAAACTTTTTCCATATCCTTGGGTCGTGCAGACAGAGCCTATGATGCAATTATAGGAGATGCAAACCCTTTTATTTGTTGATGTTTAAAGGAAGAAGCAAAAGCAATCAAGAACTTTTTTTTTTATCATGGCAGCTTCTCCCTGACTCATTTTGAAAGAAGCTAATCCTTTGAATCTAGAACTTCAGAAATTCAATTGCAGATGCAAACAGTGTAGCAAAATATCATAAGGACACGTACATATACAACCATATAGATATATACATACTTGAAATCAACCAGGAACATATGAAAGCACCAATAAACCCTACCTTTGCGTCAAAGTTATAATCAAGAAGAATATTAGTTGCCTTGATGTCACGGTGTATGATCTTGGGCTGACCTGAAGATAAATTTATCTCAAAAGGAGAGTGGACCAGAATCCAGAAAAGATTCTTAAGGTTCACAATGTATAGATTGTAGAAAAGGAAACTCACAGTCCTCATGCAGATATGCCAATCCTTTTGCAGACCCTAGAGCTATTTTCATTCTGGTTGGCCAGTCCATAGTCGGTCTCTCCTTTCCTGTAATTTTTCTCAA
This sequence comes from Pterocarya stenoptera, assembly GCA_003123785.1. NCBI lineage: Eukaryota > Viridiplantae > Streptophyta > Magnoliopsida > Fagales > Juglandaceae > Pterocarya > Pterocarya stenoptera. Next base: position 207,810 of record QEOT01001543.1, read on the forward strand.
ATGAAACATCGAATAGTAGTTTGGAAGTACAGATAAAGTTACTAGACTCCCAATACAGAGAAATTTTTTGGACTCCCAAATCAGATTTTATCTCAATCGTTAGCAGATCTGATCTCAATCGTTACAACACATTGTGATCCAACTTAATTTGCCATCAAACTCTTATGGTGATCGAACCCTATCATAACACTGTTTGAAATTATTTTGTGATAAGTAAAAATTTATTAATGTCAATAGCCGTAGCCAAATACACTAGATGGTATACAAGAAAAAGCACCTAGTTGGGATGCAAAAGAAAAAAGAAAGGATAAACCCATCTAGGAAAATGAACCTAAGAAAGCCCTAGCCCAAGCCCAAAGACGTGCCTGTACCAAACCACCACCAGTGCACCAAGCCTATCCAACCAAACCAGATTTTGCCCTCAAGCCTATCCCACCACCAATTCCCCAACGCACTCCTCAATTCTTGTAAACTCCGAACAAGCCTACTAAAAATATACGACTGGATACAACTTGTCAAGTTGAATCACAAATCTGGCTATTTTCGACAGTTTTCCTTTTTCATATAGGGGTTATTAAAATAGGGCAACACCACCTTAGTGATAGTTTGAGTCAAATCACATTTAAGTCAATATTCATTTTGAGGTCTATCACTAAAGAACTCTTTAGAAAATAAATTTACTTATGATATATATATTTTTTATATAGTTTAACTTATGATATATGATATTGCAAAAGATTTTTGTTATTTCGTTCCTCAGCAATTCAGCCATTCTTTCTTCAACACTTTATTCCATTGGTTGGCCCAAAAATGAATAATGATAACTTTTCTCCTTGAATCCACAAATATCACGCTCCCCCAATCAAAACAATTGTAAAGATTAGAACCAACCATCGATGCACCATAACTATGCTTATGAAACTCCCCTTCTATAGAGATTATTTTATCAGCTCCCCTTCTATAGGGATTATTTCGAGGAAAAGAAAAATATTTGCTCTATTCTTTCAATGATAACGGAACAACTCGGTTTTTTTATGATGGGGGAACCACCCCAAGGCAGAGCTCTTAGGACTCACCCATGGAACCTAAACCACCCCCGGGGAGACTAGCACAACAACCCACCGCCATGGCCTCCCACTCAAACTGCAGTTTGATCTCAGAGGGAATCGAACCTGTGGCATGGGGCTCATGCACACAAGTTTGCCCTTACCATGTTGTGCTACCCACGAGTGGGTAACAACTCTATTTGAAACAATAAAAGAGGCATATCTATTCAACTCCCAAGAAGTACCAATATGAATTGGGGTGTGAGGTTGATCCCCTTTAATCTGTGTATGCGTTCATTCTAATCATATAGAGGACATGAGTCATAAGCTATATCAAGAAATGGAAATTAACAAAACAAATGTCCAAGATATAGAATGAAAAAACAAAAAATAATCACCAAAAGGACTTACCATGTAGATGAAAATCCATGGTGCAATTTGGGACAAACTCATAAACAAGCATTCTCTGTGCCCCAGCAATACAGTATCCAACCAGTGAAACAAGGTGTTTGTGATGGACACGGTTAATGACCTCAACCTCTGCCCTAAACTCACGCTCCCCCTGTGCACTGCCAGATTTCAGCTGCTTAATTGCAACCACTTTCCCATTAGGAAGGACTCCTTTATGTACATAACCAAAACCACCTTCACCAAGGAGGTTGGCATTGGAGAAAAAATTTGTTGCCGTGGCTAATTCTTCATATGAAAATGTAGTTTGTGAGAGACTTAAGGCGTATCCAGGAGATGCTGGTGGGATAGGTTTCTCGGAGTCCAAACTGCTACTCACTGAAGAAGGGGGAGGAGGGACTTGTGACAATTGGGGAATTGATGTGATTCCAGGGGGAGGAGTTGGCTTGGGAAGAAATGTCTCTAAATCATACTTCGGTGGTGGAGCATTTTGTTGCCAATGCCGAGGTGGGCCGCCAAAAGTCTCATCTGGAGAAACCAAGAGCACCAAGAAATTGAATTAGGAGACATGGGACAGGTGTAGGAAAAAGTGGAAGTTTAGCAAAAGACATCACAAAGATCATAACATTTTAAATTAGATGAAAATCATCTAGAAAATTGAAAGAATAATCTATTCAATTCAGTGAGACACATCATCCTACCCCATTGATGAACAGGGGGGAAAGAACATGAACAAAAAAATGCAAATGTTTATTAGGCATGGTAGACACCATAGCAGGATCTTTGCAGTAATTAAACCTTCCATTATCGGTCTTGTACTACAGATCAAAAGCCAATTTAAATAGTCCCATCTAGTCATGCCTCATTTCACAAAGGAGTCACCAACCTTGCTTTTGTTGGATTTGCAAAACTCTCCTTAGATCAAGCTACCAAATTTACTGCAGATAATAATTTGACACTCAACTCCTAACACTCCTACGAAATTTATTAACCATAATTACTGGTTTCAAATACAAAGAACTCTGACCCATAATAAACATTTGTAAATGTTACTTATCAAAAATAAATAAACATTTGCAAATGTTCAATTGGCAATTTTGTAGACATCATCCTCCCAAAAATTCTCTCTACTGTACGATAGTTTTATTAGTTGGCCCATTTTAATGGTTTCCACAATGTTCAGAAAACAAAATAAAAATAAAAAAATATTAATTCACGTCACCTTTTTTTATAATTAATAAAACTTTAATTGATAAATTAGAGTCTGATCAAGTTCTGGCCGAAAATCATCTCTTTTTATGATCATCTTCACTCAAAGTTGAGGTAAACGAATGTTGAACACTACACCTGGCGCATAAACCACAATGTTGTAGACTTCAATTTCTTGCATTTTATGGTTGCATCATACACTCATCCCCCGAGATTTGAAGTCCCCATTTAGCTTTCAGTGACAGTTGCCATAGATTCATGCAGATTGGCTAAGAAAAGTTGGGATAGAATTCTTGCTATGGTGGATTCAGAACATCAAGGAGAAAATGTCTAAATTACTTATCGGCTCTGTCCAAGTCAGTATCTGACACTTGCTTTGTGTACACATTTAATTACATATATATATACAAGAAATGATAGTTCCCTGATGTGAGTCATTACCTCTATATCGATAACACCATTATGCTAAATAAGAGAGATGAGGAAGTAAACTTTGAGACCAAATGGAGTGATTGACTCCAAAAGTTCGATGAAACAACAAATTACTATATGCATGTATGAACTCGTTATGTGCATGTTGAGGTCCACTGATGGGTAGGGGCTGCACACATGAGAGGTAAATCAGTAAAAAGAAGGTGCTAGAAGGCTACGATCAAAAGTAGAACTATGAGATGCACCGTAAGTTTCATAAAGCTATGCATCAATTTAAACTGAATTGGCAATGTTTTGGATTGATGTTGTCAACCCCTGTGGTTAGGCAATGGCACTTGCATCTCGCAAGCACTTTATCAAGTCAGATTCATTCTCCAACCATAATCCCTGTACCCTTCAGAACACAAAAGCGAGTTCCATGATTAGGTTATTCCCGTGACAATGCCCAGGTCCAAAACTCTATTTCAGTTTGGGAACTAATCCAAGATTGACATCCAAAACACAAAAAAATAAATCTATTACATGCAAATCAGGAAAAATCTTTTACATGGCGTTTCAAGGCCAAGTTAGAAAATCTCTATGACGATGGGATTATAAATTATAATAGTCCATCGTTTGAACTTCCCGGAAACTGAACTTAGAAAAGCCAATTTTTAATAGCCTCTACAGAAAATCTAATAATCCAAAACATCAAATAAGGCAAAACTTTGGAACTATAAATAGAAACAAATCAATTAAACTAAAAATTTACAAAAAAGAACAAATAACTTAAAAAAATAAGAACCTCACTTTTAGCGCCCTGTGGAGGACCATCAGACTCATTATTATCACCTCGTTTCCTCCTCCCCCTCCTCCTACAGCAAATGACGAAAAATCCCACAGCCACAAGCACAATCAACCCTCCTATCACTATCCCCACTACCAGCCCTACCAGCGCCCCCTTGGGCAATCCCCCGTCCGGAGGCGGAGGTAATCCGGTAGTCGGGTCCGGATGCGGAGGCGTAGAGCTTGAAGGAACATCCGGAGAGGTGGAGACAGGCGTCGGAGGCGGCGGAGAGGTAGCGTTGGTCATTTCTGACAGAGTAGAGGGCGACGGAGCCGTCGAAGACATCGCCAGCGACAGGTAGGTTTTCGACTCCGCCGAGGATTTTTGTGCTCGTTCCGAAAGCACAGTGAACGGGTGTGTCTGAAAAGCGCTGAGGAGTGCAAAGAAAGAAAAAGGCGAGTAATTGGCGTTCACGTGGTTGGGTCGAGAAGAGGAAGAATGGATGGGTGGGGCCGACTTTGATACAGAATCACATCTACGTTGTCGTTTTGATGAGTTAAGCCGCCTCTTTTTGTTCCATTGCTTTTGCGCTTTGTCTTCGCGATATGGTTTTGCTTCAAAATCTCTTATTATTCATTTATATCTTACATTTTATATTTTTTAATATTTTTAATATTTTTTTAAAATTATTTTTGAGTTTATTTTTTTAAAATTATTTTAAATTTTTTATTCATTATTTATATAAAAAATATTTAATAAAAAATTATATATATAATATAAAGTGTAGGTAAATAATAAAAAATTATAAAGATTTTTTGTCGCGATATTTATGCCCTTTGTCCGACCAACGTGAGATATTTCCTGAGCGCCGACGATGTGCAAATCTACCTTGCAAATTCACTTCTGCCACGTGTAAATATTGTTTACTAACCGTATAAGGATTACGTAAATTGGTTAAATTGCAGTTAAGTACTTTTGACAAGGTATGAAATTATTTAAAATAAAAGTTAAAAGTTAAATAAAATATTATTAAAATATTATTTTTTAATATTATTATTTAAAATTTTTAAATTATTTATTATATTTTATATAAAAATTAAAATATATATATAATGATAAGATAGGTTGAAATCGATTTTGCATCCATACGAGTGTTAAGTTTAACTAATTACTTGAGATGATCTAATAGGGTAAGTAATTAAGGTTAACTAAGTCTTATTTTATAGATATATAATTAATTAGCAATCCTATGATCTTGAAATAATTATTTTGCTATTATCAAGATATAAATTAATCAATTAATTGATGGTGATAATTTTCCTTATGATAAGTGCTACCGTTATAAAAATACTAAAAGTAAATTTAAAAAATGAAATGACTTCATATGATATATTATATTTACTTCGCAGTAAAATTAACTTCAGAATCTAACATATTACATGAAGTATGATAGTTTGTGAATTTATTTAGTAAAATCTTTTTATAGTTAAAACATTTCTCTTTTTTTTATTGATTATATGTGATATATGACAAGAGTCTGATAGACTTATGGTATATGGCCCAATTCTCCAAATGAAAAACTTAGATTTAAAACCCCTATTAAGATATAAAATAAATAATAAAAATCTACTTTTTCTATCAATTTAAACTTTTGGGATTGTTAGTGATTACACATGGTATCAGAGCGTAGGTTTAAAGTATAAATCATAACTTTACACTTTATCCAATTAATTAAATATTCTACGTGTTGGGCTTCTCATTGAGGGAGAATCTAACTCACAGTCTCACACGTGAGAAATAGTGTTCATATATAAAATAAATAATAAAAATATACATCTTCCCATCAGTTTAAACTTTTAGAATTAATAGTTATTACACACCCTCCAACCCCTTCTATCAAAAAAAGAAAAAGAAAAAAGAAATCATGCTCTGCAAATAATAGTAATACAAGAAAGAAAAATATAATTGATTTCTTTATTTAAAAAAAAAAAAGAAAAAAAAAAAGAGGATTATATGTGATATATAAGGCTACCTTGTTACATGGGTTTCTTGAGTTCCACGCTATGAGATCTACGCTCAAAATGGAGCATACTTGAACGAGACACGCTAGAGACTAATACCATTTTTATGTCGAAAGTAGCCGAACAGAACACAAGGTTTTTATTGCTCGTTACAATGTGTAAGGAATTAGTAAAAATCTTGTATCTGATTCGTATCCTTTCAGATAATAATATTCATCTGTATACGTGTCATTTTTGTATTCTAAGAAAGACACGAGTGATGATTATTCGATGATCATTCCTCCTTGAAATTGAGTGAAATACAGTTAGTAAGGGTTATCACAACTTATTAAATACATTTATGGTTGAAATAGGAAGTCCATACTGCATATAAGCTTATATTCTAAAATAACTAGTCAATGACATAATCATAACTTCTCATTCTTAAATAATGTAAAAGTTCATACACAATTTATCACTATCACTTATCAGTCAGAATAGGTATCACGTGTTAAATTTATATAAAGACAAAATCAATATTTATTATTAAAAAGGATCAAAACAGTTTGTTATTACTAAATATTTCAGTTTCACCAGCTCGCTAATTGTTATATATATATATATATGCACACTATATATTAGATATATTTATAATAATAAATAAATAAATAATAAAACCAGGGCCTTCGTTTGGTCTGACCTGCTAGCTTGAATATAATAATGAGATATATTACGTTTTACAATTTTGTTCATTTTGCTTGGGTCATGGGTGGAAAGTGCAGCCCCTTCACAACTAACCCATCTTCAACACTTCTTCAACCTCAATCCATAACCCTCATTAAATTGTGACTAATTAGGACAGCAACTTGGTCATGGGCCTACATTTCCGAGTGTTCTGCTTCCCAACAATTGCAACGCTCCGCGCGCGCGCATGCATGACTTTATTGCAGCTAACGAAAGGTACCTTTTGTTGTAATCTTTCAACTTCGACATTAATGATTGGAAGAAAGTTGAAACCTGTCAACAAAATTAAATATCTAATGATTTCGGCTTCTGTTAAAAGTTGTCTGTCGACTTGTAATATGGTACATATGGTCCTTCATTATGTGCATATCTATTTTTTCGGTAGAGATGTTATGGACCTTTATGGCATGCTAAGGGGCACTTGTCAGTTGGTTATATATTATCAATAAGGAAAATTATGCTAAATGTAGTTTAAAAAAATTACTTATAAAAAATTTATTTCTTTACATATCAATTATTGATATGTTAAAAATTATGAAATTTTAAATTTTAAATTTAAATTTCAATAAAATAAACTAACAAAATGAGTATAAGCACATATAACTAATGTTTTGAATAACGTACCGGATGCCGTATCTGTAAAGGCACTAGAACTAAATATTTCAGTATCGCTACCATTTCGTGTACCGTTTTGGAATAGTCGATATATAAATAAATTGTTGGTTTTTCAACTTATAAATGATTAAAATATTTGATGTAAAGTAAAAAATAATGCGAACCATTACCACTGTTCAATGTATTGGTTCGGTTATCTAGATTTAAATAAAAATGTATCATTGTAATTTGAACCAATGTATGCCTATTGGGGATATGTGCCTTAACCACTTACCAACCAAACAAAGGGTTGTGTCATTTGGTGAATTAGAAACATTTTCAATGTATTCTCTAATATTTGAGAAGTTGTAACTTCTCAAATGTATTCATTCATTTTAATTGTGCCTTTTTACAAGACCATTTCATTTATGTGATGTGACTTTTCACAAGTACAATTTTATTTATATGATGTGACTTTTCACAAGCACCATTTCATTTAAATAAGTTGTAACTTTTCACAAGTGTCATTTAATTCTAGTTGTGACATTTCACAAGTGCCCATTCATTCTCTATAAATATATAACCCCACCCACAAATTCATTAACTCCAAGTTCTCTATAAAATTTAAAGAAACACTTCCTCATTCATTTTGTCTTTCTTTCTTTGAGTTTTGGCTACTTTATATCGAGTTCAAGGATATTCTTTAGTATGCACTGACGAGGAGATTAACGAGAACCGGCGTTGTTGTATCTTAGGAGTAGACTGTCAAGAGCCTAGTGCATGTTTAAAATTGGAGGCGGTGGAATCTACTCTAAGGAAAGCATCTATCACAACGTGTCTCAACACCGGGTTCTCTCTTTCTAATTTGTTTTTATTATTTTATATATTCTCTAGTTTACAAAGCATTTCAGAATTTTTCCAACATAAATTATAGATATAAATGTATATATATAAATTATATTTCAAAATAATAGTCTATATATGAATAAATTATACATGAATACATAGATATATAAATTATAAATAACCTAGTCTGAATTAGGGATAAAAAAATGAACTTATAGTTTGAATAAATAAGGACTGAAATATCGGCCGGTACGAAACAGGCAGTGTACCTGTACTGGACCAATGGACTGTACAAAAAATACCGATCATACCGGTCGGTACGTTACGAAACTCAAAACACTACATATAACACTACTCTATTGAGAATGACCCCACGTTTTAAAAATTTAGATCCATGAGAATTTCGCCTAGATGATAAGAAGCATGCAAATACATGAGTTTCATTATATTTATTTGAATATCCTATATAATGGTAAGAATATACCTACTATATTATAATTATTTTACAATTTATTTTAAAACAATTAATCTAATTGTGATATTTTTTTAAAGTTAATCTCAAATTCACATAACTACTATTCATTTTAAGTAGAGAGTAGTAAAATAGTTATAAAATAATTGTAATTTTATTATTTTTGTAAGTATAATACAAGATATTTATATGGACAACTACTCACGTTCTGTCTTATTCTTTTGATCATAAAAAATTGAAATTATAAAATTAAAAAATGTTTGAATGTAAATTTTTAATATCAGTTTTGTTTAAATTTTTTAAAGTTATATTGTTTTTTATATTTTGTTTAAAAACTTAAAAAAATCAGATAATATTTCGATAAAAAAACTAAAAATTAAAAAATATTTTATACTTAAATAACATTTAAAATAACTTTTTACATAAACAACTCGAAGAACTGACAAAAGGTCAGAAGATAAAGATTGCATTGCGGTGATGTGGTCCGTGGACCTCTCTCTCCTTTACAGTTTGGGTCCAAGTCATATCCGAGGAGAGGTCCAATCGAGGCACGTGGTAATTATTGTACAATACCAGTTTCTCCAGCCAAACGCGTCTGTCAATATTCGCTAAAGAGCATTGCTATGCATCATCCTACATACTACATACTAATGTATTTTTTATTTTTTTTAATTTCTTTTCAATTTTTTTTTTATTTTACTCTTCTTGAAATATTTATATTTTTTTATTTATCATCCATATAATACACATTTAATAAGAGAAATAAAAAAAAAAAAATTATGGTGTGTGGTATGTAAGATGATGCAAAGATTAATTCTTCGCTAAATGCGCTAAATCATTGCTCCGCATCGAGTTTGAAAGAGACCGAAGTAGCATGGTACTGCTCACTGCGGGTCCTCCACGGCGTCCACGCCTTCTCGGCTTCTCTTAAATGGTGTCAACATTGACAAACCATCCGTAAATTTAATACCAACACCATATAAAATTAATAAATTCATTAAGATACGGTTTATTAACAGATCAATTTATTTAACATGAAATGAGCTCATTTTAATTTATTTAGATTTTGTTTCAGAATTAAAATTTTTTTATTGTTAAGTTATAATATTGATACTTCTCATTGTTCTCAATATACTTATCTTTTTATTATTGAGATTTTAATTTTAAACCTATATTTATAATCATATTTATTATTATATGATTTATAATATTGGTTTTATTATATATTAAAATTTAAAAAATATGGATATATTTTTTAAGATATTGTGATTATTAATAAATATAGATTTTAATTTTTATGTGAAATTAATTAGTCGGGTCAAATGAGTTGTGTATGTTAGTTCAACTCATTTATATGAAACTAGTTTAAATGAGTCTTGTTGTGTTAGTTTATTTATAATTAATTATAAAACGGATATCACAACACAACCCATTATCTAAATGAGTTAAGTTATGGTTTGAAAGTTTGACGCATTTAGATTAACGTATCAAGTTCGAATTAACCTATATAGTCAAATATTTATAACTTAACACCATACAACGCGACTCGAAAACACAATTTGTCGTCAGTCCTACTTTTGTGTTAGTTTTAAACAAAATATTATTTATAAATTTATTTATGGCAAATCCCACTTTTATCGAGAATACCTATTGAGAGTATGTATCCATTGTATTTATTTATTTATACTTAGTGGTTAAAAAAAAGTTTTTAACAACTTTGTGAATTGTTTTCCTTTTTCTTTTTAACTGTTTAGGATGCCTAAAAAAACATTTCGAAAAAAAAAAGAAGCATGGTTGGTGAAGATTCTCGGTAGAACGTAACAGTCTTGATTATTTATTAATAGAAAATGATATTCTCACCATTTTTCTTACTGTTGTAACTAACAGTAGCTCCTTTTAGAATCTGGAAGAGGTAGATATAGCACCGTCCTTTATTAATATCATGATTATTTCACATCAACTAATATAAAACAATGGTTATATTTTAAATTTTCTTTTATAAATTCTTAAAAACTTCATTCTAAATTTCTGTATATAATTCATTTTTGTATAATTTATTAAAAAAATATTTTTTACAATTATTAGGTGTCCTATACATCACATTGAAAGAATTAAATAAATATGATACTAACTAAGGAAACATCATGTGTTGACATTGGAGACCCAGCTTGACATCTAATTATGTAGGCAAGTAGCCCTCCAATATTATATATGCGGAAAGATAAATCTCATACACCAACGCTATCATTAATAACTTTATTTAGCAAAATGTACGTGTATGGGTAATGCTATTATTATTTTATATTTTTTTACACGATATTAAATAATTTAAATGATATTTATTATGTATTTAATATCAAATTAAAATAATAAAAATATGATGATCGAAAGCACGATAATTATAATTCATGAA